>KE504640.1:1855069-1865183 GCA_000441515.1 Elaeis oleifera | reverse complement strand
ATTTAAATTTATTCTGCTGTGATCATTGATATCGTGATGAGATGTCTTACATGCTTATGGAGAGAGTTCTTCATAAATATGCGGTGGTTGTCGCGATCTTCTGCTCGCGATCTCGGGCCAGGGGTGTGACATTGTCCATGTGATCAAGATTATTTTTAGTTCGATCTCAATCAGGTCTAATCTTAATATTTCGTGGGCGGTCGCCGAGCTGAAGAGAACGAGGTAAAGTTTCAGCATTCGGGTGTGCTCCACCGTACGTATGACGGGCAAATTAGAGATGGACCTCCACCTCCTCCGGTCTCTCCTGAGGTAATATCCGGACAGGTGGACTTGTTTGACCGGTCAGCAACTTCGTAGTTAATGTTGCGATGAGAGAAGGGGGATGGATGGAATCGTGGAGCCTCCAACACGCCGCATGTTAGACACGTGTGGAGGAGCCGGCAACTCCTGCTGTCTCCGATCCGACACCACCCACCGCCAGCCACGTTAGCGTCCGCTCGCTCTCACGTGGGCGCGCGCGCGAGGAGGAGATCGAGGGCTGTTGAACCTTTTGACCCGACACGTGGATGGATATCGTCGTCTCCTAGCTGTTTGGTCTCATGTAGCAAACAGCCTCGTGTTTGGCCTATAACGTGGATCCAACAGCAAGTTAATTCATGGATCCCATGACAGGACATGGACTTTGAATCCTACTTTGTTTGCGTGTATTGTTATCTAGGAAATATCACATTTGTTAGTCTCCGCACAATCGATATCATGCAGCAAGAAAATGTTAGAGGGCCCAATCTAATTACCAAACATTTCTTGCACCTCTGGGTCAGTTGACTCAGTTCACATGTGCTCTGCTAAGAAGCACCAATGCCCTCCCCGCCCCCCCCCCCCTCCTTTTTTTTTTTTGGGTGACAGTGCCCTCATTCACGGCATGCAAAGGGTATAGGAAAATATTTTGTTTGTTCAATCAGACCTTATAGCATTGCCTGGGGCCAAGATAAAGGTTTATAATCGGAGCTAGTCTGACGTGAATAAATTTATTTTTTTTTAAGGACTTAGGAATTGCTAATAGAGAGCGGAAGGCAAATGGGCACTGACAATAGTCACTGACTTTATTGGTTGGGCAAACTTGGGACTGGGTTGTATCTCCCAAAAGAAAGATTCATCTTGCTTTGCATAAACCACCATTGGATTGCCATGAGTAAAATCCCAAAGTGATTCAAATTTATCATCCAACCATCGTTGCAGGTCTCATGGTGTGCAAGTGATGATCCAATGATTCGAACAAAAATGAGTTCTTTTGCATGAAAGACACCCCTTTATCCCGAAGATCTTGCTGTTGAAAAAAATAATAAAAGTCAAAAAATTTGAAAGTAGATACAATAAGTCATCAGCACTAAAATGATTAAAAATAAATATAATTATATAATATTTTAAATTATTTGAATTCAATTTTATAGATTCATAATCATCTAGTATTTCATTGTAGAACCATCTTTAATATCATTTATATTAAAAATAATTTAAATTATATAAATTCTTAATTGAAAACAAGAATGGAGTTGAGAACAAGATTCATGCTCCAAGAGAGTAGCAAAAAAAAAAAAAAAACCAAGAGAGAGAGAGAGAGAAAGATTTGCTATCCTTAATCTATAATTCATAGATTTTTGGATTACTAACGATTAATGAACAAAAATAAATCTATAATAATCGAATAACATATCATTAATTTTTTTGGAGAAGAATTTAGATAATTAATCAATAACAAAAATCATGAGTAATTAAAAATAATTTGATTTTTATGAAATAAGATATCTGTATATCAGCGGCTTGCTTATTTGAAGTGACTCATATACGATCCAGACCTCAGACAGAAATTCATTTGCCCAACTCCTAAAATCATGAGAGCTCTAAGTGAAGTTTCAAGTGCTTGAACACCATCAACATAAGATCTGACTCAGAAGAGCACAATACAGTTGTATCACCCAAACAAAAAGAGAGAGAGAGGGGAGAAAAAAAAAGAAAAGTCATGGAGCTTTTAATGATTCTTTTAAAAAGTGCCCTCACTACGAACTAAGAGAGCCGAAAGGGAAGAATCAGAGAGATGCTAAAGAAATATTACGAGGATCATGTGACGGTAAATTATCAAAAAAAAAAACTTAAATGCTTTGTTTAAATCTTAGCAAATATATAGAGAGTGGGTGATATCGAGAAATTATTATCTACATTACATGTGCCATACAGCGTTATATACCATCAATCACAATGAATTATTCTATAAAATACATCGAGATATATCCTAGATAGATAAAATCATATAAATGAACGATTATGATTGGTGGCATGGCGTGTATGGCTACGCAGAAAATAAATTTTTAGATGATAATAAAATAATCATGTATCATATGACAGCAAGATAAGCTTTCTAAATTTCTTTCATTTTGAAAAAACGTACCATATTTATCAAATTAACTTGACCAAATTTCAAGTTGCATATAAAGATTTTAGAACACGACAAACGCTTGAATTGCTTTCACATTATTAACGAGTCAACTAGTCCAAACTAGAGAGCTATTTAGGTGACTGTTAGATTCAGTGGGAAGCATCAAACCTCCATTTCAAAATTCAAACCACCACCAATTATCATAGCAATATTTGCTCACTTGCTTGCCTTAAACGGACGTGACAATATCATGCAGTAGGCAGCCTGTCTTTAATCGATGTGACAATACCATACTAGGAAGGCAACCTGGAAGCATTATCGCCCCATCTTGATCTAGACTGCCACCAATTCACTTCTCAATCCTGACAGAACAACAGGAACCTACAAGAATTAAATTTGAAAAAAAAAAATCACATTCGAGCATAGAAACCTACAATCCAAAGCATAAAAATAGACAATCGTGCTTTGTAACTATGCATTTAGACAGCATGATGTCAAGCGACCTTTGTCACCATTTTGTTGTTTTTTCCAGCATGCACACGTTGCCTAAAATTATTCAATTAATAAGGAGAACATAGCTAAACTTCAACATTCCAAGAAGCTAAGCATCAACCATACCCATGTAGCATTCACTCCAAAGACTAAAAGGAGCTAAATCGCCAAATGGGCTGGGTGTCCTCGAAATGGACACAGTTTGTTGGCCTATTTATATGTGGAACTTTTATAAGCAAAAGCTCCCGTTAAAAAAAATAAATAAAATAAAATAAAATAATTTTTTTTGAAAAGGGCGTGGAGAAATCCACGAGGGGGAATCTTTTATCGGCTAAGCGTCGCGGTGGTCCCATCCCGCATTGAGAACCGTGACAAAAGGAGCCGAAGCCGGGCGAAGGGATTATAATATAAAAAAAGTAAAAAATTGAAATTATTGAAAGTAAAAAATTCAGGGAGGGAAGATAGTAATTATCAATAATATATTAAAGTTAACTATTTATAAAAGAAGATGGGTAGAGAGGGAGAGAGGCTTTGTGAGAGGGAGACGAGATCGGGGAGACTGGGATGAGGGTTTGGGATCTGAGAAGGAGTTGGAAGGATTTTAGGAGGCAGAGAGGAAGAAGGAATGAGGATTTGGGAGCAATTTGAAATCCTTGAGTTCTCCTACTGCTTCAATTGGGACTTTTAAGGAAAGATTGGATTTGGATGTTTATTTGGGGTCAAAGATGGAGGAGGATTGGATTTTTGTTGCTTCCCGAGCATAATCCACGCGGCTTTCCACTTTTTCCCTTCTTTTCTGTGATTGTTTTTTTTCCCAGATAAATATTGGTTGTTGAATACCTTAAGGAGGAAGTATTGAAGGAGAGATCCATTCCATCCTAATCCGAAAGATAAAGTTGGAAGAACGAAGAAGGAAAGGTTTTCCCCTCTCGTTCTGTAACTCATTTGATTCCTTGCACCAAATCCGGGAACACTATAGCACTTGAATGGCAAATCTCTAGTTTTTCCATTCAGTTTGATGGTTTCCTGTCGCCACCCGCCCATAGAAACCCTAGTATTCTGTGGAGATGTCGTTTAAGAGCATGGTACGAGAGCTGAAGGAGATAAGGGACGGGATTGGGAGCATGTCGAGGAGAAGCGGAAGAGCGGCCTCCAGCAACGGCCGGGGATGGGCGTCGCGGCCACAGGTGCTCGGCCTCCAGAGCCTCCACCACCCCTCCCACTGGTGGCCGGAGCGGCAGCAGGGGAAGTGGGCGGACCTGCCGACGGAGCTGCTGCAGGACGTGATAAAGAGGGTGGAGACAAGCGAGGCGTCGTGGCCGGCGAGGCGGCACGTGGTGGCGTGCGCCGCCGTTTGCCGGTCGTGGCGGGAGGTCACCAAGGAGATCGTCCAGACACCCGAGCAGTGCGGCCGGATCACCTTTCCCATTTCTCTCAAACAGGTATCTTCTTCTCCGTTCTCTAAAGATCTGATAAAAAGCGCATTTTTTACTCAAATTTGGCGATTGGATTCGGTTTTTGTTAAAAAGAGAATATTGGATTTTTATCTGATTTTTGATTGATTGGAATAGCCTGCGCCGCGGGATGCACCAATCCAGTGCTTCATCAAGAGGGAGAGGGCAACAGGAACCTATCACTTGTATTTGGGACTTACCCCTTGTGAGTCATCTAGCTTTCTCTGATTCTGTTCGTGTTGATCTTTGATCTACTTTTCTTCTTTTCATATTTCTCTTTGGTTTTGACGCTGCTTGGTTGTGAGATTCTTATGTTGCAATACTTTCAAGGAAACTCGTATTGCCTCCCATCATTTTCATATGATAGTAGGTGGTGTTTAGATTTATTTCGAAGTAAATTGTACCCTGATGTTAAAGTTTCTATGAAGTTCAGAGATTGACTAGTCCAATTCTCTTCATTGTTTTACCAACTATTTTGTAATTCAAGTAGGTGACCGTCTTGACTGTAAACCAGAGGTAGGTCAAGAAAATGATGTGATATTACCATAGATATAGTTTACAGAGTATTGTGATGGTTAACAGAACAATGGCAACACCTTTTATGTTTTGAAAATACATAGAAGTGGCTAGTTTCATTGTGTTAAATTGCTAATACAAGGAAGGGGATTTATTTGATCTCCAAACTGGATTATTTGCGTGTCTAAAATCAAAATTTTGTTGAAGAACCTTCATCAATGTTTGTAAATATTGGTTATATTAAGAGAAAGGAGGCAGTCAAGAGTTTCAGTTATAAAAGTGCAGATACTAGTGAATTTTGATTTGGTTTGGCTGAGTAAATGTTGACTGATTTTGCAGCACTGCATGGGGAGAATGGGAAACTTCTGCTTTCAGCGCGCAAGATCAGACATGCAACAAGCACTGAGTATGTGATTTCACTGGTCCTAGATGACTATTCTAGAGCTAGCAGTACCTATATTGGGAAATTGAGGCAAGTGTTGTTGTAGGTTCTGCCATAAGTTGCTTCTTCATTTTCTTTACCAACTTATAGTGGTCTATTGGAATTTCAAACAGGTCAAATTTTTTGGGTACAAAGTTCACGATTTATGACAGCCAGCCTCCCTGCGATGCTACAGTTAGATTAAATAGTTCTTCGAGTCGAAGGATTCACTCAAAACAGGTCTCTCCAAGAGTACCTGCTGGCAATTATAATGTTGCCACCATCACTTATGAGCTCAATGTCTTTCGAACCAGGGGACCAAGGAGAATGCATGTCATGATGCATTCAATTCCAGCCTCGGCAATTCAAGAAGGGGAACGGCACCAACTCCCACTGGCTTCCTTCACCCGGCTGATGAACAACCCTCGACTTCATCAGTTGCAAAGCTGAAGGACCCAATAGTAGAGTTCTCTTCTACCAGGCTTGCTGAGCCGCCAATGCCTGCTACGGCAACATGTGAGCCACTGATTCTAAAGAATAAAGCACCTAGGTGGCATGAGCAGCTCCAATGCTGGTGCCTGAATTTCAGAGGCCGAGTCACAGTAGCTTCTGTTAAGAATTTCCAGCTTGTTGCGGCTGTGGATCCCTCCAACCAGGTTTCTCTCGCAGAGCAAGAGCGAGTTATACTTCAGTTTGGGAAAATAGGAAAGGACATCTTCACAATGGATTACCGGTATCCACTCTCTGCATTTCAGGCATTTGCTATCTGTTTGAGCAGCTTCGACACAAAGCCCGCATGTGAATGAATAATGGAAACATGCTGAAGCCTATTTGATATTCCTAGATTGTTTTGCTACTCAAAATCTGATGTTGTAAATGTATTGTGCATAGACAGCTCTTGGCTCATCGGCCTTTATCGCTATGCAGCTAGTTGTACATGTGCTGCTTGTATCTGGGAGCAATGTTGGACATGGGAGGTTAGTCTCAAATATGTTTTGATAATTGTCTGCAAAAGAGATAAAACTTGGCATGCTCTTTAATATGTTTGTAACCGTCATGCTTTGTGATTTTGTTGCTGATAATGCCGAGATTATGTGGAACTGAGTCTATTTCAGAAAGGATATTATCAGTTATGAACTTGCTTTCTCCTAATTGAGAATATTGGATTTGTTAATACAATGTTTAGGAACTACAGACTCAAATACTTCACATGATTACAGTCATGAAACATAATTTATACTGGATGTCAGGTAACATTGCTGAAACTGGCTTAAGACTGATTCTTTTTTTTTACAACATTGTAAGGAAAGAAAAGAAGTGCAGCTGTAATAGCTGCGGCTCATTACATTGCTGTGTTGTGCAGTTGTGAATGCTGGTTTCATGCTCTTCTTGTTCCTTCCCGACTTGCCTTGTCCTTGCATTACTGTTAGTTGTGGAGGTGCCATCAAGATCACCTCCCCTTCTTTTTCTCTTTGCAGTTAAAGCGACATCCATGCCGCCGTGGCTTCTGAGGGTCCTCCTCTGGATCACTCTCACTAGATTCCATCAAGAGAGCTCGAAGGCATCGTCTTCTAATTCTGGGCTCATGGAGGGTTTCTGGTCTTGTGCTATGCTGGGGCAGTCTTCTGTGGTCTAAGGGCTCTGTTTGTCCCCTCAAATTTGCAGCCTCCATTTCTTGCTTGATAGGTTCAGGTGAATGCCAGGGTCTCTTACATCACAGGTACTGTCATGCACGGTTGAGTTGTTGATGCTTTGCACATTGCTATTTATGCTTGCTGTAATTGCTGAGTTTTCATTGCCTCGAGGATTCCACCTTCCATCAACATTATCACTGCTTGCCTCAACATCGCCCTTATCATGCTTGAATCCCCTGTGAACATGGGTGTCTGAACTTATAACCATGGATGCTCCATTGTTTTCACCTGCTAAGGTTATCATACTCACTGCTTGTCCATTTCCTATCCTCTTTGATTGCCCAATGCTTGAATTTTGGACCAGTCTAGAAAGCCCCTCCTTGATCTCCCTCTCAAAGGGAGCTTGCTCACCACTGAAGAATGAAGCACATGACATGGTGGAGATTCCAATTTTACGCGCTTTTCTGCTGGAACCATCTTTTGTTGACTCATATCCGGCCACATTCCCTTGCTTCTTAGAACGCTCAGCTTTTGAGTTTCCAGGTTCTTCTATGATATCACCGGCCTTCAGGGAAGATCTGGTTGGTTTGGTATCAGATGCGACGCTGGATGGCTTGGCTTCCATTCTTTTTCCAGTTCATTGCTTGCTTCAGCTTGAGGTTCCTGGGCTGTTTTCTGACTTTGTTTTGGACTTATCTTCATTCAGTCCTTTGGCATGTCTACCTGGTTCTAGGTTGTCGGTTGGATTTATCTCTTGGTTAGCTTCTGCTTTGTTTAGGCTGCTCTTTTGAACCTATTTCAGAATTTTCTTCTGACTTGAGGGGTTTGCTAGGCAGCACGTCTAATTTTGATTCTGGAAAATTTCTGGGTTTTCTTCTTTGGTTCCTTAGGTTCCTTTTCAGATATTGAGGGATATGGACTAGGGGTGGCAGCAATTTCTGCTGGAAAATCCTTCTCCAGAGAACTAACAGAATTTTGTTTGGACACTGGATCTTGTGTAGGTTGGTTATCTTGGGGCATATAAGCTGGCTGGATTGGATTCATTTCTTGTGTTTGAAATATAGTTTGTGTCTGTAATTCTGGCTGCAATTGTGTAGGTGATTTGGTTTGTGCTACAGGCTGAGATTCCTGGGACAGTAGATTTGATCGGTTTGAATGTGAAATACTTCCAGTTGGTGATTTAGGTTGTGAGGAAGGAGGCAGAGATTGAGGCGGGAGCTGAGACTCCTGAATTGCTACGGATTGAGGCTGGGAAGCTTTTTTTGATGGTGATCTAGAAGCATTCTGAATTGCAGGTTGTTCTGTTGAATCTAATGTAGATGGCTGTGAGGGGTGAGATGCTTTCCTGGCCACCGTCGGGGACTGAACCTGCAAGCGAGACGGTGATGGCTGTAGTTCTTTCGGTCGCCTGGTAGAGATTGAGATGATTTTCGTGCCAGCGACGGCAGTGGTGATGGAGGCTGAGGTTTTGCAGCTTGAATTGCTGATGCTCGTGGGGAAGTTGATTGTGTTTGAGACGGGGATTGAGGTTGATCTGGAGGCAATGGAGTAGATGTTGGAGTTTGTGTTAAGGGTTGCCGCCGAGGAGGAGGGAGGGTCGAATTGGCCCAGAAGGAAGCCAAAAGCGAAATGGCTGGGGTCGGTTGGGTCTATCTGCCATGACTGCGCTTTGGAAAAGAAACAAGATTTTGATGAACAGCCAACAGGTGGAAGCCAAGAGGTTTTTATACATGGTTATAAGCAAACAGAGTTAACCAGAGACCCTTCTATGTGGGTTTGCATCTGTTTCTCAATTCATGGTTCTTAAGTTTGGTATACTTCAGTAACATCCCAAGGGGAGAACCCTTCCTTTAGAAGTTGGATTCTTGTTGGCGCTGCCTTGGTTGTCAGGTATTGAACCTATATTGCTTATAGTTGCCACGAAGGTGATCGATTGCAGGAACAATCAAAGTGGAAAATGTGAATCCATTTATGAGGATAGAAAGAAGTGTACTGTCTTAACAAACAACAAACACGGAAAAAAATACACTACGAGTAGTCATGGAGAAGTTGTAGGAAAATGCCGATGGCCATCGTCCAGAAGTTTAATATTTGTAGTTTACAATGAAGTTTCCTGGCGTCTTTCTCGTGGTTTCTTTGCAGTTTCACGTACATTTCTGCGTTGTGTCGAGGAAAACTGTACAAATTCATTTTCCAAATGGTTTAAGATAATTCCATTTTTTATAAACCCGATCTCTTTCACACCTGCATATAATTATTAAAACAAAGCTCATTTGTCCCTGAATAATGTTACAAGCAGAACAAGGTACCAGTTAAAGCGTCGGGGCCATATGGATCTTCACATGCTCTGTGCTATATATAACATCAGAGCATCAAGGAATACCGCTCAAAGATGGGTACGGATTGTATCATTCGCACGAAAAATAATTTATCCTTTTCGTAATATGTACAGTTGGATTGCGCAATAGCCGCTACGAGATTGCGAGAGGAATTTTATATAGTTAGGTGTGGATTGAACCAGTTTAAAATGTGAATATTTGTTGAAAAAATAGCGACAATGTCTTACGCCATGATTGACCAAAATTCAAATCATTTGCGCTTTACATGGCATAGAAATAGATATACTAGTGAGCCAACATTTCTATTGGGTTGCAAGACATATCTTGTCCGCGAGACTCTGACATGCGCTTCTTTCATAACTAAATCCCTCTGGTTGTCACAAAATGCAACAAATTATACCAGAAGTTAAGGTGCTTGATCCAAATGATCAAAACTCTTATCGTAAACGAACGAGATTATGATTTATCATGCATAAAACACGTCGCCCATATGATTTAAAGGCCATGTATGGGGATCACGGGTTTGAGTTTGTTGGTACAATGCATTGGTTTGAGCAGGAGTGGAAACAGGACAAATGCTGCGAGTGCTTGGGGCAGATAACAATAAACAAGATTGGTGTAGCGCGGTGCAAGACTGGAAAAACGTCCACTGCTAATGTGTGGTGGGCAAATAAAAATTCTGCGCATATTTTTTTTTCCTTAAAAAAGAATGCTCAGCTAACAAATACGTCACCCGTGTATCTTCCTTTTTTCTTTTTTTTTTTTTTTTCTACGGTATTTAATCAAGAGGATCAGTAATATCGTCTCATCATATTTCCTTTGCG
>KE504640.1:1832029-1855049 GCA_000441515.1 Elaeis oleifera | reverse complement strand
TTTTTTTACGGGATTTAATCAAGAGGATCAGTAATATCGTCTCATCATATTTCCTTTGCGCTTTAAGAATTAATCCCTGCCAATGCCAACTAGGCACTGACATCTGTTTAACATAGAGGTTAATGACTGGTGTTTGGAAAAAAAAAAATTATATAATTAATTAAAAAAATCAAATCCATTAAGGACAACGGTCTTCAGCACAAACGAAACAACCTGCAGATCAAAAAGAAAAGAAATGAAAAAAAAAATAAAAGAGAAACTCCTATTAGGGATTAAAAATGAAGAACAAAATTTTTTTCTGACTAACAAAAAAAATATATATATTTTTTTTCTCCTGTGATCCTCTATTTTTTTATTATAAAATTATAATTATAGTATTGATTTACACTTCAAGCTATTCTTTTCATCACCTTAACGTTGATGCATATTATTTTTTTTAATTTATAAAATAATTTATATTAAAAATTTAAGTTTCAGTGAAAAATCTAACAAAATGGATAGAATTATTCTGCCATCGTCTTCATATCTCACCATTGATTTGTTTTAAGATATTTTTCGTTTCAGATGTTGAGAGAGGTAGGATGGTGACCCATCCTGTTTCATGGCAAAATGAAATAGTCTGGTCTTATAAATTTAAATTTAATTATATTTTCAATCATCTATAATCATCAATTTACTCAATATTTAGTCATCGTCTCAAATTATCAACACATGTGATGGCATCGTTGCACGTGGAAGATGTCATGCCATAAGCTGTTTTATCTTTATCAATGGGAAGAATGAGGGTCCGCACACAATCGCTACTTTATTCGGTGGTCCAGTGGACAGCTGGTCCTTACCAAGCCATCCGGTCTCAACGGACGCGACGCTGTAGTTATTTTCACTTTCTCCACCCACCACCACCCCCAGTTCCTTTTTTTTTTTGTTTTTTCTTATAACATCACTTTCGTCGCCTCGGTCAACTTCTGTTCCTCCGATATTCTTTGTTCCGTTCTCGCTTATCGGCAAGTGCGCCGCCATCGAACTTTTGGCCGCCCCCAAAATCCATGGCAACCCAAGAACACCACCATCACCATACCCACGAGCAAACTCCACTCTATTTCGTTCTTTTCGGCGTCTTTGGGCGTTCGTTTTTCCTTCCTTGTTGCGATGAGATGCTAGGTTTTGGATATATTTGGCTCGCGGAGGAGGAGGGCATCGGCGGCCCTGTCGGGACCGGGTAAAGACTTCTTCTTGACCCCTCCTATCTCATTAGTTCCAAATATGTCTTCATTCTAGGGTTTAATTGTGCTTTTCTTCCTGAATTTTCTTTTAAGTTTTTTTTTGGCTGCGTTGATGATTTTTCTTGGTTGGCTTGGTCTGCTAATGCATTTAATGGGACAATGCAATTTCCATCAGGCGTATGTGGAAAGCACGCATTACATGTGAAATGGGCGTTTGCATACGCACGATACAGCGATTATGCACATCTGTTTTTAGTCGATACCGCCTCCAGAATTGATTCCTTTCCTTTTATTTCTTCTGTCTTTCTTTCTTTCTTTCTTTTACTGTTTTGCTGGCCATATAGCACTACTTTGGATTTTAGTTTACTTTTAATGTGGGAGAACAGTAGTTGGAAATTCCGTGTCTTGACGATTATTTATCATTAAATTCTCTTTATAGGTTTTTTATTTTGATATTATATTATTGAATGATGGATAAATTTTCTCAGTAAAGGTGATGTTTTTAGATGGTAGGTTCTTGTAGTGATGGGAGATTGGGAGGATCTAGGATTTTATAAGGGGAGATGCAATTTAAAAGTTAGTTGGAGAACGAAAGTTTTTCGAGAGAGAAAAGGCATGCTTCCCTTTAATTATGATAGCAGACGATATGCAATGCATTAAAAGAATGTGATGCTAGAGCACGTCTAATTCTTGGAAGCATTTCTTGATAGATTTTAGAAAATGTAGACTCGCTGTTTATATTTTTTCCTGTCATTATCTCGGACCCAAAACTTCAAAGGTTTCTTATTTTCATAACTGTGCGTGTTGCGTATATCACTGATAACATAATCATATCACTTCTGTTTTTATCTTTTCCCAGCATATCTTGGATCCGAAAACTCGAAAGGTATCTTATTTCATACCAGTGCATGTTGCATTTATCACTGATAAATATACTCATATTACTTCATCTTGAGGGTAAACTCAAAGTTTATGATCCTTATGATGCAGAGGTTATTTGTAGTTTATGATCCTTATATTTGTATGCTGGTGTATTACAGCATGCTAGCGCAGAGCTATACAAGCAAATGTGCTTCAACTCCCATATACAAACAATACAATTGTAGCATTATATCTAGGCTAGACGTGCAAGGAAATATTAAAACAAGCTCCATGGAAAGGGGTTTGGATTTGTGCAGAAAGATTGGAACACAGGAGTAAAAGATCATCAGTAAATAAATGTTACAAAAATCTCCAAGCTAAATCCAAAAAAGGGATCCGCGCTGTTTATTATGGTCATTGTCTATTTAAAATTCTTTTCGCACTTGCTTGTCTGGTTCATGATTACCTAAATCTCCAAAAGTTAGTTACGTAATAAATAAGCTGCTAAAGTTTATTCAGTTTAAGGTTATACCTTGACTGCTGAAGAAAAAGCTGCAGCATAATAATAGTTTGTGTGGACACATGTTGATGGCTAGGTACGGAAGAAAGAACTAATCTTTCTAGGGTATAATACCTACTTAGGTGGCTGCTCCTAAGCAGTGCAGCTAGGGGCCTGTTAAGCCTAGGTGACATACTTTAGGAAAACTTTTTCAGAGGGTTGTTTTAAGTTAAGAGTCAGCTATAAAACTTTCTTTCTGAAACCTAATGGAAAACACTATAGCCAAGAAAACACTTTTTGGCTAAGGTTAATGTATCTAGGGAAATGAATGCTTAGGTAGGATGGCATGAGGGAAGATGATACCATCAATTCTAAACTGGGATTCATGCATAGATAGTGTCTAAATGACTGGCTTTGATAAATTGCCGAACTTGCTGCAAGCCGTAACTGTATGATACTACTTGACAAACATGAAACTAGCTAGGCTTAAGATAGACTTAACCATGAAAAAGTGATTAATAAACCATATCAATAAGAATAAACGGCAACAGGAGGCAAGGACAATGGACTCAGTCTCCCAATGCATGAAAATGCTGATGCTAAAGACTTGGCTCCATTATAAAATATAAAGTTAAAAGAAGAGGTTTGTGTTCTTTGCGATTGTCCAACCCTAACAAGATGACAGCCATTTTGACTTATCCATGGAGCCCTTCATGAGGAAAGGACCCGTGCTGTTGAAACAGGGTGCTGCCCACATGCTGCTATACGTGAAGATATTAGTATAAATCTAGGCACTCTTGAAGCGCAAAGTTGTACGGACTATTGTGAGTCAGGAGGAGGTACTTTCTTGCATTTAGAACAGGAGCATAGAACCTTTGCTTCGCATGGAAATGGGGTTGTTGAAGTTTGTGCATCATGTATGAGATAATTATGAGATATACCTAGTGAAAGGTTGTTGAGGGTTGTTTGAATGACTTGGAATGCATACCCAATTACCTTGTTGCATTAATATATGTGGCGCGCACATACACACAGCCACTTACCCACAGAGAGACATGTACATAAAAAACATACGTTGCATAAGTAAAGCCTTATGATAACATCCATAGAGTGCATACATATTTATGAACCCAAATACACTCAGATGCTCGTGTAGACACAGATGTGCACACTGATGCAAGCGCCCATGAAGCCTCCTGCACATGCATGTACCCTTATTCCCATCTGTGCCCACACCCATCCACATGCATGCACGAGTCATAGACTTGGTTATACTTTTGATATATTGTATTAGCAGCTTCTGATGAACTTAACGGTGCTTTCTATGAACTTCTGATGGTTAAATATGTACTTGGTTCCACTTAAAGGCTTAAGATGATCATGTAAGATTTTGGATTTTGCTCCATGTATTATGCATACGTACTAAAAGGTTCTGTGCTTTTTAATGGTTTAGTTCCTAAGTGTTTTCTTTTCTTTTTTTTAAGTGTTGCTATTGCTGAAAAAGGGGAATGTGTAGAGCTGCTTAGTTGAAGGTAGTTTGCATAGGAAACAGCCACAACAGCTGCAACCATAGAAATTTTCATAAACTTTTCACTCTTGATGGAGCAAAGCAACCACTTGTCATTGGATTGCTTTTGGCGGGCATCTCTGAACATTGTTAGCAACCATATGATTGTCTTCAGGGAGGAGGAGGCCTAAGAAGTAAAACAAGGACTGTACTATTCCTTTTAGTGTTCCTTCTGGAACGTGTTGGAGGTCATATAGGAGAATGCAACTGAGGTTCAGAGGATTTGTTTGCATGATAAACTATGTTGAACGAAGCTCTTTTTTTTTCCCTTTGATTTTTTAATTGGAGCAGAACAAGTGGACTTGGTCAGATAATTTAATATGAAGCTTACTATTTTCGCTAAGGTGTCAATCAAGTTATCTAATCAGCTGAATTCAGATATTGAGAAAAACCTTACTTGAGGAGTTGGCACAAGGCTCAGATATTGAGAGGACGTGGTTTAATACAAGCTGTTGGAGATCATCTGAGTCTAGTCATGTCCTTTCTGTGATTGTTTCAAGTTGTTTCCATATTGGTTTCATCTGCATTCTGGAGATTGTAGACTAAGTACTCATCAAGAAAAAACATGTTGAAGATTGTGGTGCTGAAACTGAGAGCAGTGCAGGATGTTAGATCTTGTGCTAGACTCCATATTAGGGTTCCTCTATCAGCAAGACCTCAATTAGCATATAAGGTGTGGGAACAGGTCTCTGCTTTTTGGGTTGTTCTCCTGGTCCCTCAAACATTTCCATTAGTCTTGATCCAAGATGGTGTTTACTGGTGTCAGCAAATTGCGGGTAAGTTCTCCTCTTCGTCCCTTTGTAAGGATCACCCTTTGAGCTAATATTTAATTCTCTTAGTTGCTTTTTTTTTTTTTTTTTTGTGGATATTAAGGTCATGCTCAGATATAATTTGTAATGCATGCTTTCCTAATTTATTGGGTTCACCTGCATGTAAAAAGGAGAAAATTCCATATTGTTGATACGAGAATTCAATGTCAACTTCCCCCTGTTTTGACTGTTGGAGGGCCTGTTGTTAACATGGCTATAAAATAATAGAATATGCAAAACACACGGTATAAAACATTTTGAGGAAGAGTTTGAAGGAGAAAATATGAAGTACATGAAGCAATAAATGATGTAAATACCTCAACAGAGAATTCATGATCCTTCCTCCTTTTGTAATAGATCAAAACATTTTGGGAACTAATCATTTAGTAACTTACATAACCATGATACATCACTCAATGATGTGAATCAAACAGCTATTAATAGCTTTTATGCTAGTCCAGAGTATTATCTTTTGGGATCTTGGCGACTAAATTTCATGAGGAACTCAATCAGGCTTGGCAAAAGGCAACGACACTGAAGTTGCGCAGGCGGAAACAAGAGGCTGCTCGCAGGGAGAAACTGGAAAACAGGAGAGAAATTAATATGCTGCGAAACAAACCTCTTTAGCACAGAACCGCCCACCCGTCGTAGATACTGAGGGTGTTGCACTAAGATTACTGTTACATGATTCATTTTCTCCAAGGTTTCCATGTACAGGGGGCGTTCTATGTTTTGAGTTACTTCGAAGTGATATCATCTGTATGATATTGATGGTGCGGTGCAGAGGAGTGTCAAAAAGTGCGGGGACATGACTTGATGAACCTGATATTCTGAGCTGAAAAGATTCCCCAGAATCACTTATTTTGTTAGCTGAATGATGCCGAACTTTGGAATCCTCGAGGTCTTCGGAAGAATGGACAATCTTGGACTAATTGAATACGCAACCAAGAGCTTACATTTGTGCTTGCGTAGGAGGATAGATTATTGACAATGACTTTCAAATTTAAACTGTCAGGGAAAACATGGTTCTGAAAACTGGATTGGTGACCAATTCAGTCAGGCTCAGCTACCAGGCTGTAGGTCCAACTGTCGAAAATATTAAAATATTAAGAATGCTAAAAAAAGATATGGTATAAAATATGAACAACTATTTCTAATTTTTTGAAAAACTATTTTTAAAAAAAATGTTACTGTTTAAAACACATTCATCTACACTGTTCTTTACTCTTTAAATGCAATATAAATAGAAAAACCATGATTCACTTTATTTTAACAAATACATAAATTTAAGTAGTATATAATGTAAAAAAATACATATATATTTTTTTTGATATTTTAATTTTTAAACAGTAGAGTTTTAAATATATTCAAATATATGCAATGAAGTGTCTGTTCTTTAGTTTTGCACCAAAGATAAAAAAGAATTAATTACTTTTGTGGAAAGAATTGATTATATATTGATAGAATATGACTAATATAGATATAATTTTTGTTGCTTGGCAAGATGACAATAGTTTGCTGTTGTCTTGGCTTGCAATCCTCACTCACTCCGCTAAATCACAATTTTCAAACTTATGAGTTGGATGGCTTTTTT
This sequence comes from Elaeis oleifera, assembly GCA_000441515.1. Taxonomy (NCBI): domain Eukaryota; kingdom Viridiplantae; phylum Streptophyta; class Magnoliopsida; order Arecales; family Arecaceae; genus Elaeis; species Elaeis oleifera. The sequence continues at coordinate 1,848,496 of KE504640.1, read as the reverse complement.
TTTTGGGCTTTCTTCCGTCCCATTCCTATTTTTCTCATAAGAAATAGTTGGGCACAGGCTTGACCATCTTTCATTCTAAGAGAACGGCAGAAGAAATTCCGTCTTAATATGTTAGATTTAAATTGGATGCGACATATTTTAGCCTAGAAAGGAAAGATATGAAACTAAAAGTAAAACATCAAATAGAAGCTGTAAATATTTAAATGAATTAATTATCGGTAACATTCTTGTTCTTTGCATCAGCATCAATGGTATTTTAGTGTACAACTTTGCCAAGGGCTAAATAGCCAATGGTCTAATCTTTTGGTTCAGGTCGCCAAAGCTTGAAGTTGAGGGTTGGAAAAGATAAAATGATAAAAAATCAAATTAGTTATTACATTCGTTATATTTATAAATAGGTGCGGTTTTATGATACTAAGTCATAAATACTCCTTAAGGTTGTGGTAGCAAAGATCTTATTGTCTGACAATTGGAATGGATCTTAAAGGCAAATACTTGAACATTCTTTTGCTTCAAATGGTATCTTCGAAAATTTTCCCATGAGTAAAATAGATGACCACCTCCATCTGGTCAAAGATTGTATTTCAGGATATTGCAAAATTTTTAAGAGCTTAGAAATTGCATCCCACCTCATATGAGGCGGTTCCTTGAATTTCTACTTTTACAATTCTAATAGGAGGTGCTTCCACTGATCACCCGAAGAGGGAATGACTGGATGGTCATCTCCATGTAATCAAAGAGCAATAACCTAATCTAAAAAGGTGATTACAGAAATTTCAAAATACATCAGCTCAAGAAATGCAATGGAGGAATCCTTAATATCAAATTGTTGAGAATTAAAAATAAAAAAGTCAATGCAAGTCCTTCATTTTATTTCAAAAGGAGTAAAATCTTATATAGAAAAGCAACAAATGGAATGAAATGTGTATGGTCTCTGTCTGATCCTTTTTAAGACAGGATGATTGCATAAATTATACTTCAACCAAGTGAATAAAAAAAAAAGACTTGCTAAATTATTTATTGAAGACTATAAAGAAATCTCACTAAATTATGCCACAAAGAAAAAAAATCTTATATAAATCAAAAAAAAAAATCTGCATCGTCTCCATCTGATCTTTCTTTAAGGGGAAAAAAGGTCAAATTGTTGAGAATTTGAAATAAAATAGGTCAACGCAAGTGTGGTGTTTCATAATTTCATTTAAAAGTGTAAATTCTATATAGAGAAAGCAATAAATGAAAAGAATCTGCATGGTCTGTATCTGATCCTTTTCAATGCAGGATGATGTTTTAAATTATACATCAACCAAGAGACTGGAAAGAAAGCTCACTAAATTACTTATTAAGACCATAGCAAAGTCTCACTAAATTACATCAGAAGGTGAAGAATAAAATCTTATATTAAAAAGTAATTAACTGAAAAAAAATAATGCCACGCAGAATGCGACTCCGCTGGGGATCGAACCCAGAATCTCTGGTTCCGTAGACCAGCGCCTTATCCATTGGGCCACGGAGTCTAGAATAAACTTCGCGTAAATTACAATTAATTAGTTGAATATACCAGACTGTAACACTGTACGTGGTTCAATAGACTGATTGTTGTACGGGTGTCGTTTTCACACAATCATGTATTGAATTTTGGTTCTTTTTGTCTTAAAACTGGGGTTGTCAGTTGGTTATACTGTCAGAGCATGTTGGCCTTGAATGATTATGAGTCTGTCACATACTTAAAAAGTACTCTTTATTGTTGCCCTTGGCCCGATTTGATTATGGGAAGAGGGCCTTAAGTTTGTTCAATGTTCTTTCGAGAACTCCTCTCAGAAAAAAAAGAAAAAAAGAAAAAAAATCATTTGAGAATGGATAGGATATTGAGATGAACTGGCTGTGGCTTGTATAAGTGTCTTCTGACTCTTAGTCTGTAAAAGACAACAGGATAGCAGATAGTGGAGCTTTTACGCAAGGAAGCAATGGCGTTGATCCTTTGTACTAACAATTGAGAAGGTTAAACCACATGGCAGTTTAAGTGTTTTTTTAAATATCATGAGATAATTTCAACTTGTTGGTAACCTTCTAGTAACTCGTTAACAATGAAGTTTTTTAAATATCCTAATCTATTGGATTGCGAAATATTGTTCAACTTTTTATTAAATTATATGAAAAAATACCATAGCAATCCTTTTAGTTTTTCTCATAGTTTCACAGGTCATGCTTGTATTTAATATGCCATTTGTTTTGGGACTGATGTTGAATAAGAGGCAATAAAATAGGCTCCTTATTTGCCAGACAATTATCTGCACGTCAATTTCCCCCAGTTTCAGTTTAGTTCAAGAGGAAAGTAGAGTAATTCTATTCTAGTTTACTCATTTTACTCTTTTGATGGCATAATTCATTCTACCGTGTAGCTGAAGTGCAGCCAATCTCGTTAATTGTACCCAACGTCATGGGCTGACTCGCCTAATTCTTCTTGTGCTTGTTCTTTTGCTTCGTCCGCAAGATAAACTCAATGGCTTAGCTACCACAACGGAAGATTGGCACCCTTTGAATTCCTTACCTCGCTCTGGAGACAAAGCTAAGGACCAGTTCCGGTGCATGGAAGTAAGCTAGCTTGCCATGCTATGATATCGTGTGCTTAAAAGCTTTCATGGGGAAGGATCCATGGTCCACGCAACCATCGCAGCCGCAGAGGAACGGTTCTGTGGCCTTTGAATCTGCTCTCTGGCTCCCTCTTACATCAAACAAGGTACGATAGCTCGTGATGCTTGTGAATGTTTGCAAGTCTGATAGCTCCCTTTTATGCATGTAAACATCACGTCAACAAGGTTGTTAACAAAATAACTACAACAAATGCTTGCCTTGAAAATGCTCCCCAGAAACACCCACTCAAAGCAGTTATTCACATAACCTGATCTAATTGGAGAACAGATGCTCCCTACTTCTGAAACCTTGATTCTTTCCATATTAGCAGTCAATGGAAAATTTTGAAATTTATGAAATGTTTTATGTTGGAAAAAATGTGTCGGTGGTGAAAACTTGGGGCTAGGAAAATCCTTGTGGATGGAATGATTTATATTTGTTAATTCTAAGAATCTTTATTTCTGTTTTCTGATGCATTTGAACTCCTATTGGTATAATTTGAAAACTCAATTTTTCACCTCACATGCAAAGAGACAGATTATCGAATGGGGTCCTCATCCTGGAAAATTTCAGCTGAAAGGGGTAGCATTTAATCACGACAATCCAGAAAACTAGTGATGATTCCACTTCTAAAGCAGCTTTAAGATCTCCTCATTACGTCAACCGAGTTTGATTTTAGCCGCTGCTTTTATTTCAGAGATTGGAGATGCAAGGCGTAGCGCAAGCAATACGTTTCCATGGGAACCGTCTGAAACTCGCGGTTCTACAGCACATCAGCATGAAGGAAAATCTTTCTGGTCCAACTTATTTACACGCTTTGAGAGCGCAATTTCAACTCCTAGCTTACCTCAAAGGGGATTGGAGAATACAACAATGCAGAGCTCTTGAAAGCAAAGGGGAAGATAAGGCAGGAGCCGTATACTGGTGTAGTACCACAGACACAGTCTATGATGCCGTGAAGAATGTAGGAACTCATTCAACTTCAATTACACAGAAGAATACAGACTTAATTAACTGATCTGAATGCAATAATGGCAGTGAATGGATTTTTTGATCTGTAGATGATACAACATAATATTGGAGCTTTGGTTGTTGTGAAGCCAGGGGACGAAAACTGCTTGCTGGAATAATCACCGAACGAGGTAATCAACATTTACTTGTTCCACCATCCAAGGGCGTCGAAATCTTCATTCTTCCTTCTCATGGACGGTTCTTAAAAGAAACATTTCTTGGTTTTAAGCCAATTATGAGCAAGGAAAAGTGCTTTCTAATTCATCTCAAAGATTTACCAGACCAAATGAGTTTCAAACTCGGAAGAAAAATATAACATATGTTTATAAAAGAATAAAAATCTTATGGATGGACGTGATCCAACGTAGTATAATTGATGTAGTTCCTGTAAGCATTCTAGACTGTTGTTCCCCACAGAGGGACAGAGAATTTTCTACTAAGAAAGAAAACTACGGACCGTACCATGCACTCAACATTTTGGTTCCAACTCCATTTGGTTCCAATGGAACAAGTGAATTACTTCTCTGTTGTGAATTTATGTTGCTACAGATTATCTCCAGAAGATCATTGTGCAAGGAAGATCCTCCAAAGCCACAAGAGTTGGAGAAATCATGACCGAAGAGGTAGACTCTTGCATAGTTTCTGTAACAGTCTGATAATATTTATTATGATTCCTTAATCTTCTACCATTATTTGGGCATGGTTTTACAGAACAAGCTCATTACGGTGTCTTCTGACACAAATATTCTTCAAGCAATGCAGCTAATGACAGGTACGCTATTGACCATTTCTCAAAGGTGTTCTTCCAAATTTTGTATTTGACAATTCACCAGAATAAACAAATAATGAAGAAACCAATGTTCATTTCTGGTGCTGGCAGATAAACATATTCGACATGTCCCTGTGATAGATCAGAAGGTAGTTGGCATGATTTCCATTGTAGATGTTGTCCGAGCAGTAGTAGAACAACAACATCAGGAAGTGAAGCGTTTGAATGAATTTATTAGAGGGGATTACTACTGAATGTCAGCGATGCCCTACCAGAGATAGTTGATACATGAAAGCCTTTGAGGTGGACAATCTTGATGTTTCAAGCTATATTATGTTCTTGTGGATCTATCTTGAAGGTCAATAGATGGTTGGTTAGTTAGACTTTCATTGCCAATATTGCAGTATACAAATTCTGAAATTCCACCATGTTCACCGACCAGGCTTGAAATTCCAATTAGTCTTCCCAAATTGTTCAGCAACAGAATGAGTAGTCTTACTCATTATAACTGCATCAAGTAAGAAAAAACAAGAAAAATCAAATGTTTTAAAAAGTTTCTGTAACAATCATAGGAACATAGGATATGTGACATGGAACATCTAGAGCAGCCAAGCATGCAAGGCTATTGCATTTTGCCAAAGCTAACAAATTGTATAACAGTAAAAGCATACAGATTTTAAGACTATTTCATAATCTAGCAAGACTAGTCCATGTTACCAGCCATAAAATGATGAACAGTCAGCACTGTACAAAGAACTTTGATGCATGAACTACATCCTCATCAACTAACTGTCTATTCATAACCCATCTTGCTCTCTCGAACACTAAGATAAGAGAAAATGAAATTATATTTTCTCCAAAAATACCAATATATCCTCCACCAGCCTCCTATGAAGAAAATCTCTCGAAAGGGGAAGCTAAATTTTGACCTAGTTAGAATACCTGAATCCAGTGGATTGAAAAGGGTTCCCATAGTATGATTGTGAAACTATTGCTAAAATATAGGTATGCCAAATTTCTATATAATGTACAATCAAAAGTAAATATATAAAATATTTGGGCAAAGTCTCCATAATCATCATAGCTCACAGTTAAGCCATTGAAGGACCGGCCAATTTCCTTTGGGAGTTAACAAATGGGATACTTTTCTCTTGAAGATGGTGAGGATTTCTCTCTTTCAAAATCCAACAAGTGGCACCCTTATGCAATCTAATAAAAATCTAATTTTTGAGGCAAAGATATAAACTTTGACAGGTAGAACCAACATTATAACATAAGATAAATTGAAATGCACGAAGAAGTGAAATATGTTCCTTCCAGGGGTCAGGCTGGATCTCGAGGAAAAATACCTCAGAAAACTAAAACCAAAGAGGAAAAAAGGTACGAACATGTAACGTGTAATGGAGAGCATGATATTTGTAACAGTAAATTATAAGTGAAAACATTGTCGGGTGATGGTTAGAAGGTGCCAGTAACATCTGAACTTTACTTACACTTGCACATCTATGCCACTAATATGGAATTAACTATTAAAAAAAAGGAGAATCGATTAACATTTAAGAACATAACAAAATAACTAGAGAGCAGAAAAGCAGATAGAGGTAAAACGGAGAGAAAGATTTTACTATCTTATTTTGAAAGATAAAGCAAAATTCATTATAAAATTTAGAGGCAAGGTTCATTCTTTATGTTAAGGTTACCAATGAAGCTTAAAATTTGTATTATTAATTAAAGAGTATTATTGATTAAAATTCTTTCTGAGATTTTGAGCATGGACTGAAAATTGAAAATGGTGCATAACCAAAGTGGAACCTGATGTGCTTCAGAAAAGAATCATGGTGGGATGGTCAATGGTCTAGCCATCACAAAGCCTGAGGTAACTCCTGGTATGAAGAACATGAAAAAGGATTTCACAGCAGGTGGGGAATGTCAGAATGATCAGAGTTTCTCATGAATATTATTATTATAAGCTTTCAATCAGGTAATGGCCAAATGATACCTGTAAAAGGAACTCCAAAGTATCCTACACTAGCATAGATATAGTAGCTATTTAAGAAATAACACAAGTACTAACATATTAATTGGTTCTTGAATTTATACACAATATATGATATTGCATCATTAGCGTCTAAACATTCTAGTATCCACTGCAGAACACAGGACAGCATAAAGAATTTTTACGTAGTAACTCAAACATTAATCTCCGACCAAAATACTAAATCTTATTGTTGATGGGAGAGAAACATATCACTAAGTTCAGTGATGCCAAACATCTGGTCCCAAATCATCTATAAGTCATTTAGCACACTGGAAGGAAAAGAATTAAAAAAAATGATAATAAGAAGACAAAAGAAGAAGAAGAATAAGAAGAAACAATGTTTCAGTTACTTCTAGAGCTGCAAACAAAGTGGCTTTCAATGCTACAAACGCTTGAATCAAACATGGTTTGTTACATACCAAGGATCATTTCCAGATAAAAAAGGTATGTGAACAAACTTGCTTGACAAGCTCCCCAGCTTTTATCTCCTGGAGTACCAGGGGCATGAAAACCAAATTATCTAACAAACTACGGAAAGTATGCACACACACACAAAAAGAAAAAAAAGAAAAAGAAAAAGAAAAGAAAAGAAAAGAAAAGAAAATTGATAAGTTTTTTTATTTGAATTTCTGAGTCAAAAAGACCACCTTCATGTTGTCGAAACCGTCACTAGTACGAATAGAGATCTCGCTCGTCGTGTAGCTATCGTCGAGCTTGATATCCACATAGAGAACCAGAAGCTGAGCCAGATGTCAGTATTCCATTAAGCACCAATTTAACAACAAAATTCGTGAATAAAATTCGACAAAAGGGTTCGGAATCAGCGAACAGAATAAATAACAGGGAATCAAAATCATACTTGCAGCATGACCTTCTTCCGGAACTGGATATTCACTAAATGAGGTTGACTCCATCCGATCTGAATCGAAAGAACTCATCTTTTTATCAATCTATCGACCAAATTAACAAGGAAAACTTATTATTTGGTTCCGTCTCTTAGGGTTTAGCGGATTGGGAGATAAAGCTTTGGGGAAAAGGGCAAGGATTGAAACTTGGGAGGGAAGAGAGAAGAGGAAGGGAGACGGATGGATTAACTGTCAGTAGGCGTCGAGTTTGTCGTCGCGGAGGGCGAGGACGCCATTGCCGGGCTTGGGGAGCTGACTCTCCAGGCTGCCCTCTTGGATATATCCTGGAGGTCGCCATCGACGTCCAGGTGCTGGCTCCCATTCAGCTTCCCGCCGTGTCCTCCTCGCCGTCCGACTCCGTCGCCATTGCCGACCCCGTCGCGGGCTAGTAGAGGGGTTTGAGAACGGGTTGGGTTGGGTCTTCTGGCCTCTGGGTCAAGCATGGAACCCGGAGTCCCGGACCCGTTTCTACTTCAAACGTTCGTACTTTCGCTTGATCCAAATGCGGCCCATCGCTTTGTTCTCTTCATTGTAAATCTAAATTATTGGCCCACGTTGGTACTACAATTATGTTTAGATTGATTCCAATAAATTTTTTTTTAAGAAAGATCATAAATTATAATGTTGGATAATTGTGACCTTTTATTTTTCTGAATTTCAGCTTCTTGAATCTTGAAAGTTTTTTTCTTTCTCACTTTTCTTTTTATCATCATCCTAAAGAAGGATTTTAGCATCATATTGTGGGTAAACTGTTGGTGACTATCTTTTGCGTCTGAAAATATATATACGTATATATATTGGTGACTATCGGGTTTAGGATTCCAGGAAATTAGGGTTAAAGAAGACACAAAGTCACAGGAAAAAAATAAAAATGGTAACGTATATTTCTTTCACTAAAACAGCTATGGAGATTCCTCATAACACATTGCCACTAAATGGTAGAGATTAGGTCAAATCTGGTTAATTAATCAGAGTGGCTACCTTTTTTATACACATGCCTGACCTTATTGGGCATTGGAGTTTAACATGGGATTTATGCTTAAATCAAGTTAGATAAGCCTTATAAAGGTATCAGTAGACTAGCATCCACTCAATTTAAATGGTTCTTGAGTCTGATTTTGATTAAAGTTTAAATTCGGAGTGACTACTATAAGTTTAATCAAGAATTTTAACCGTTAATTAGATAGGTTCAATCAGATCAAGTTAGCCCAGTTGGATAAATTCTAGTTTGGCCATGCTCATAGTTAAGCCGGTGCATGATCATAGCCTTGGCCTATGATCCATAATTGGCAGTAATTGGTTAGTTGGAATCTCAAATAATGTTGATGCTCAAATTGAGTAGGATAGGAGTTGGACACACATAAGTTAAAATTGATCGTGCCCATGGTTAGCTAGAACTAACCTAGATTAATCCCATCAACAATTCCAATCGAGAGTACATTCCCCTCATGCTTTTAAGAATACTGGGATCCAAAGGGGAATTTGATCATCTTAAGTAAATTTTGAGGTTGCTTTTGTTCGTGTAGGAATTTGCTTACTTTTAGTCTTAGCTATCGAGTATTATGGCTTTCTTTGTATTTGATGAACATATCATTTTGTACTGATTTGACTTCTATCAATGCGATGGTACAAGTTTGGCAAACCACACATTCAGACACAAATAATTGACACAAAAAATTAAGAACGGGTTAGTTGGGCGGCGGCAAACCACCACACCAGGAATCTTTATCCAACCATCTGCTAGATTTTTCACCTGGTAACTAGATTGATACTTACAAACATGGAACATGGGCAGATGCTGAATTTCCATAATGATTCATCAAAGTAACAAAATGCTGGCTACTTATCGTATAAGTTGTTGAACATATTGTAATACCAGGAACAGCTACTGAAATTTTACATGATTTTCACCTATTTTTAAGGTTAGAAATGCATACAAGGCATCTCCAACTCCAGGATTCAAGACATTTTTGCGCCGAGATTGAATGAATTAATTAACTCCATCTTAGGATCATTGAGTCATGCCATTACCGATGTAGCCACTTCGTTTTCTTACGTCTAATACATCCAATGAAAATTAATATTCACCTGCAATATTGATCACCACTATGGTGTTCTTTTGCAAAATCCGAACCAAAGGTAAACATAAATGCAAGACAAGCAATTCCAGAATAATTTGTGTCAACATAAACATGCAATTTTAAATAATTAATTTGTTAAAGGTAGTGATATTCATGTAGCCATTCTTGATGGTCATCATCATGACTTCCAAGGTCCACTAGTGGAAATTCTAATCCTTGGTGCATTACCATGTCGCAACAACTCCTCATATCGCTGTCCCAAGTGACAAAGAACCATTAACCTGAAATGTGAGAACAGAAATAAATGTACGTACCAATTAGTTGGTTGTTATAAACTGGTGATTAATGCTATGCTCTGCTGCCTCTAAACCGGTAGTTGTTTGGTTATAGTAGTTACACTGAAACATGAATCCATGAATGCTTCCGGCACTGCTGCAGGTGCACTCATGGTTCTGCGAAGGGCTAACTCTGAATTGTCCAAGGCCATGTCGAGCCCACCTCGTGCAACTGCTTGCTCCAAGTTGTTGAATGGAAGATAGGATGCGTCCACGGGCTCGCATGGCATCCCAGCTGGTGGACAAATTGTGCTCGGAACTGGGTCAATCTACAATGATATCACGAGAGCCACGTTACCACGAATAATAAGGGCAAGACATCAAAAGTGGAGGAAAGGAAAGAAAAAAGAAGAAGAAACCGAGACTTCACTTCGATTCTAATGATGAATTCTAGCTCAAATTTAACTAAAGAGTGGACCTCTAGATACAAATTCTTTTGTCATTTGTGACAAATGGTTACTTGTAGTTCAAAATTCAGCTTAACTAGTCGCCAACGTTTATGGACGGTAATGGTCATTCTCCAAGTCATTTCAGGGAAACCTATGAAAATACAGCTAATTAATCGGAGAGTTGATTAGGCCACCATCAAATGGGAGTCTATCCAGTGCAATGCTATATGCGACAGTTTGACAAGCGGGCACCGTTGATGTGCATCCTACCAAGACCATTTGGTCTAATTAAGTGACATAACAGACGTTGCACTGCTTTTTGAAAGAGTTTCTGTCGAGTGTTTGGATGTATTGTCCAATGTACTTGACAAGGTAAATCTAGCAATTCTTGCATTGAATGATTGGTGATGTCTCCGCTGCTGATTTTATTATAAATAGAAAACAGTGATTGCCCTGTTATCTAAACCATGTTGATGTTTTTTTTGGTGCAACCATGTTGAAATAATTGAGAAGACTATTTGTGTCACAAGAACAAGTAGTTGATGGAAATTGGGTGTTATATTAAACAGAATGAGTACAAGAAACTAAAAACAAATTTAATAAATCTGAAAGTCTGCCTTAATGCTCACTAATATTGAGTGAAACTGTTCAGTAACTTCTATTTCTGAATCAAACAAGTACCCTATGTAATGATAGATTAACGCCAACCCTCACAAAAAAACCTTGAGAAAACAGGATCATGCCTGCCTCCTGGATATAGAAGGCGCACCACCCAAGCTCATGGCCCTTCACCTCTAACGTTGGATTCACCACATGCTAGACCTAATTCTTTTAAGGTTCCCCCACTAGGTTTTGAAGGTTGATGTTAGTATGGCATTTTCCTAATCGAAATGCCAGCAATGGGGGAGGATGACATCAGTTTATTTTGTAGCACTGCACAAGGGCTGATTTCTTCCAAGTTTCAGAGGACAAAAATGACACAGGCCCAGTTATTATCAGATTCAGAGAGATCCATTTGGGCCTGGCTAAATAAGAGGGACTCCGGTCCCATGAGGCCTGCCCCAGCCTGCAAGGGTGCCAGACTTGCATGAACTTGTCCGAGCCCTTTCAGTTCTCACATTCAATACACTCCTTGTATATGTTCTCCATTGGGAAACTGACTTTGAACAAAATCCAACTGTGTAAATGCCTCTTTTAAAGCTCAGAGAGCAGTAAATTCTTGTTCCCCAAAGCAGAGGAACTTATCCTTTTGTCGGTCATCTCCTGTACAGACTGACCCAACTTTTATGACCTTTATGGTACCGTCTATAATGTAGTTTCTCGATGTTTAAGTGGCAAGAAATTTACCTCTTTGCTGAAGAATTCGTCGGTATTGAATTCGAGACTCGGATTCACACTGGCCAGTTTCATCGACAAAACTAATAAGGAAAGGAAATTTCATAAGATAAATTATCAAAATACAATCTTTCTGGAATTCCTAAATAATTAAAATAGCTTGAAGGCATGGATATATACCTCAACTTGTTTCTGAAGTGACTGAACATAGTTGATGATCTCATCAAGCATGCTAGCTTTCCCCGTTATCTTGTTGCACCCTGGCACAAGATCTTGTAAAAAGTTCATTCTCTCGCTGATCTTCTCTCTCCTTACCTGCACCAACTTTCCTTGTTCAGTTCCACATATATATAATTCAATTTTCCAAAACTCTACCTCAAAGCGAAAAAGACGATATATATACTCTTTCAGCCAAGCTATGTCTATCGGTGGCTTGGCCCCGGCGAGCTCTCACGTGGATGTAGTCCTGCATCGGCGCCAATGCTTTTGAATTATCCTTTGAGCTCTCACCTGAAGCTTCTTTCTTCTCGTTGTTATTGTTGGACCGTTGTTGGTTTTCCACTTCGGGCCTAGCCACTGGTACTCCGCCACCTTTGTCTCCCTTGATTGATATCTTTCTTTGGTGCTACCCTCCATTCCATCACCAGTGCAACCCACCTGGTCAACGAAATCAGTTTGTTTACTAGCTCTTTAATGATGCAATTGCTTTGTATATAACTATGTGAAAGAGAAGAAGTATTGAGAGTCCATCACCTTTCCACTATGAAATCTGTCGGCCTTCCTCTTCTTAGAGGCGCGGGTGCACTCTGTCTGCAATGAAAAAGAGCCCAAAATGGTACAGTGGTTATTGAGCTGCTGCTTGTTCTCCTCCTCCTCCTCCTTCTCATAGCTACTAATGGTTGTGGGGCGGTTTGCTTGGTCTATAGAGCTAGCTAGTAGATAGCTATCATTTGCATGGCAACGGTTGCTTAATGTAAAGTAGGAGCCCTGCTGTGGCTGCTGCCATTTGAGCCGGTCCAAAAGGCTCCGGTCCGAAGTTGCCATGTTGGTGTTGGTCTCATGGACGGGCCGGCGCTGCAACATATTTAGCATTGCGTTCAAAAGATTGAGAACAAATTGGAAGAGAGAAAGAGAGAGAGAGAGAGTAGCTGACTAGCATCAGCTGATAGAGTCTCGCATTCCCTCTCCTTGGCTTTATATGGAAGGAAATAAGGGCTCTCACCAAGTCGCCTCTGCTCTCTCTCTCTCTCTCTCTCTCTTAATTTCTTTCTTTGACGTCACTCCTTGGACTTGGAATACATATTTTACACCGGAGAATGGCGTCCCAGGGATGGGTAATATTATCTTAGTATATAGATTTTTTTTTTTTTTTGGGTTGAAATCTTAGTACATAGATTTTAGACTCGGCCCCGCCCCGTGGTCAAATTAAATAGATTAGGAAGAGAGCGATAACTGTGGCCGAGCTCCCAGAACAAAGAGACCGGAGATCAGGCAATCATGTCATGACCAAGTGGAGCCCAGGGCTCCCCAAAGTGAACTGTGGGCCACCATGACGTGACAGACACGTGGGTTTGTCTCAAAACCAAGCCTGGTTGGAGGAGGGCAGGGGCGTCCGGACGTCAGTAACGTAGGATCAACCGAAACCGGGTTGCGCCCGAAACCGTGGGTGGCGCACGAGGTTTGTGTGGCGACGTGGCAACTGGTTATTGGTTGCATGTCACGGTGGCGGGCGGCGTATCTCAGGGTGCGTTCACGTGAACGAGCTTCCAAGTGGCAGGACGGGTTTCTTAGGCCGTAACATCTTGGCTTTTCTTTATTGGTGTATCTTCGGAATCTCTGGAACTGTTACGGCCCGCTACCTCCCCGGATTCCCTGCTCCTTACCTCAGCCTTCGGTGCCGCACCGATTCGTTAGCCGTTTGTTTGCAGCCATCATGCTGGTTTTCCGTGTTTCCAAATTCTCATCAATTCAACTATATTAATTAACTTAGCCAGGAAAAAAAAAAAAAGAAACAAACTTAGCCATGTTTATAAACTATGCAATTTGAATTAATTATTCAGATTGTGAAAGTTAGTTTGTGATCGTAATTGGAGATATGATGTGAAAAATGGAACCATCACGTCGAAAGAAAAAAGTGAATCATATATTGGAATTTAGCATAGTATCTCTAATTATACCATAGAACAGAAACTATCAATCTAGTCTAATACTATCACTTATCCATTCATTCGCAATTTCTATACAAACACATATAATTTCTTATTAAAATATTAATAAAATATATGTTCAATTGCACTCACCTAAGAATGCCCATTCCTTGAAGATAGAGAGGTGAGTGCATCCTCTGCCGAGGGCGGCGGATGGATTGATTAATATTAAACGACAAAGTGGCAAGACTCCAATAATACAATTTAATGTACCTTGGATATAGTCTGCTTCCCAGAAGCCTCCAACCTTCCTTCCAGGTTTACACAGCTCAAGAAAATTGTATCATGATTAGACGTGGTAAGAGGGAATCCGGAATTGATAGGATTCACAGGAATTGGGCCATTCATGAGGTAGTTTGATGAATGGTTAGGTTATATGGAGCCTTTTCCCTTCATTCCACACCCGCCAATTCACTTCCACACTGGTTGTTTGGTTCAATTCCTTTGTCTTGTACCCTTATGTGCATGACCTTAGCATTCCAGGAAAACAGCCGATCAAGCTACGCTTAGCAAGGAACTGAAAGCTTTGTATGGCCCGGACTTCCCATAGATTTTATGGGGTTCGTGCTGGATCTCTTGTCCGGTCGCCCTCGCACACATTTCGGTACATGTTAACTGTCAAAAACGTCAAGTTGGCGTGACATATCGAAGGCAGCTCCTCAAGCGTGACAGCTCATGTATTGCTGGTGTTTCTTTATCTTTATGGAGATAGCGGTGGGCGTACCACAAATTATTTTATAGAATTAAACGATAGGATTACTGGTTCATGTGAAAACGTTCCAAAAAACATCTTCCAAGGTTCAAATGCAAAGTCTTTGCGCCATAAGAGAATACCACCACTCTCCCTTCCGTTCTCTTTTAACCCAAGACAACTTGACCTACGCTTCCTCAGCTTATTTTCCTCTTTATGGTGATGTAACACGATCTACACACAACAAAAAAAAAAAAAAAAAGGTGATTAAGCACGTTACGGACTCACCAATATGGACCCCTCGTCATTGTTGCTTCATGTTATCACTGTGAAAAAGAATATTGTTCCATGAATAAATTATCTATTTGATATCTCATTTATTTTGCACTATGAGTAAACAAGAGGGTAATTTTGGTGGTAACTATGAGTAAGCAGGTGGATAATTTTGGTGGTAACTTGGAACCAGAAGATCCTAAGGTTCCACTTTGGAAATGAAGGTACACCTGCTTCGTGGTAATCTCAATAAAGTTGGACGGGTCATGAGGACAAACCTTTACAGGCGGCTATGTTTTTCTTTCTTGTGATGTAAAATGGGAGGTGATTAACACCTAGTTTCATTAATGGTGTTATATACGGTGAAGAGTACATGCAGCTACTATTAGATTAAATTATTATTCTGCTCTTGCTGCGGAACTAGTTGGTGCTTGGGTTGGTCTCAGATGTGCAATTCATGAAGAAGGATGAAGTTTCACTGGAAGGTGATTCCACCATTATTATTATAACATGGATTAACTCCTCCTTCATCAAAATGCGGAAAGCATCCATTATTACTTGATATTTTACAATATATAGAAACAAGTTCTTACTGTTTTACATGTATCTTTCGTGAAGCTAACAACGTTACCGATCGGCTTGCGGGACGTGCTTGGCTCGCTGTTAGGTCCTATTTCCTTGGACTTGCACTTGTTTTTGCAGGCTGATGCACTAGGCATTACTTATTATCGGGATAAATACGAAAGGCCGGTCAAATTTCTTTTGGCAATTTCTTAACCTGGATCATGCTGAGTTCGTTCTGGATGCGGTACTTCCCCACTTTAATAGGTTTTTAGTGCGATCTAGTATCTTCTCAATTTCTGTCAACCTAATTTGCTCACTATGGAGCTGCTATGGGTACCATTCATTAGCCACAATATGTAATATAAACGAAATTAACTTTTAGTTGCGATTGGGACCGCAATTAAAAATTTCAAAAGCTACAACTAAGGAGATGTTTGGTTAGGAAGAGTTAGATTTTGGAATCGGAATGAAAATATGTGACTCCTATTCCAACTATTTGGTTGGGAGGAGTTCTTGTAATAATCCAGACTTTCTGGGCCTTTGGACCAGGCCCAAAACCTGAGAAGCCCAAATCCCTAAAAAAAAGATTTTTTTGAGCATGACAGAGAGGAGGACGAAGACTCCTAATCGGAGTCTTCATCACGTCCGATTTCATCGAGATCAGGCAGAGGAGAGTCCGATTAGATCTAGAAAATTCATCTATAATAAATCCTTCCCCTCTCCTAAATCATCACCTCAAATCGCTTGAGAGATTGCCGAGAATCGTTCGGAATTTCTCGTGTTCTTCCATAGATTTTTGATGGTTACTTTTGCTTGGTTGTCAAGAATCAGATCAATCCCAGTCAAAGAGCAGGTAAAACCTTTAATCAATTTCTGACAAAGTTTTATGGGTTTTAATCTAGAATTTTTGCTAAATTTCTATTAAAATCCATTGAAAATCATGGTTTTTCTCGAATCCTCTATTTTCTGTTCATCTTTGATTTTCTGCCATCATCCCTGGCCGCCGTCGGTTGCTGGACCTAGCCGATTGTTGCCATCGAGGACTGTCTCTTCGACCATGGAATCGTCGACAGAGAGGAGGACCTCCCTTGCCTCGGAACAAGGGGGACAAACAAGTCTCCTGTTTCATGAGAGAAACAAAGAAAGAGGATGCATAGGTCCTCTGTTTTCCCATGAAAGAAGAAAAAGAGAGAGAAAAGAGAAGAAGAAGAAAAAAGAAAGAAAAAAAAGAAGAAAAG
>KE504640.1:1752511-1770501 GCA_000441515.1 Elaeis oleifera | reverse complement strand
AGCCGACCAGAAGCTCATCTTGGGACAACCTTGAAGGCTTTTGAGTGAAATTTATTCGGATGGAGACTGAGGTATAGACTTGATTAGTCCAAAGTAAGAAGAAAAAGTTAAAAGATCGTGTGATAATGAAAAAAGAACGAAAGACAAGACATGAAACAATTGCTGAACAAAAATATTTCACCCATTAACATATGATGATGCATCTTTTTTGACAAGACAGATAATTTATAAATATTTACAGTATTCTGGATATCGAACATGAGATTTTATATTTTATTGTTATCCTTATTTTCAGATTATATTATTATATTGATGTGATATGAAAATTCTTACTGGATTGTAAAGCTCACACATCTCCATTTCTTTTTTTTTTCTCAGAATTACAGGATGTTCATGATTGACTATGGTATAGATTTACGAGTGAACGAATACATAGATAAATATCATTGATATCTGATCAGAGAATTGAAAGAATTTAATTTGTAATTATGCAAATTTTACTAATTATTATTGAATATAGACATTATGGATTTTGAGGTTGTAATGAATTATTTTAGGTCTTGCATATTCTTTAAGGCTTGCTTTAAAAAATATACGATCATCACGTATCTGATCCGAATGTTGAGTTTGAGACGTGACATAAATAAAGAGTTTGTCCAATACTACCAGATGCATCTCCTTCGCCTGTGCGAGAAACTTTTATGCCAGCCCACTTATGTATGGGTTCCCGCCTAATGGCTAAGAAAACCCACCAATAGCGGAGAGTTATGTTAATTTGTAATTCAAGGATTTTTCCTGAATTTCAAGTTAAAAAAAGTTCACAAATAAGTTGAAAAATTCATGAATTATTTTTAAATCAATATCTTTCACTAATTTGTATAATTACGTTGTGAAACATAAAATACTGATTTTTTAGAGATTCATTAACAATCTGAAAATATCTTACTCTGTTTGCAGTCAGCTGAGACGACAATGATGATGCCACTGGAAAACTGATACATCATATATTAATTAGTAGAGTGGCAGTAGTATGTGTATGTGCACCATTTATATTATTTGCTGGAATTAAACATGACTCTCTCAGCAGGAGTATTAGTTTAAAAGAACAGAACACAAAATTCCTGTAATATTGAACTTGGATCAGGGATCTTGTAAACGATGTATCTAATGGTTAATAAAATTATACCACTTAATGGCATCATCAAAATTTACAAATTGATAGGCAACAATTAATATATGAAATCTGTTGAAGCATGTCTTTTCTGTTAGTCCTACAGTTTCTGTGAGATTCTTCAAAAGGAATCCTTCTCAGCTAGCCTCTTTGAGGTCCATCTTCAGAGGGCTACTTCCAAGGATTTTTAGCAGTGCGAATATGCAAGAGGAGCCATCAATTGTTCTTTTTTTTTCCTTCTCCTTTTTCTTTGAGAGAGAGAGAGAATGGGGTATCAACTTGTAAAGGGCCAGACACTACAAACTCCTATAGGTTAAGATTCTCCCAGGCCCAAGTTGTTGCTATTTCATTTTCCAAAGATTCCAAGAAATCTCTTTTGCATCCGTGGCCTCAGCTTTCCATTATGTAAAGCAGTTCCTGTTGATAAATATATAGAATCCTTTTGTACACTAGTGACCATTCGTAGGCACACAGAGAGAAGGTTTAACTTCACAACATTTTGTGAGTCCTCATACATGACCGTTGTTTTTTGTCTGACTCTTATTAGTCAAATACATCATTTCAATAATGCTTACCTAGACAGTGCTGTATACCTTTTTGTACAATCATTCACCAGCAACAAAATAACAAAGCTGCAAGGCTTGTATATTTTGTGTTGATAGAATATAAAATGGAACAATATTCTGCAACAAAGTTTATATTGCCCATTCCATATCTATACCATCAATATCCAATTTGGATTGGTATCAGTCAGAAACAGATAAGTATACAAATTTTTGAAAAGAAATGATAAGCTTGCAAGTCAAATCTCTTATAGTCAAAAGCCAGCATGTAATCCTTATTTTGATAGAAAGCAGAATAGAAATTTTGCCATGAAACAGACCTTGCCTCCGTAAAGGTGATCTTGCTCCGGTCTTCTGGTGGATGACATTATGGGAGCATATCCGCATTTAAATGAAGCACAATAAACACATCCCTCACTATATTTCTCATCACCATAAACAGAGTACAGCATAACCACAAATGTTAAAACATTTTTTTTATTTAAAATATGGTGGTTGTTTGGAACCTCATACCTCTTCTTGTGGAGAGAAAGGTGCCAACCAGCTTAACCGACAGCTCATCCTGAGAAGCAAAAACAAATTAGTGTTTCTTGGAAGAGTGAGAATTTATCAATGCTCTTTATCAGACTACTGGTATACTGTGCTGACCCCTCAACTAATAGCATTAATGTTGGTAGTATCCAATTCAAAGTGAGTTCATACGTAAATTGGAGAGGGACAGCTCTCCCATCACATTCAGCCATGATTGGCACGACGGTCATGACTAGGGAGGGCCACCAGCACACTGTCACATATATAAGATGGGCTTATCTGATCATGGCCATCATGCCAATTGTGGATGGTCATTATTGGACAACCGACCGTCTTTCATTCACTAACAAGTTGGAGAGAATGGGAACTCTCCAATTCACTTTTTGAGATCATCAGCACAAGGAATTGATGGCTGACTAAGCAGAATCCACATAGCATTTCTCTTTTTGAGATTGAAAAGATGATTCAAGTGAACAAAGGACTGCAGGCCACAAAATTTCCTACCCCTATTTCCCCAAAACTGGGGGACAGATGAGAGATCAGATTCAGCAGCAGGAAAGATCTTTCTCTAAATTCTCTGAAAAGGAATATTAGAGCTAGGTTTTGTGCAAATCCCTTGACTGGGTCTCTTTTTAGCAAGTGGCATGCTTAATATTCTTATTCCATGTGAGAACCAAAATTTATTAGAACCAGTAAGGCCAACCATTGTAAGCTACAAATGTTTGTCACCTGTCAAAGCAGGAAGCAAAGAACAAACAGAAATTTATGATGGTAACTATTGGTGTCTAAGAAATCCATTAAGCTTGGAAGATTTAATATGATAAGCTAATATACAAGGGAAACCTTGTACTACAGCTTTTGCAATCTGGATTTCATTCATATATTGAATATTTCATATATGAAACACTACATCATATGCAGAAAAGAATGATACAACAGTGCCACTAGAGAAATACGAAGGGGAAGAAGTAAAGATCCATATCAGATGCAATAACTTCCAATCAGCAAGATTCCTTCCCTCCTAAGAGGAACAGGCTGATTCTTTCCATTCCTACATACTATATTCTTGTTTTTTGGTCCCCACTCCTTATGGCTCTCAAAGGTCCGAGTCATCCATATTCCTTCCCCCTTCATCCTTTGGTCCTTTCGACAGTATTATTTCCCAAGTGGCTCAGCCCCAACATCACCCCACATCTCCATTTACTTTCTGTTTAAGTAGCACTAGCACCAGCAGCAACTTCTTCGCCGTATCAACTTATATAAATTCCAGAGTTCAAAACTTACAGAAGTTGCATTCCCTTGTTTCTCCTTCATCTGTGGAATAAACTTGAAGATAGTTATTTTCTCTTCTTCCTTACAGCTTAGATCTAGAAACTTCCCTTTCCTCTGCCATCAACTGCTTCACTATGTGGAATTAATCCTTGTCTAGCAACCTTCTTTGCTTTTCGTCATGAAAGATGGCCTCCAGTTCCCCATGCTCCTTGCACAGTTCAAACTCATCCTGGACTCAAAAAGCAGAACAAGCTGTTAGAGCAGGCCCTGGCAAAGTACAACTATAGCATTATTAACCCATGAAGAGATCACCACAAAACATGGCCATTCTGATACACATTATTCTCTCTCTCACGTGATCATGCTATAAGACACAGCTCTTATCTGAAAGACCATAAAGGAACAAACAAGTTGCAACCAAACATACATAACTGCAGAAGAGTAGATGATAAAGTTACTTCAGTTCCTTATAATAGATATATGACGTGATAATTATCAGGAGAGCTGTGTCTAACTTCTCAAGCTATTGCAGGAAAAATTCTTTCTACAATTATAATCTTTCTATGCATTAGATTTCTGGTTATTGCTGATAACTTTAACTGGCCAAAAGCAAAGTCCACTCAGCAGCTATTTCATCATGTTTCGCTTAATCTGCCAAATACAAACAAGTAATGTTAGACACCAATGGGTTATCTGCAACTATAAAACATAATATAAACATAAAATTCTAAGAAGAGCATATCCAAATCCAAGATTCTCTATAGAACTCAAGGATACTAAAGAATGTTACTGCATCAATTCCAAAATCAATCAGTGGACGTTAAAAGACAACAGCAGCATGTACATGGATCAGAATTTGTGATGATTAGTTTAATGACCAGCAATACCTTTGACATTGTTAGACCAGAACCCGAACTGCGCTTCAAGATGTTCAGATTTAGTTTGCCAGCAGAATCAACATCAAAGTGGCAATCTGAGTTGTGAATATAACCTGCAAAGAAAATAATTAAACTGGGTCAACAACTAGAAGATAAAAGAAGTTAATAAATGGCAATGAAGAATGTGATTTGAAGTCCCTAATGAAATTATAGATAAGATGGAGGTAGGTTACTACAGGCTACAGCAATAATTTAAAAGCAGTCATTATAAAATATAGTGACCAAAATTATAGTGGCTAATAAATAACATCTATCATATATGCATGTTAACTCATATAAGTGAATTTTGTAACAACAACAAAGCTAATATAAGAATTTCCCATATTTCAGAAGTCATAATTCTATGTTTTCAAATCAATTATTTTAAGCATGCTTTTCAATAGTTCAACATGAACATAACCCCTGACAGTGTCATCACGGTTATAAGTGATGTCAACAGCACAAAATTGTATCAATTTATTAAAAATAAGTTTTTCAAGTAGTTGCTTTTAGGCAAAGTGACACATGTTTCCCATCTGTCACAACTCACAAGTATGAACTATTCCCATTATCTGCCACAGCTGTATTATCAAAACCATAATTATGAGCACATTTAAAGAAGAAAAAATTAAGCCATTTCCATGGCTGATCTAGCACTTTGAAAACTGCTGTTAGCTGTAAAGAATCAATGTTCAATTTAATAAAAGTAATTACAAAACCAACAATCTATCAAACCAACTCTTAAAATATAATACAGGCTTAACTTTCACAGAAATCAGGCAGCAGATTGCATTTAACCATAACAGCATGAAGCAAGAAAATTTCGGAAGCAAGAATGGCTGCAGAGTGGGGAAGAAATAATTGCAAAATCTTAGGGAGTGGAAGTTCTTAAAGAACTTCATCTAAAATCATATAAAAAGATAAAAAGTCATAAGCATGAATAAAATTGTAGTGCTTTAAAATACGCATAATGTTGGTCTCAAGACATATTAACAGAATTTTTTTAAAAAAAATGGATGTTCCGTAAAAGAGAGTAGAGGAAGAGATCATACAAGGGGGAGGTGCAAGACTCTAGATTGTAGGTGATAACAAGATTCCATCTAGTAAGCATGTAAAACTTCATTGGGAACAAAAAAGCTCTAAAACATGTGGCTTACTGGTTGTTTCAAAATCTTCGAGAAGATATCATTCACTTAACAATCACCACCACCTTCTCTCTTGTCTTGATTATTCTTTGAAATGAATGAATTCGCCTAAGAAATTGGCATGTTTAAGATTTTTTGGACACACTCTCTCATTTAATAAAACATCTGCATTTTCCATGGATTGGGTCCTTATTTACTATATTTTATCCTTTCTCTTTTGTTAATTCTTCCTCTTTCTTCCCCTTTTCTTGTCCTCTATTGTTTTTCTTCCCCCACTGCTTCAGCCCTAATTATTTTTTGGTCTTTATACTCCTTCTTTGTCTTTTCTCTTCCCTTTTGTCTTTAGTTTCCCCCATTTATTTATTTTTATGCTCTTTTTTTACTTTATATATTTTCCTCCTTTTAACCCTTCCACGCTGGTGGGCAAGAGCACATTTTCTTCCCTAGTTAGTACTCCTTTTGTTTACTTGCTCCAATTTTGTATTTCTCCTCAATTCTCTCATTTAATTTATAAATTAACATATAATGGAATCATAACTTCATATTGATTTATCTCAGCCTTATCATGTTCCAATGTCAGTTTGGTTTCTGCATGTATCCAGGTTGGGTTTTTCATGATGGGGAGGTTTGCAGCATTCCCAACCCCACCCTCCTCTCCAACAACTCTGCCGGGGCCTTTTCTTTTCTATTAAGTTGAGAACCATAGCAATTACAAACTATAAGGTAATAAATCCATAAATAAACGTGGAGCATGTAAAACATTAAGCGAATTGTGATTTACAAACATTTTCATGCATATAATTCACTTTATTTTCATGCTTTGAACTATCATAGACAGAAAGAGAACATATGAAGGAAAATGAAGTAAATTCCTGGTAATAAAAGATCAAGAAAACGGGGATTCTACTTTGCCATTTGTTCATATCCAAACCCACGTAGATTATTAAAAAAAAAACGAAAGAAAGGTATAAGAAATTTGGGACATCTTTTATTATAAATGCCATCACTACTAGGCTGTCGCCGTATTAACCAGTCTACAAGTGATTCCATAAATCAAAACAGATCGCAGAAAAATAGTTAACTCATTAAATAAACAAAATATAAGGAGTGGAAACCTTTTCTGAGGGAACTAAACATACTAAGAAAAACTACACGTCAAGCCATATCTAATATATGCTGACCATCTGGTCATTGAGAGAGATTCCTCTATGGGCATCAGCTGGATCCTAGGATGGAAGGGAGCGACTTTATTCACCCATTCCTGCACGATATCAAGGGTGCATTGAGGGGCGTGTCTCTCTGGAGGCCAGACATGTCTATCAAGAAGCGAACAAGGCAACGGAGTGGGTTGCCTCTTATGTAGTGGAGCACTCAGGATCAGGCTACACGATATTTGTTTCTAATTTTATTGGATGCATGCATACTAGAAGAGTGGGAACTTTCCACCTTATAAAAAACTTAAAAAAAAAAGAGCTAATACATATACTTACCATCACTAAACTAGGTCAGATACTTCTATAGGGAGACAAATTACGCCAAAAGGTACATTTTTATCTGACATTATGACCTTTGATTCTATGGTTCACATAACTAGTGCTACTACTTATCACCATGATTCCCTCCCTTTCTAATGACCGACTCATCGAAATTAACCAGGGTCAGGTGATTCCCATGGAAAAGAGGAGGAGGTGAGAAAGGGTTATACCATAACAGAAAACCTCAAGGGCCGATGATGGTGGAGGACCAGTGGTAGAGGTTTTCGTCCTTGGGTGGGCGAAGCAGTCGGAGTTGAACCCTAGCATCACCTTCTAGATCCTCCTCCCCGACGACGACATCAACGCCGTCGACGGCCACGGCCGCCTTCCGTCGCAATCGCCGCCTCCTCCGCGGCCGGTGGGGCTCAGGAGGATCATGGAAGAAAGATATCTGTCGCTCGTCACTGCCCTCTCTCTTGCATCGAAGAAGAGAATTCTAATGTTTGGCAGGGGGTTGCCACAAAAGAATTTTTTATTAAGTTTCAATCGATCCCGGCAAGTCATTTGCGGAGACTAGCACAAATTTGGCACTGCTAGGTGTTTTACTGGCTTAGAACTTATCTGTAATTATATACATGTTTAGAACTTAAATGCAAGACAGCATGGCGAAAGTACCTCCTTGTTGGGGAACTTAACAATAATTATTGTACGATATGAGGAGATTTATATGAGAACGCAGAATGGCCGATTGGACCGATTCTGAGCTGATCCTGGCATGTCGCCTCCCGACACTTTTTTTTTTATAATTTTATTTGAGGAGAAACCTCCCGACGCTGGTTGAAATATGATAGAAGCAGCTTTACAAATTACCCCTCGCATGTTTTGGGCCGTCGGAACACCGCTAAAGTTCATAGGTCGTGCCTAGTCAAGGGCCAATAATAAAGCGACACGTGTCATGTAGGTAAAAGAAGGATATATCTCTAAAATTATTTTTTCAAAACAATATCATGATTACTTCTCCTCCACTTCTTCTGGCGCACAGAGATGGACCAAGGCAGGCAGGCGACCTCATGAAAGAGATGCCTGCAACGCTGCTTCACCACCACAACTTGCTTAAATATTTTAGATTTTTTATGTGTACCTTTATCAATATAATTATTATATATTTATCCTTCAAAAATCATTATTTATATAAACTCTCAAATCACCTTAGTTTTGCATGCATGCTTGTTTTATCAGATGAGTCATGATATTAATGAATAACCATTTTGAATATTATTTGATATTTTTATCTTTTATATTAATATTTTTAAGATTTTATATTTAATTTCCGTAGGAAAGAGCTATGTTTCTATATAATTTTTATAAGGGCTATTAATAAGAAGAGTAATAAAGTTATTTGGCACCATTATTTTTTACATTAATATTTTAAAATTTTATGTTCAGTTTTCTTAAGAAAGAGCTATTTTATATATAATTTTATAAGGGTATTAATGCGAAGAGTAATAGATTCATTTTGTATGGTTATTTATTAATGCCATTAGTCAACAGTCGAACGAGAGAATGGTGCCCATACAAAATAGGATGATCTAATAGATAATTCATAAACAATAATTTTTGAAGAATAAATATATAACCAGTTATACTCGTAAGAATAAATAGATAAAAAGAACTCAAATATTACAATCTCTCCGTTCTTTCGTCATTATTAGTTGCTATTTTCTCTCCCCTGGCCACTGTAATCTTTAAATGCGTGTTGCTGGTAAAAGGAAGGGAGAAGAGAGAACAGAGGAGATGGTAAAAATATACTATGGATGTTATAACTTGAAAGGAGAACTTCTCCTCGCTGATGATTCTCTCCACTTCACCACGCCCACCGCCCTCCCCTCCCTCCCACCCCCGAGATATTATTCCTCCTGACCTTGCTTCTTGTGGCTCTCGAGGGAACGAGTCATCCCATATTCTGCCAGTGCCGTCCTTCCTCCTTTTTCTCCTTTTCCATTATTCTCCAACTGGGTCCACGTACCCCACGGCCCACCCCCTCCCTCCTGTTTATAAGGAGCACCCTTGCCAACTGCCTTCCTAAGCCAGCCCACACAAAAGTCCAGAGTTCATAAGCTTGGAACCAACCAATTCCTCTCCTTTCCATCTGCCAATTCTCCGGCCCCCAAGTGATCGATCTCCACTACCACTTTAATATCTCATCCCCATTGAACATACTAGAAAGCATCTCTTCCTTCATCAGTCTTCTTGTCTTTTAATCCTGAGACATGGCCTCCAGTTCTATGAGCCTCTCTCGCACCTCAGACTCCTCCTGGACCTTGAGGGAGAACAAGAGGTTTGAGGACGCACTGGCAAAGTATGACAAGGACACCCCTGACCGCTGGCACAAAGTGGCCCAGGCCGTGGGTAGTAAGTCGGTCCAAGAGGTGAAGCACCACTATGAACTGCTCATCAGGGACATCAATTACATCGAAACGGGCCATGCTTCCTTTCCCAACTACTGATCCTCTGGTCATAGGGGAGGCAGCAATGGCTGGTAAGGATCGGATGCAGTCTGTTCCATTCTTTTGTTCTCTTATTAAACTATCCTCCACACTTCTTAGTTCTCACCCCTGACGGTTTCTCAGACTAGAAAAAGACTTGGATGGAGCAGTTGGTTTCAGTTGGGCGAAAGGCCAACTCTGCCACCCCCAACTTGGAGCTTTCTGTTCTATCCCTTGACCAACTCAACAAGGCCACATCAAATCTAATCTAAAACAAATTTACGCCTAAACATAAATTTAGGCTTTCCAAGGTTGTGGTGGGTCATGCTCAATAATATGCATTCCCAGTCGCATTCACTTGTAACACTTTATTCTTCTATTCAGTCTTTCTTTGTCTTTCTGAAAGCAATGTGATTATTAGTTATGCGCGATCTTTATACGACGCCCAAACTTCAAAAAGTTTGCTCACTTTAGAATAGTGTTCGTGAATCATTACTAAGCTGATTTGGTTGGTTTCTGATATCTTGGTTTGGCAGGTCTGGAGTATCTAAAGCTCAAGTGATCGCGCATATAAAGTAATAAATATATCTGTATGGAATAGCAGGAGTGTTGTGCTTCGCTGGAGTTCCAGATAGAAGCATATATGTAAGCAAACTCAGTGGATAAGTTATCGCCGATCTTATAGCGGTCTGATGTCTCTTTTATAAATTCATCTTACTGTAATTCCTCTGTAGACTGATAAGCACGTCTGGCTACTAGTGTGTGTACTTATTACTATGAAAACAACTTTGATATAATTCCATGGTCAAACTCTCTATTCTTGGGGAACTCCACAAAGAAGTTAGCTAGGGTCTCTAGATGTATAATTCAGACCAAAAATCTATCTTGGTTATCTTCTTATTGCTTGCTTCATCAATCATTGCAGCCAGAATGAATTCAATGTTGGAATTGGTTAATTCATAGAAATTCCAGTAAGATACAACCATGGAAGATTCCTCCAACTTGAGAAGGACCACTTAAATAATCCAAACCAATGGCAAAGGCATCCACTGGATATATGGCTACGATTTCATAAATCAGGAAGGACCACTTCATGGTACAGATACTCTGCAACTTGTTAGGACCGGTCCCCTTTAAAATTTAACCCTCCCCATCTCGCAAAGGAGCATATCTTACGTTATGTTCCAATATATGGGGAAGATTCCAATTACAACTGACATTGTTAACGTCACCCGAGTGATCATTTGAATCGACACACAGTCTAGACATTCCGAGACATATAGAGTAAGGGTGGTGGAGTGAATGATATCACCTTCATAACCACTAAAACTTCTTTTGACCATTTGCAGTCACAGTCACAAGTCTGGCATTGAGGAACTAGTTTAGCTATGGTTAAACATTTGGAATTCTCCAACGTTGCACAGAATGTACCAAGAAGTTTGAAAAGTTTTCATTGAACAAATAATTAAAATTTTAGATATGTTATATACCCGTAACTTCTTGAATATTGAAGCAAGAATAGGAAAAGCAACAAGGGCAAATAATAGCAGAAACAACACCGCCAACAAAATATATATACACATTAACGGGCAAGCCACAGGTGTTCCTTGAATAAGATGGTTCAAGTGGAGAATTATTTGGCAAAGTAAAAAGTGGTGAATTACTTGAGATTTCTCAATAATTTGGAGCAATACATTTCTATATTTACGCTTTGCCAAAACGGTGGTGATAATAATACGGATGGAGAACCGGTACATCGTCAACGGTAAACATAGCTACCCTTGAATTTTGTGCACCAGAGATGTATGTTATTTCTAAACTAGCCATGTTTTGGACTTCTTGTATCATCGGGAGTATTATGACATTAATAGAAGACAGATGTTCTGCTGATGGTAGAACAAATAACAATGAGAGAGTGAATATGAGGCCTTGAATTGCAAATAATAATGGTAATACCAACATAGAAATGTTACATCATAAATATCATAAATATTTAGAATGAGCTGGGAAGGTTTAGGAGAGATAAATGTTACTTAACAAACTAGAAATGTACGTATTTAGTAGTTGTATTATCAGTAGAGGAATGTGCTTAGTATAGTTGTATTATCAGTGGTGCTGTATCAACAGAATACAATATATTTCAGCCATTATCCCAGCCATAGCATGTACTCCTCAGCTATCTTGTGAACCATGTTGCGTCGAGCATGTAGAAAGCTATACCACGTAATGGGATCACGCAAAAATTACAAATTGATACTTAATAATTAAGGTATACAATGCTATTTGAGCTAGAGATTTGAGGCATCATCCTACTGCTTTTATGAGATTCTTCGACAGGATTCCCTCTCTGCCTGCCTCTTTCACTTCCAACTTTAGAGGAGATACTTTCATGGAATTCAGTAGTGCGAATATTCAAAAGGGAACATCAACTTGTAAAAGGGCCAGATCCATCATGCTTCGAATCTAACCTTTGGATTCTCCATTCTCCAACTTACTGATATTTCATCCCACAGAGATTCTGTGAAAGCTGATATGCATCCGAGTTGTCAACTTTTCATTATGTAGAAGTCGGCGTGATAGATGCTGGTAACAGTGATAAGCGTACACAACTCTTGTCAATAAATGTCCATTCAGAGTCGTAAAGAGAGAAGATATATCTCCACCTTTGGCAAGAATATACACGCATGCACCCAATGTTTTTTCTACATTTGAATGTATATTTATGTAATTTTACATATATGGACAAACTGCGTTGAGCACTTATTCTTTCTTTTGCATACATGATGTGGCAGTTCTTGATTGAAAGCAGTTTTCGAAATCCAAAAGCACGATCAAATTAGATTATTCTATCAATTCACGCGCTACCAAGTCAACCCGAAAACAACGTGTGATTGCGTTAACGGCGCACTGCTGATATGGCGTTATATTCTTAATCCGAGCGGACGTGGTAAGGGTTATCTGATAATTGACTTAAATTAATTTGGTAGCATATGTTATTGGAACATATATAATCTGCAACTCATGTAAAAAATTAATATCTCAAGGTACTGTATTTTCTCATGCTCTGACATTTAATCTAAAATTCCAGACAAAAATATACATATATTTCTCGTGATAATCCGACAAAAAATGTGCGGTGCCAAGAGCATGCTTGATGGTCTTGCACCAGCATATATAGAATGGCATGATAAAGAAGAGCAAGTGAAGCACTTGAATAATAAACTGGATTTGGAGAAGCGAAGATACGTTCGATTACGTAACAGGACAGAACATTTAATTGATGCAGCACATGGTCTTACGGATACCATAACCAGCAGCTGGACCTTGCCACGCTTCACAAGAGCCAGTGGCTTCGTGGGCAGGCGAAGAGTTCGAAACTGGGTTTGAGTGCACTTTCAGAATTAATAGCTCTTATGACGAAACGGCAACATGCGGATTAATAAGTGAAGTCATGGTAGCCATGGAGTAAGGTTTTGAGTTTTAAGTCGTGCAGGATTCTTGGACTGGAATGGCAACGCACTAAGTGAAGTATGGTTTAGCTATGAGGATGTTTTTCACAAGTGTCATCTCATGCATGCTGCTGTCACGGGCCATCATCATGATTTATTTGCAAACAGTTTTTAGAATAGGGAAAATCTCATTCAAATATATTTGATGGTATTGGCAGCAATTGGCTCCTAAAGATACCCCATAGATTAGGATCTCACTTAAAGACGCAATGAACAGGAAGACGACGGTACCACTAGGAACATGAAGTGGGAAGGAAGATTCACTCTGAATTGGTCCCTATATTAATGGTTCTAAAGAGTGCGAGTCATCGATATTCTGCCCTCCCTCATTATTCCCAACTGGCAACCATTGCCCCACAGACCCGTTCCCCTACTGCTTATAAGTAGCCCCCCCAAGGCAACTTCTTCCCCAGATCAGCTGATCACATAAACTGCATGAGTTTGGAACTCAACAACTATTCCTTTCCATCACTTTGTCCTGCTACCTTAGTCCTGGTGGTCCTTTTCTCTTCTCTTACAGCATACACTTAGAAACCACTCAGCTTCTCTTGCACCACTTACGAACTCTCCTCTGTCTGATACACCTTAACTTCTTGTATTCAGAATTGAACCTTCTCCTTTTGCAACTGACTTTGCACTTAGCCCTGAGAAATGGCCTCCAGTTCACTGAAATCCTCGGACAGCTGGAACACCTCCTGGACCCTGAAGGAGAACAAGCTCTTCGAGCAGGCCCTGGCAAAGTATGACAAGGACACCCCGACCGTTGGCACAAAGTGGCCCAGGCTGTCGGGGGCAAGACACCCGAAGAGGTGAAGCGCCACTATGAACTGCTTGTCGAGGACATCAAGCACATTGAGGCAGGCCACGTGCCGTTCCCCAATTACAGGTCCAACAGCAGCAGGGGAGGCGGCAGGGTGAGCAAAGGTGGTATATTTCACTCCTCGCAGTTATTATTCCATTCCTTTGTCCTTTTGTTCTCCTGCTCTCTCTCCTTCATAGTTCTTATTGCTACCGGCATAAATGGAACAGTTGCTCTCAGTGGGGGTTTTGTATTATTTTTGATAGCGGGGAGACCTCTCCAGCGTCCGCTCTTCCTCAGCTTTCTGTCCCCTGACCCACCTAGCACAGAACTAATTAAAAACAGTATGGCTCGCTGTGATAAGCTATCCACAGGCTTCCCAAGCTTGTGGCTGACTCAGGCTTTATAATTTAATGGGCTTTCTAAGGTCGCTATCACTTGTATCACTTTATTCTTTCACGTAGTCTCGTCATCCTGCATAGTTTTTGTTATATCCCTTCTTTCCATGATGCCAGAACTTCTTAAAATTTGGCTGTTCAGGATAATGTTTGATGAAACGAGCTAATGAGGTTTTTCTTTCACTTCTTTGGCAGGCTGAAGTATTTATAGCTGCGCTAAAGCAAAAGCTGTAAAGCAATACGTTTGCTTGAAATAGTAGGGCATTGTTCAAGTGAGGAAATAGATGCGTATAATTAAGTGAATCTAAGAAGATCAGATATGACTGATCTAGAAGCTTTATCCCTCATATATGTATCTTCAATTCTCCTCCCTATTCCATCCTATTGTAAATATAGGCAAAACTATGTTGTAAACATGTCTGGCTAGTCTTGCTGTTGGTGTGCTGGTTTGTTAATAAAGTAAGTTTAATATATTTTCATGTGGTTAAGCTTAATATATTTCCATTCGGTTAAGTTTAATATATTTTCATATCACACGTCGTTGCAAGTGGAAGCCGTGATGATATGGCAGATCAACGGCCATCGTGTCCACCTTGAACTCCTCCAAGCATATCTCGATCATAAGAGTTATAATATTGTGACCACTTTGGCTGCAGCTCATGCTGATGAATTTTCGGGAATACAATGTGACGTAAAATTCCTAGCTCATTACAAAACTCTTTCTCAAATCCCTCTAAAGCTGTAAAAAGTGCCGTTGGTTACCATATATGTACTTTATTATAATGACAAATAAATACGGAGAACTAGAGATAAATTCTTAGTTTATTTCAAATTAAAAGTAAGTCTCCACTTGAGTTTTATATAAAAATAGCTCCCCATTCCAAACATAAATTAAAACAACTCTCCATTTTTGACTTGAATAACCCTTATACCCTTATACAATAAGGTAGTATTCCTTTACAATAAAGTAGTACTGTTTATAATAAGTCGGTACTGTTTTATAATATATATCATTACATTATAATAAAGCAGCACTGTTTTATAATATCCTTACATTACAATAAACAGTATTCTTTACAATAAAATATTATTATATTACAATAAGATAGTACTGTTTATAATATCGCAGTATTGTTTTAATGTTACTTTATAACTGCAAAGGCAATTTGGTCATTTCATGTTATTTGAAGAGCTGCTTTTAATTATGTTTCAAATGAAGAGTATTTTTACTTGAAACTTAAATGAGATACTACTTCTAAGTTTAAACTCAAATCGAGAGTTTTCATTAATTTATCTAATAAAATACTGGATGACTTTTCAACAAGATGCTCTTTACATGAGTAGTTATTAGTTTGGACCAAATCCAGTACCTCTTAGCTCATGGACCAGTCGAACCCAACTCATAATGATGGTGAAAGGAAAAAAGCATGACACAATTGTATGTGTTACTTCGTAACTGTGTTGATCTACCAACTCAACAGTGAATCTGGTCGAGCTAAAAATTATAGCATGCGCACAGTCTCCACCATCATTGGTGAATGAGCACGAACTGACATCCATCTATACCTTTGCCACTTCCTTCTAGACCAGGGAATTGCGCACATGCATATTCATCAAATATTCAACACCTTATAAATGCGTTGCATATGGTTCCTTGACATGCATGCACTATGAGCGGATGGGCACATGCTTGCTCCAACCAACTTCCGTGCACTTTCCCTCTCTGTTTCCTGTGGAAGTTTACCACTTCCTTTACGGACCATCAAATGGCCAGAATGGGCATGGACATTTATCCAGAACTATATATTGGCATGTAAATGCATTCTTTTCATAATTGCCAAATTATTAGTGAGATGTGGTTCTTAGGCTCCTAGACACATGGATTCACGTGCTAAATTAAGTATACAGGAGCTATTACCAAATCAATATAAAAGATGTCAAAATATAGCTTACATTCAATTGGGTACACTTGCTTGCAAAGACTCACGTATCTCAACGAGCTCCGGTGCGTCCGTGTTGATGCACCACCTTGTGGACAGAAAATAGTGAATTTTCAAAATACAATGTGACGTAAAATTCCTAGCTCATTGCAAAACTCTTTCTCAAATCCCTCTAAAGCTCTAAAAAGTACTATTGGTTACCATATACATACTTTATTATAATGACAAATAAATACGGAGAATTAGAGATAAATTCTTAATTCTACTTTCAAATTAAAAGTAAGTCTTCACTTAAGTTTTATATAAAAATAGCTCTCCATTCCAAACATAAATTAAAAACAACTCTCTATTTTTGACTTGAATAACCCTTATACCCTTACCGTTATACAATAAGATAGTATTCCTTTACAATAAAGTAGTACTGTTTTATAATAAGTCGGTACTGTTTTATAATATATATCGTTACATTATAATAAAGCAGTACTGTTTTATAATATCCTTACATTACAATAAATCAGTATTCCTTTACAATAAAATATTATTATATTACAATAAGATAGTACTGTTTATAATATCGCAGTATTATTTTAGTGTTACTTTATAACTGCAAAGATAATTTGATCATTTCATGCCATTTGAGGAGCTGCTTTTAATTTATGTTTCAAATGGAGAATATTTTTTATTTGAAACTTAAATAGAATACTACTTTTAAGTTTAAACTCAAATAGAGAGTTTTCATTAATTTATCTAATAAAATACTGGATGACTTTCCAACAAGATGCTCTTTTCATGAGTATTTATTAGTTTGGACCAAATCCACCTCTTAGCTCATGGACCAGTCTAACCCAACTCATAATGATGGATGAAAGGAAAAAAGCATGACACAATTGTATGTGTTACTCCGTAACTGTATTGATCTACCAACTCAACAGTGAACCTGGCCGAGCTAAAAATTATAGCATGAGCATAGTCTCCACCATTGTTGGTGAATGAGCACGGACTGATATCACTACAGTAAAAAGAGGGTTACCGACCATTTTTTGCCGACGTTTTTTGAAAGCGTCGGCAAGTTGCGCTGGCCTGCCGACGCTTTTAAAAAGCGTCGTGATTCAACGATGCTTAAAAGCGTCGTAAAATTTTATCATTTTCAACGCTGACACTTTTAGCAAAAGCGTCGTTAAATAAAGCAAATGCCGACGTTTTTTTACATCATTATTTAACGACGCTAAAAAACGTCGTTAGGTTCGATTAATACCCCCATTCTCCCGTGTCCTAATCTATCTGCCGCCGCCCCCTCCCACCCATTCCTCCATCTTCTCCGCCGACCCCATCTCCGCCGATTCTTCGCCGCCGGTGCCGCACCCACTATCCACGCCGCACTGCCGTCCGCCGCTCCCCTCTGCTGCCGCGTCCGTCCACGCCGCACTCGCTGTCGCTGCCGTCGTTGTCACTGTTCGCCCAATCTCCCACTTCTTTGTCTAGTCTGGTATCGGCCTCGGCCTCTACATCTTTGTTATCATTCTCCTTTCATTGGTACTCTCCTTCTTTTCTTTTCTTCTTTTCTTAATTTTTTGAAATTTATAGAATCGTATGGATTTATAGATTTTTTTTGATTTTTTAAAAATTTTGATATATACCTGAAAGATATCTATCTTATTTTGTTTCAGTGTTATGTATTCTGTATTACTGCCATCAGACGCACCCGGTGAATTATCCGCTCCTTGGAATGAACCGAGTGAAATATATTTTCGGATGTGTTTATAATTTGACAAGGACTGTTTTGA
>KE504640.1:1710283-1723773 GCA_000441515.1 Elaeis oleifera | reverse complement strand
CCAACTCTTTTTCAATTTTTAAAATTTATAATTATAAATTTAATAAATAAGTAAATATTCAATGCATATTTTTTTTAGTAAGACGAAAATATTCATACAACTCTAATATGAATATATCATAAAAAAATTAGAGAAAAGAGTCTTCTGAAAAATCAAAAAATCTCTCCCACATCAGTCCACACCATCCCTCCAATATGCTCTATCACATAAGAGGCTATCAAGTAAGTAGCACTGTTGGCCTCGTAATACACACGATAAATATCGATGAAGAGACAACCCCTCATTACGTACTAAATATTATAAAGAAAGGATATAATTAATATCGATGCATATCTTACTTGGTGACATTTTATGTGGATTTTAAGGATTTTTTAATGACAGCAATTACTAGTTATAATTTTTTTAAATTTTTAAGATATTTTTTTCTCAATAATTATCATATACAAACAATTAATCAACTAAACAAATGAATGAACATTTATCTACATAAATCACAAAATATAGATAACAAGAGGAAGGCATAGGCTGGTTTAATCCGTTTAAACAGCCAATTTATCTTAGATAAATCACATGATAAAATATAGAGATCAAAAGGTTGGGGGTCATGTTGAAAATAAATTTCCCTACCTACATTTTATTTAGAATTTGGACAAGTAACCGCTTAAAAATAACGTACGCCTTGAACCTAACCAAACCGTTATCCTCCGGAAACACGTCCGGTCCGTTGCCATTCATGCTCCGCCAGGTGTGGCCCAGGATCCGGCCAACCTCTTTATTTTTGTCTGCCACGTGTCCTTCCCTCAGAAACACCTCCCTGCTTGGAACGCCACGTCGCCCGGTCTTCGCTCTTCGACTCCCACGTGTCCACAGCACACGGTATATGTACCAACCGACGCCTCCCTTAAATACTTCCATACCACCACCACCACAATAGAAATCAAACACCCACACACACTCCCACCAAGACAGAGAGAGAGATGGCGGCGAGGGAAGAAGGCGTCGAGTTGTGTTGCGAGTTTGCTCTGGCTTGCAGGGATTTTCCTCGTGCTATGGGGGCCGAGGCCGGCGTCGGCCGACGGTTCAGCGGTGGAGGAAGCCAAGGAGAAGGCTGAGTCCTGGGCCAACTGGGTCCAGGACAAAGTAAGCGAGTCCGTCCCTTCTTTACTTCCTGTACCAATTACTAATGTGTGATTGCTTTAATAATTTTACGATGCTTTCTTGTTTTGCACTAATGGCGGTGGCAGGGGTCTCGGGCTGAGGCACGAAAATGAGAGGATGGCGGCTGAGCAGATAAAGGATGCTGCAGGAAATGCTGCCAGCAAGATATCCAACGCTGCATCCGGTATGATTCAAGCATGCATGAATTATATATCCAATTAATACTACGGTTCATACGACTTTGATTATATATATTTAAAAAAAAAAAATACTTGCAAGCAAGGTCGGATGCTTATCGGATCATGGACCATTTTTGATGATCCAGTGCAATGCTAGCCACAAACCACATTGAGATGCATGAAATGCATGGCCGTGTACGCGTCAGAAAGATATTACCATTGATGAACTTCTATCTCAGGCATCGTGGTACATGATATGTGGTCGGTTCTGCATAGGATCTTTTTTTTTTGGGTAAAACTGCATAGGATCATTTAATAGTCCACACATTACATTGCTTGGTCGTTTCATTCCCTTGGAAAGTGTTTAAATGTTTATGCGTTACTTGGAAAGGGGAAGAAACGGTGTTCCGAGAAAGAGTGATGTCTAAATGCGACACAGTAGGAGCATCCGTACGTGGTACCCTCCAGTGGTTCGGGGCAACATGCATTGGAACTGTCATGTCAGGTCCATGCATAACTTATGTTGGGTGTAAATCACGCGAGGGTTGAAGACCAGCTTGCATCCGGACACTGAACCATGAAAGTGTCTCTGGTGCATGTAGCGATGATCCATGTACGGCAACATTGAGGTCGTATATATGGAAATCAAACTATAGATTATTGGTCACGAGACTTCCAATATTTTTGGACCAAAGGAGTGTTGTGATTATACATGCTGCTTTATGATGCTCTTTCTTTTAAATAATGGTATGCACGAGAAGGTTTTGCAAATGATGGTGTCATAATCTCATTATATTGGGGATTTTGATAATGGCTGCTGGTCATAATTGTAAGAGGGTAATAGAATTTTACTTTGTTTTAATATTTCCTACGTATGACCAAATAATATAATATTTAAAATCTAAATAAATCTATTTATGAATTATGGATTGAACAAATTTATCTTTTAGGACCTGTTTGGATGGTTGGAGCTAAAATTTTATAAAATTCATAACTAAACATTAAAAATAATAAATTATATAAGTAGGTCAGAAAATTTGTTTACAAATATCTAAAATCACTTTTTGAATGGGCTGATTTGCATTCCATATTTCATAGGAAGAAAAAATAACCTCAGTAGACCATTTTTTCTCCCCAGGAGATTTGGATCAGTCCACTTAAAAATGATTCTAAATATTATAAATATAAAATCTGACCTACTTATAATCCAATTTTTTTTTTTATGATTAGCTCACGAATCTCATAATATTTGGATCCAACTATCCAAAATATTTATGAATCATAATATACGAATTTTGATTATTGACCATCATTTATAGTTAATATATTATTTTTATTATTTATTCTAAATTTATCTATCAGTACATGCGGATTGCAACATATCATATCAATATCAAATCAGTATATGGTATTAGTGACATATCGATGATCATCGATATATCAAATCAAATATTATAATAAAATATTAATAATATAATAAATTGGTATTAGTACAGGATCTTATATCAAAATGGTAAATCTGGTTTCATTCGTGTGCACGCCCCTGTGCGTGTGCGGACCCCGAGAGAGAGAGAGAGAAAAGTGGCAAAGCGGCCGTGCTTCCGAACAAAGGGGGAAAAAAGTACACTCAATAGTTTTAAGTTTATTTAATACGAGCCATGAACTTTCAGTGGTAAGAGGCTAGATTCAGTGGATTCTTCTGGTCCCATGAGTTGGGCCCGGCTTGAGACGTCCTCGAAACTTATTTCATGATGTTTCAACCAGCCTTGCTTTTATTTTTTTTTTAAAAGAAAATCAGACTTGTCGGTGTAGATGGGTTTGGTTATAACTAGCCTAATGATGAGAAAGGAGGTTTGGAAGGCAATTATTGGCTCTGCATGGGACTAATGGTGGATAATTTCTGTCATAATCTAAGTCTAAGTTGGAGATGGCCCATGACAGCATGATTCCAAAGTTTCCAAATGCGAGATAAGACAAACAAAGCCGAAGGTTTACATGCTTATTTAAAGTTTTAAACCCATCTCTGGAAATATACATGGTGTGACTTTTTTTATGACAATGCAAAATGTTGATTCATTGATTTCGAGTACACTCACAAAAAGCCATTTGGTTACGTCTGCAATAGACTAAGTAAAGCAATTTACTTCTTAGAAAAAAAAAATATCCATCGAGGTATTTAAGACAGATCAACCGAAACCATTCTCGAAATAACTTGTTGACACATGAATTAGATTGAATTGGGAGATCAAAGCATGAATCAGTTCACTTGTCCAACTCTGAATTGATTAAT
The DNA here is from genome assembly GCA_000441515.1 of Elaeis oleifera. Taxonomy (NCBI): domain Eukaryota; kingdom Viridiplantae; phylum Streptophyta; class Magnoliopsida; order Arecales; family Arecaceae; genus Elaeis; species Elaeis oleifera. Next base: position 1,720,146 of record KE504640.1, on the reverse strand, counting down.
AAAAGTCATTTCAATTTTATCTGAAATGAGTATATATAAAATAGACATGTATAATATTGCAATATTCTACTACTGTATTATAAATTTGCATCTCATGTCCCAAATTTTTCGACCAAAGATGTTATCACATGAGAATGTCTCAGGACATACTTTTATTGTTCAAACTCATTAATGCTTTCTCATTATTGGCTTCGTTCTGCAGACACCACCAAGTACACAGTTCTGACAACCGAGGGATCAAAGATGCCCTGATGAAGAACCGAGCTGACAAGAAGCTGAATGCACTTTCCAACAGCAAGGATGGCTTCTCAGATCAGGCTGAAGACTCGAAGAGGAGTTTTTATTGACGCAGCAGACTGCCAAGATTCCCATTCCAGAAGAGAAGCTTATGGCAATACTGAAGGAACAGTATCCCATATCAAATGAGAAGCTTATGGCAATACTGAAGACAACTCCCCTAACAGAGCAGAAGCTTATGGCAATCCTGAAGGAAGAGAATCTCGTGAACTCGAAGGTCGAAGAGATGAAAGTAAGTGCAATGCTGAAAGCAGAGGCTGCCAAGGCTAAGGTTAAAGATGGAGCAGACATGGCTGTCGACAAGACCGAGAAGGCCTACGAGGGAGCAAAGAAGAAGGTCAAGGAGACTTACGAAACCGCCAAGGACACCATGACGGAGTCTGCCAAGGCAAACTATGAGGCCGCCAAGGAGAAGGCATCCCAAGCCACAGGTGATATGGGGGCCATGATGCAGCAGAAGACGGCGGGTGAGTTATGAACGGTGGAAGAGGTTTGAAAAGATGTGCCTCTCGTCACTTCTTGATCTTCCAAGAGTTTTGAGACTTGAAGTAGTTTGTTTGTGTTGCGAATTAATGTGTTTGAATTTTTTTGTTAATGCTGCTGCAATACTTTCATGTATTGCAGTATGTTGCATGGGAGGGTTTGTTCAGCTGTTGAGCTAGCTGTTTGTTTGGTATCATCACGTAACCGAGTTTGGTCTTGGTGCAAGGAAAACTTTGCTTGGGTCATTCCTGTATTGTAGTATTAATTTCCATGAGATTTTGTTTTGGATTTTTGGTTGTTAGCTGGCGTTACTGTGTTTTTTGCCCCCGTTTTAGTTTTTCCTAACACACTTGACATTCTAATTAATACTTTTATTAGAAAAGCCTAATCATTACCACGTAATAGCTGTGCTGATAGAGTATCATCTCTTATGTGTTGCTTTCACTCGTCTTAACCTTCAGTTTTCTTAAAACTATAAAAGTTCAGATGGAGGATTTGGCAGATCAAAGTTACAAGGAGGCAGCGTCACAATCCAGGAATAAATTAAATTGTCGCATAAAATTCATTATTGATCAGTGTGGGCTTCGGATTGTTTTAGAAGCTTCTGGTTATCAGCAGACCTCTCCACTTGAAAGGTTTCCGGATTTGTCGATAGTGTTATTTGAACCCTGATGGTAGCATTTATGTGGTATTTTTAAGAAGTAACTAGTATACAAGTGCTTTCTCAAAAAAAAAAGAAAACTAGTACACAAGTGAAAATTCAAGTTCAAATCCATTTAATACTCTTCTTTTGTGAGTACTTTATAGCAATTAGGACGACGAAAAAGTGGAGGGGTCGCACGCACACGCTTCATTACATTATAAAAATGGTGCTGTTTATCGTGTAGATGTCTTGGCCTGGTGCTGTTTATCGTGTAGATGCTTGAGGCCAAGACATGCAACTTTATTCCATCTTCTTTAAGCAATGCGTGGAACTTTATTCATGGGTCACTCAAGAGGAATTTAGTAAAGGCCACAATGATATCACTGTGCACACAGTGGCACAAAGTTGATGGCTCCTTGAACCTGGTTATTGCTCTCTTCACCCTTGCGGAAAGCTAACATGTCTCTCTCCTTGCTGTCAAATGGTCGGAGTTTCTCTAATATTTTAGGTAGACGTTTAATTTGCAGCCCAAGAAATGTTAAATTAGTTACTGTTAAATATATATATATATGTATCCTTTCGTGTCTTAGCAAGATGACAAGTTATAGAACTTGAAGCCTCGCCTCTTCTTTTAAGAAATGCCTCGAAGCATCAGCCCACCCATAGCCTTCAGCGGGAAAGCTGCAAAACATATGCCAGCTGAACTTTTCTTGATTTCTTCTTCATACACACTGCTTAGCCTATAGGAACATAATCTGTCTGATAAAGCTAGCTTTAACCAGCATTAAGGATAGACACACTCAAAACCCATTGCAATTGTGCTTCCTCTTGTTCTAAGCTTTAATCACAAATTAACAGGAGTATAGTTCAGTGGAGTACGTACTTCTCTTCAGGCGCCGTAGTTTGGCTGCAGGATATATACAAAATGGTGGGATAAGGGGATTTCTATTCCTAAAGATATATCCTTCCAAGATTCCTTATTTGGTTGCATGGGCCAGGATAATAAAATCTGCACCCTTTTTATAATTAAGAAACGGACAAGATTGCTGCATGTTGTCTCTTAAACTTGGCCAAATATACAACGATTTAGTTAAACTGAGACCCTCCCCTCATGTGATGGCATCCAACCCGGGCATAATCTCGGCTTTACCCAAACAACCAAATTGCTCGAATGCAGTCAATTAGAGGTCATGTAAAATAATAATCTGTTGGTCATGTACGTAGTACATAAACGAACTCACAATGACCCTTTTTTTATCGCTAAGAATAATATTACACAACCAAATTAATTCACCAGGCCTCCTCTTTTTTTTTTTTGATCACAATTTATGAATGCTATCATTCAGGTGGGCGTGTTCATGGCAATAATGGCAAACCAGAAACGTGCAACGATGGGTGAACCATATGATAAGGCTTAAGGTGGCTGGTTGTCCGGTAGGTGGTGCAGTTGCTCGTATTCAAAGAACACGCCATCCTTGCATATCTCTGGGACGGCAACCAACATAACATCCATCATCTATGGAAGAAAAACAAGTGGATAGGATAGCTCAGAGATGGTGAAGAGGAATGACCATTGGTCGTCCACACAGGACAAGCCATGCTTGCTCACCCAAACCGAGATACAGTATCACATCATCGACGAAAAAAGTATCAGCAGCTACGCATTTGACAAAAGTGGGGTGTGATCAACCACTATGCGATGCATATTCCGATATCAACCCAATAGCATGGCCTTCCAAACGGACAGAGATCATGAATGACAAGAAGCTTGGAAACAAGGTGAGAGAGAGAGAAGGAAAACAAAACATGGTCATCATAGCATCAGGCCATGGCCTCAAACCGAGCCAAAAGATCGACGGACAGTGAGAGGGAAATATGAAGAAAGTCGTCAAAATAAAACCATGGCGCCGGGCTGAAATGGAGGTCCATCAGTGCTCGCATATCGAATAACCATAGCACCTTCGAAGTCGCGACTTCTGCCTGAACCAAGAAGAGAGTGATGGAGTGGGAATGGGAAAAAAAAAAGAATATATTTGGAAGACTAGAAGGACATATCTAATGATTCCCAACCACCGGGAATAGGAGGGGAGGGCCATGGTGTCTGGATCGGACCACCTCGACCATGTTGGCTGTAGTAGATCTAGCAAGCAGTGGGAAGGAGCAAATTAAACCATGTACACCTCGCTAATCATCGAAATAGTACGAATCGGAGCTCGATCCAGCTGTGGGAGTGGGTTGTATGCCGATCTGGAGACTGCCGGGGTGGCCGGGACTCGGGTGCATGGGAGGATGTGGGAGCTTGGAGCCGGGCGGCAATGGACCTCTTCCCCTCTCTCTCCTAGGGTAAAAAGTCACCGGCGGCAAGGCGAAGAGGGGGGGACCAAGAAGGGAAATGGGAAGGAATAGTTTTAACCCCTGGCCGAGGGATCTTATAGAATAATTTTATCCCCTTTGACGAGAAAACATGCTTTGCTTGGAACTTTTCTAACCGCCAGCAAAAGCGATTTCATTTGGCAGAATAAAACCTATGTAATAGCTCCATTTATCCCTGCTTATCCCGCAACCGAATTGGACCGCCAAAAAACTGTGCAGCCTTAAATAGCCACCAAATCATCTACCTTATAAACGAACAGAGAAGATCCGATTTAGACATGGCATGTTGTGACAGTTCATCTCTGAGATGAAAGATTTGACCGCTATTTAGAATTATACAATTTTTTACGGTGCAAAAGGCATATCACATCTAGATGTGTATTTTTTATTAAATTATCAGAAGAGAGAAGACAAATAAAGATAAAGATTTGGAAATACTGTCAGCCGTTGTGTTTTGACCTTTATCCGTTGTATTACTTGTAATTAACTTTCGTGCATTTGTCTTAACACGTCCGCAAGGCGAAGTACCATGAAGCTTTTCAAAATGTCTCAAAATACGAAAAGAAAAGAAAAACATCACTAGACAATTAAGAACATGCTAAAATGCGGACTACAACGTTAAATAGAATGCTCTTTTAAATAGTTATAGTTTGTAGAAGCCTAACATATTGAAATACTTAAATATGTCAAGCGTATCATGCACCTTAGCTTAAAAAACTTGAAATAAACTGAATGATTATGAACATGACTATGTTATACATATATTTCTTCAATCTCCTTTTGCATATTCTTTTGTTGATCTAATAAATTGAGAGAGGGGTCTCACTTCATCCTTATTTACTCAGATAATCAGAAAAAAAAATGCACATATATGAGAAGTCTAGTTTGATGCGTGGCCTAAATAATCTCCCTCCATCCAATCTTAGATAACAATTATCAAAGTTCATTTATACATTACAAGAAATTCAAAAGTAATATTCTTTAATTTTTTTTTCCCATGTCAAGGGAGAGAGAATATCCTTTGTAATAGCTAGGCAGTATATATTCTCGTAGCGTATGTGTAAAACTTTTTCTTTTTATTGCATAGATTTACTAAAATCAAAACTGAACTATTATCGTTGAAGATGGACGCTGGTGTTTCTAGTTTTTTTAATTTTAATATTCTATTTTATTGCTTTTTTTTTCTCTCTTTTTGGTAAACTTTTCTTTTTTTCTCTTTGAAAAACTACTGTCCCAAACTGCTTTGCTTTTTCTCGCTACTTTATTGCTAGCAACAGTTAAAACTGACCAGACAAAAATGCAACAGTTAATGTTCAGCCTCGCCTGGATTTTCTAGTGTGGGAAGTATAGGGTCATAAATTTTAATAGGTTAGGAAGAGGTCATAAATTTGACTTGAGTTGTATTTTGAGAGTAAAGTTTACTTGAGTACGATTGGATCCACATCACCCCAACATATCATCATTCCTCCATACAAATACATTATTATTATTCCAAAGAAAAAAAAAAAGCAAATATCCATATCAAATTTATTTATCCAATATTAAGCATGTTTAAAATATAAACAAGAATGACTGAGAAATTGGATGGAAATTTTTCACTATAAGTTAGGAAGATGTCATTATTTGCGCAATTAATATAGTTTATCGGAGCTCATACGGTCCTGGCCTGTATCCAATTTTGACAAAATTTTTCTATTCAATTCTTTGAAAAAATCACTATATGATTGTCTTAGTTAAAAATTTTTTTTGAATTTCTCGTACCGGCAATATCTACCTTAGCATCCTCTATGCTGCTTTATAAGAAGATCATCGTGCTCATCTATTTCTCAAATTACATTTGACCTATAAATGAAACTTAAATATTCATCATTTTTTCTGATTTCAGTAATATTACAACAGCCATACGCTTTATGCTTTTTTTTTTTTCCTTTTTTTTTGGAGATGGAAAGGCTATATGCATATATATGAAACTCAAATTGCATTAAATCATGAACCAACCCGTAATTCTATTTGTGTTTGGTGTAACCACCCTAATTCACCATGCAAAACTCGCACTACGCTGCTGTGCCGGACCAAGCCATGACCTCATCCCCACCACCTAAGATTTTTTAAAAAAATAACAAAAAAAAAAAGAGGAAAGGGCTTTCAATGACTAGTTCATTATCGTGGACCCAGGGGTAGGCTTCAGAAACGCTCGTTGAAAGTCTTGTAACGTCTATTCGTTTTGACAAAATTCAACACACATGATCGTAACTCATGACAACCCATTAAATAATAAAATATATAAATATGAAAGAGATAAATATTTTTCTGATATTATATAAAAAAATTAAATATAAATTTTTAAATTAATTATTTAAAATTTAATTTTTAAAATTTTATTCCATTCTAAACTTCAATTCGCTACGATCATATCCTCAAATTTTTATAATATTATAATTTTTCCTTGAGTGTTATTTCGTCTGATGACTATGACTGTGACGAAAATATCACGTGCTATCACGTGACATAGTAAAAGTTGATGTGGCATAAAATTAACTAACGTGGAACCCTAAACTACTTCTTCTTCTCCATTTCTTTCTTCTAGCTATCGTTTCTACTTTCCATTTCATTATTTTCTTCCATTTTTTTATAGCACAACCCACCTAAGAAGAAGAAGATGGGAGAACAAAGCATAGATGATTAGGATTGATTGTTCTCATCTTCTTTTGATTTTTTTTTAAATTTAGATTCTTCAAGATTAACTCTGTGAGTTTGTAAATTAGCTACCAACCAAACGAACCAACAATTCGAATCATTACAAACCTAAAACCCTATCAAACACATAATTTCCCAAACAAATATAAATAACAAAAAAAATTGAGACAATCAAGATCTGTGTAACCTTAAAATTAATTTTTCAATACTTGATAAAAAGAGTGGTGACAAAAGTAATCTTCATGATGGCTGTGGCATCCATAAAAAAAGATTTAGAGATGGTGATGATATAGATGGAGGTACCGATGGTGGTGTAAGAGGTAGTGAGATTTTAAACAAGATAGCGGTGGAGAGAAATAATGAAATTAGAAGTAAAATTCTAGCTAGAAGAAAAAAAAGGAAGAAGGAGAAGTCTAGCATTTCACATGAGCTTTCATTACATATCATATAATAGCACATGATATTTCACCATGGCCATTAGACTAAAGTAACAATCAAAAAAAAAATTGTAACATTATAAAAATTTGAAACTTAATTGCAATGAATCAAAATCAGGATAAAAATAAAAGTCTCTCAAAAATTTAAATTTTAAATAATTAACCATTTTTTAATATTTGATACCGTATTATTTTTGTTGAACTGTTATTGAACCAACAAATACGCCAGCGTACAAAGTGAAGACAAATGCTCTAAGAAACAAGTACTTGCATTAATTTTACTAGGGTTGTTTTCTCTAAGAGTCCGTAAACTTAAAAAACTTTGTCATTCAAAATAATAGACGACTTTCTTGCGCATTTGATGCACCTTCGTTTTCAGTGAGCCATTCATCTAAAATGTTCAATATTACAGAGGCAATACATTGCTCATGGAGGACTCAAAAGATGCCTTGAGACTAATAGAAGCATGATCATACCGAAACGAGCGATAGATTTTTCTGATTAAATAATAATAATAATGATGATGATGATTTATATTATTTCTTTGATACTTAAAAATGTTGCAATCCCCCCATAGTTGTCCTTTGGCATATGATTCTCCATCATCCTTATTGCATCAATCACATATCAAGCCTACATACGATGGGAATCACTTGGAACAATATATAATAACCATTTTTAACCACCACCCAGCGTGTCTTTGATTGACCCCATCAATACAGTCCGGTGATAATTTTCAAATTATTACCTAAATGTATATGATGGCTTTTAACTGAGAAACTGCTTTGGTGATTGTTCAAATAACGGTCAGCATGGGAAGGGCTCTACCCCAAATTAAAATATTAAGAAAAGGCACGGATCTGCTGAAATGGGGATAATAATAACTGGTACACACGCTAGGTCATCTAAATAATATATAAAATTGTAATGCAAACTGCCCGCTTAAAATGCTAAACGGGACACTCCCAATAGTTTATAAAGATTTCTGCTGTCAAACAATTTCCAGGAGATGAAAAATTCATGTTCCCGTTTGTATGATTTTCTTTCCCTGGAAGCGCGAGAGAAAGTAAAACATTTTAAATTTCCTCTATAAGCATGTGATGCATGGAAAATATTTAGCCGATCAAATAGAGTAAGATCGGAACACCAAAATATTTTCCGATCTTGAACTATCAGCCATGTAAAATTTCCGATCTTGAACTATCAGCCATGGGAAAACATTTTAAATTTCCGATGTATGGAAAAATATTTAGCCATTGATCAAATAGAGCAAGATCGGAAATTTAAAATGTTTTCCCATGGCTGATAATCAGCTCTCTCTCACCACAGGCCAATTGACATGACTTGATTCATGGAAATATTTGTTATATTTTGCAAGAGTTTTAACCATGCATGTTCCATATCTAATACAAGTTTTTACTTACAAGATCTAAAACCTGTTTGGCGAGCAAGATGTAATACTCTGCTAAGTAATAAAGCATGCAAAAATGTGATCTGCATGCTTTGGTGACAAAATCTGCACTTCGATGTTCTACAAAGCCATGATATTTTGTTATTCTTGCATATTTCTTAAGCAAGCAAGTTATGAGTCTATGTTTACCAAAGCTCATGGAATTTATTTAGGAGATTTTTTTTTTTTTCCTTCTATGTTTACCAAGTTAGGAGTTTGAATCACGGAGACGAACTGAGATCTCAGTTTGTCTCGGAAGATGGAAACCTGACCACCAAAAAAAAGGTTTCTGAGATCTCAATTAATACAATAAGTTAGATTGATTTCCAGAAAAAGCTGCTAATTGATTTGAATAATTGATAATTAAAATATCAATTTAAAATCTTAAGAAATAAATAACAAATACTGGCTGATATTTTGATATTATATTGACCAACATACAGGTTATATATATTTATATCAGCTGTTATAATAATGACCGAGATATTAGCCATATCATACAAGCAAATGTTTGGGTCAGTACATCAGCCAACAGCAGGTAAAATGCTTTAACTTTAATCTAAGAAAATTAATTTTCTTATTTTAACAAACTTATAAGGCAACGATTTACAATTTCTCATTTGCAACTTTGTTAATACTTTTAATAACAAAAACCTATGAAAATATTAAAACTTAATTATGAAAAAATGATTTTTAAAGTATTAGACATTTGTCACTGAAAATAAATATAGGACGATTAAATATAGGACAGTGCCAACCTCGTCCGCTTCCTAGCCCTCGCTCATACTCCTTTTTAATTCAATGAGCACTTCATAAACCCTCACCTGTTGTTTTGTTGGCTTTCTAATGGGTGCCTTCCCCATTCTCCTCCAGAAACAAAATGTGAAAGAATTAAAAGAGTACATTTACATAAGATAAATATCATAGAGACAAATGCATAGATATGGAAATATTATAAAAATTGAAATGGTTCCAAGCGTTTAATTATATCATTTCAGGGATTGCAAATGTTGCCCCAGTTATACACGAGTGAAACATTCCCAAGACATTTTAAGCAAGCGTAAGATCTCCAAAAAATCATAAAAGAAGTTACATGCAATTCGTATTGTGGATGTAAAAAAAAAGAAAAGAAAAGACATACTGCAATAACACAAATGAAAGTTTCGATAGAAACATGTAACAGCCCCAAACCAATAGGAACAAGACCATAAAAGACGAAGAAATAACGAAGAAAAACTCTTTAATTCCGTCTGAATAGCTAGCATAGCACTAAATGAAATGGGATGAAGGAAGAAACTAAAACCATAAAATCCACATTCGATACTAGTTTTTTTTGGATGAATTTCAATATTTTTCATTTTTAATGGTTGCAAGTTCCTTGACACTTCTATCAATTTCCACTCACAACCCATTCCCTGTCAAGGGCCTGAACTGGAAGGACAGCAACAACAAGTCCTGTCACAACCACCCAATCGACCCCCCC
>KE504640.1:1688303-1702487 GCA_000441515.1 Elaeis oleifera | reverse complement strand
ATATATGTCTGTTGTGTATATATATGTATGTATGTATGTATATATATGTGTGTATGAGTTTTGCTACATTGCTTTAAAAAGTTTTAATTTTATTATTCTGATCAATAGATTAAATATGGATCACTCAGATTTTAACTTTATGGAGTACTTATGTGCATGAATGATGCGGTAAATATTTTAAATATTAAAATTATTTTATATTATAATTTTTTTATCAAAAATTTTTCTTCCTTCGTGAGCCATTGAAGGGAGTGAATATGAAAGAGCCGCGGGCACCAAGAGTTGGGGGTGGCTGCGGTGGTGATGGCACGGAATAGCAGCAGGCCGCGGCGAGCCGATAGGAGGGGGTGGTGGCAACGGCGGCGCAAACAAGCCACGGAGGGACGGAGGTTGGGGGGTGTGGCACGAAAATATCGTAGGCCGTGGGCCATGGGGGATACTGGGGAATGGGCGCAAAGTAGCTGTAGCCGTCGGAGATGGGGTTGGAGGGGCACGGCACAGAGAAGTCGTGGCCGTCGGAGATGGGAAGAGGAGGGTGCCAGAGATAGGAAGAGGAGGGTGTAGAGCGGCGGCAAACGGGGGAGGTGACAATGAATGTTTGATGAATGAGATGGTAAGAACGGAAGCTGTAATCCATGATGTATACAATCGTATCATGCACATCACATAAATATATTTTTATTTTTATAAAAATATATTTATATTATATATATCATATGATCGTGCATCATACTAACTAAGATTTTTTTATTGTATGCATGTATAATAGCTCTAGGAAAATGAGAAGAGATGATTGGCACGCTACACTGCTGCATGTATGGTATATTTCAATCCTCTATTATTTTATAAATAAAATTTGAAAAGAAAAGGGGAGCACAGGCGTCACTGCTAAGATTGGGAAAACCCCTTGGAGACTTGGAGTTTAGAGGTTCCCAAGAGACTACAATTTCCGAGAAAACAATATAGATTAGATTAAATAAGAAGGCGTCTAATCTGTTGCTATTTAATTAATTCGAACACCATATCTGTCTGTCTATCTTTAGTATCTTAACCACACACAAAACAAAGGTCAGTAAAATGAGATGTCAGAACACGTAGTCCCCACTGACTACCGACTGCCGTACTCTCGGGTGTGGACAATTTTCTTGACACGTGGCCAATCCCCAGCCGCTAGTCGCTGCCATGCCTCAAAGTCCGTGTCTCGAGTCGTCCCTTCCTCGCCCTCCTTTGTTGGCTTTTGGCGCGATCCACGCGATCGCCGGTCACTCGCATGGTGGCATTATTTTCAAATATTTTAATGATGATTTTATAAATTATGTTTTAAAAAAAATATTTATATAATTAAATTATTCTTCAATTGTGATATGAATAACTATTCATGATGATATAATAAATATCATCATTTTTTAGTTTAGTTTTGTCTATACCATTTCTTTACATGGAATAATGTTTTTGAGAATTTCCTTTTAAGCAATTTACTTTAATCATCAAATTTATACATTTTCTCTAATTTCGTTACAGGTCATTATAACAATTACTATGCTACATCAAAAGTCTAAAATCAAAAAATATGATAAAAATGATAATCACTTTGGACGCTGTTTGGTATATCACTCATGATGTAATGATATGAATATGAAGTGATAGAAACACAATTCTGAGATGATATGTAATCACTGTGTTTGATATGTCACTGGATTATGAGTAGAATAAAATTTCACTGTGTTTGATATATCACCAAATAATGATAGTGATAATATATAAAATATCATAAATAATTTATATATTAGTACATAATAATTGTTCTACAGTTTGATTAAACATTCTTCTTTTATAACTCCTCACAAAAATATGTAGCAATAGTAATAATAATATTATTTATTTATTTATTATTATAGATATTTATTTTGATGAATCTATTAAAATGATATTACGATAATATTATATATAATCAAACTTGATTAGGCTTAGACAATTTTGACCATCAATATCAGATTGTCCATTAGGAATGGTTTAGTCCATCAAAATAAATTGAAAAAAAAAAGCACGAAGAATTTGACATTATTTATCCATACCAATTAACCATATCTACTTATAGAAATAAAATAGGTATCTAATAAATAAGTAAAAGATATCTATATCATTTAACTAAACTTGTCAATAAAATAAAAATACATCAAGTAGATAGACATCTATAGAAAAAGATGAGGAAGATTTTTATTTGCTTCCCAATTGACTGACTAAAGATATTTTTATCCCAAAATAATTTTAACACATCACAAATACCCGATGATATACTATCACCTGAGATATGTGTGGTGATAGCATCACTGCACTGTGCAATGATGCTATCATTGAATTTATCATGAGATTTTTATCATCCGGTGGAATTTTACCATACCAAACAAGATGATCACATCATCTAACTTATATCACTGGACTAATGTAAAATATTATCTCCTACCAAACAGTACCTCAGTGAATTTTAATTTATCCTCTAATGGTCACGTATCTCTCTCTGCCTGATGACCAGCAATTCTGAATTTAGCAGTGCACCATCCGGAGGAATCGGTCTCCTTTCTATTCCGTTAAAATAAATAAATAAATATATATATAAATAAAATATTTTAATTCTTATAACAGTCAATAAAAATTTTGATAGAGATTTCGGTCAGTGAACTTTGGGTGGGATCGATTGGCCGGTCCAATGGACGCCCAGCTGAATCTCCCATGGAAGCGTATGCTTGTTTTCTGACTCTTCCATTGGGGCCAAGGGTGGTGTCGGATACGGTGTGCTTTGCTTGTGGCATGTCAATAGCCAGATTTCACCCAAACATATCCAGAATTAAGAAGCCAGATCAGACAATCCAGACAGGAACAACATAAAAATTAGACCTGTAGGTCCGAACGTGACGTGAGCTTCGCCATCATAGTTTGTTCCCATCTTGCAATTTTCGTTGCAGAAGACGGCCATGGTAGAAAAATTTTCATAATAGCAAGCTCTCTTCACACTAACATATTTGTTGCTGTAACAAAGGGCATGGTTTAGGTCTGCTCCGTGGTGAAACTACTTGGAGATAAGTTTGATGCAGGAAACACGTTGATGTCCATGTTGAAATGATGATAATGATGCAAATGTATAAAGCCAGTATTCTTAATTACTTCCAGGCGTGATCACGTATTCATTAAGAAAAGAAAGGTAACTACATTCCCTGCTGCGCAATATTCTTTTGGATAATATGTCCAACATAAATACATTATTAGGAGACATTAACCAAAGCCTATAACAAAAATGATTTTCTTTTCTTTCTTTTTTTTTATTTGAGAGAGAAATGTTAGATATGTGTCCTAGAAGTCAATTATTTGCTGATATATTTTATAATTTCAGAACAAAATTTTATACTTGTAAATCTTTTATTATTAATAAGGATAATTTTATTCCAATCATATTTATGTATCCATGATTTGTCTTAAAAATTAACAAAGACGATTTTTTATATTCTCAACGTGTTGAGAATTTGAGATATGCATTAATTAGTGGTTAGTTTCTAAATACTTCCGATTGAAGGATCGTAATAGAGACAGTGATCAATCCATTTGAGATCGGTGTACAGATCATTCCTTTTCGGACAGATGAGTCTCGGATCTGCGGTGTAGAGACACTGAGGTGAGAGTGCAGGTGGTTGTTAGGAACAACTTGCACTGAGCATGATCAATACGAGAACCACTTGGATGTCTACTCACTCGTCAGTGGTTATCTCGATGCTGCAGTAGTGTGAGTGGTCCTTTAACCTACGGTGTCATCGGCTATTCACGGCGAGGCTACTAGGTTTGACTGCACATTCCCTTGGTCCCTAGTCATTCGGACCCTTGCTATGTATGTTGGCTACAGTAGGTTCAGATTTACTGTTTGGAGTAGGATGCACCTAGATGAAATCTATCGATCATAGTAGAAAGGAGAAGTCCTATACGATTTACGTGACTGAGTTCAGAAAGTCTTTGACCAAAGCAAGTGTGAATACTATAAAAGAGTTTTCATGAGATTCACAAATAAACTCGAGTCAAGCCAATCTTATATATAACTGACGATGGGGTCTGACGAGTTCTCCATGACCTCCGTTAATTCGAAACTCATAATAAAAGGACTAAATCATACGATAACAGTACATAGAGATTCATACTTTTATTCTACTAGATTATCACTACATACTGCTAGATGTCACTGATGGATTGTGGGGCTCATCGAACATCATTTTGATGATCGATAACCCTCGAAGGGTAGAGTTGAAATTGTTCCAATCTATAGTTTCGATGATATTATAATGGAGATTATAATATATCTCACTACCAGATAGAATGAAACTTATGGGGTCACATATTAAGAGATTTAATCTTGAATTTACCAATTGGACTTGTGAAATTCTAATTGGGTTAGGATTTATGAAATCCTATTGGGTTTAAGAGAACCATGCTAGCACATGGTTAAACCTAATTCTTCTCTGGACTTCGATTGGATCAAGTCTATAGCCTTGAACCTAACCTAAATCCATTTAAGTTTAGCTGGGCTCCTAAATGTGAGCTCAAGAGGATTGGATTAAATTATCTCCTCATTATTTTCTCATTTATTTCTTAATATTATGTGTGGAGTTATAGGAAAGAAGAGATAGCGCCATGCCTCTCTTTTGAAAAGTCCAAGGGGCGCCAACCTTAGATTGGCGTGAGAAAGAGAGAGGGGCCCACCCCCTCTCTTGTGTTGGTATGGAAGGAAAAAGAAAGAGAAGCCACGCCCCTTCTCTCTTGCATGAAAACCTAAGGGGCGCTAAGTGTTGGCGCCCCAACTACCTGTCCTTTTTTATGAGGGGCGCCCACTCAGTCTGCCTTATCTGTCTGAGGCGACTCATTTGCTTGTTAAAAGAGGAAATGGTCTTTCCAATTAGATCTGATTTTTTTGAAAAAAAAATCAGATTAAAAGATAAGAGAACTTATGAGATAAGATCTAATCTTTTAGCCTGATTAGATAATGATTTGAAATCAAGAAGATCTATTTAAGGAGATGGTCTCCCAAGGTTCCAGAAGATTAAATTTTGAGAATTCTAAACTCTTCCCCCACATCTCCATGCCTCACCCTCTCTCCCTCTTATTTTTACATGCCCAAGGGTTGGCCGTCTATCTTCCACATGCTTGAGTTGAGAAGGTTTTCTTCTATAGCAAGAAACAAAGAGACAAAGGTTGCAATTCAAGGGTTGAAGTTGCAGTCAAGATCAACAGTTGTTCAAAGTTCAAAGAGGCTAAGATCTTACTTGGAGAAGAAGGATCTACCACAAGAAAAAGATTCAAGATTGATCCCAGTGAATACCTGTAGAGGCCGAACACGTGTACGGCTCAAAAACTTTCGAATTTAAGATCATCAGTAGCGATGAATTTCAACCCATGCAAAGGTATAGAGATTCGATCTCATCCTTTATTTATTTTCAGATTATATGCAAGTCTTTATTCCTGGGCTCGGATAGGATTAGATATGATCTAATGCATGTGGGGTTAAAGGATTTAATTTAGTTTATTTTCGTTGCTATTCAAAAGATTTTAAAATCTATGCATGTATTCTATCCGATTTCTAATAATGGTATCAAAGCCACAGATTTTTTTGACATGTATAATCTAATTTTTGATTTAGATCTGAAATATGAGTGGTTTAAAATTGATCTTGTGCTAATATAAGGTTGTCCTGATATAGGGTTAATCTCCTATATTGAAAAGGTTGTTCTAACATAAGATTTATAATTTTGAAAGATCATTTTAAAAATTTTAAATCAATACTTTAGATCTGAAATTTGATATATTTAATCATGTTAGATCTGAAATTAGAATGATTAAAAGTTTGCATTAAACCGATATAAAGTTATCCTGATATAAGGTTTACCCTCTATATTGAAAAGGTTATCCTAGTCCGATGCGAACCATTTTTGAAAAGATATTTTCAAAATATTTTAATTATTTTTTAGATCTAATTTATATGATATGTATTTATTAGTTTTAGATCTAAACTTAATACATATGTGTGATATATGGTTGTAGTTTAGATCTAAAACTGTATGCATGTGAGACATATTTTAAATATAGATTCTTTAATACATATGTTAGATATGTATTTTGATTTTTTTTAGATCTAAATATTTATGCATATATTGATATATATTTTTATTAATTTTAAATCTAAAATGATATATATGATATATGGTTTGTACACCTATGGTCTAAAACTTACTTTTCAGTCAAACCCTAGATCTAAAAATCATAAGATCATTTATTTTGTTGCATGGTAAAGTTGTTTAGATTTAAAATTTATTTCTCATCTAAATTAGAACTTTAAATAATGCAAGGAGAATATCAAAATATAAAATTATATTTGATACAATATTAATTGATTTAGATTAAAATTATTTTGATATTTAAACTGAACCCATGTCCATAATGCACTTAATTAAGAATTAAGATTTAAAATTAAAGAATCTAAAATTATGAATTTAAGATCTAAATTTAATTACATAAATATGAGCTTGAATATGGGTTGAACCAATTAAATCTAGAGATTAAACTACAATAGGATCCATGATTAGATCAGGTTAGAGCCCTTTTTTCAATTTTGAGTAGTTGATCGAACCCAATCAGATATTGATGGGTTGGGTTAATAGGGCTCAAAATTGAGATTAATTGTAGTTGATCAATCGATTTATACTTAATGTGAATTGATTATCTCAAGGTCGAATTTGGCTCCTTGATTCGAGCTTGAATAACTAAGTCAACGGATTCGATTCTAACAGACCATTTGGTGTCTAAGATAGTTTGGCATTCTTGATCGGTGGTTTTAACTGAGAGCTACTCACATAGATGGTGTCTATGACGAGTTAATGGCATATCCCTCCATCGATCTTACTTACCTGATTATTTGAAAGATTATGGATTGAGTCTAGTTGATTAATGATTCGTGTTCACCCATGCCAGCTCGGTGGGTCAGACATGAGATGGACTGATCTAAACCTATTTAGTCATTACATTTAATGTATGTGACTAAGTAAATGAGACCTAAATTAAATCTTCTCAATTGAATATTAAGTCTATCGATCTTCCACAATTGTAGAATACGGGTGTCTTTCCTGATGTTGATCGTTCTCAACTGGTTACAGTGGTTCGATTGCATCAGAGAGGTACAATCACTCTATTAGCATCTGATACCCCAAGATGGATATGGGATTGGACTCAATAACTGTTAAGTGAGGGATCCAATGACGATTTTGTGTCCGCTGGTGAATGGTGGGTCTGACTTAATTAAAAATATGTCAATAACTATTAGGTGAGGCCATAGGACATAAAAGCTGAATCCACTGCATCTTGCTTGGTGAAGCAATGGACAAGGCGTTATCCACTCATTGGTTCATGTGCCACCAATAACTGTTACGTGAGATACACACGGATCAGTGGGAGTGCAGTACCCATTAGAAACTAATCGCGTATAGATTTTCGTTTCTCTACCTGAGGAGCATGGGAGATTCGAGAAAATAGTGAGAGCCGTATTTATTTTAAAGTTCCTAGAATAAACATCTATCAAGTACAAACATCTAATTAGAAATCATTCTCTCCACAGATAACATGTCGAGTTCTAACCACTAGCTTAAATTTTGACACCGATAGGTTGACCGAGTCCAATCATAATGACTGGCTCCAAAACTTGAGATTAGATTTCAGTTCTGAAAAATTGACTCATGTCCTTAATCTGAATGAGCCTTCTAAAG
Source organism: Elaeis oleifera (assembly GCA_000441515.1). NCBI lineage: Eukaryota > Viridiplantae > Streptophyta > Magnoliopsida > Arecales > Arecaceae > Elaeis > Elaeis oleifera. Next base: position 1,694,697 of record KE504640.1, on the reverse strand, counting down.
GCACATCTGATTTGCTCGTTATTGAAATTAATCTAACAGTTTCCTCTTCTTTCAGTTGGGTTCTAGATTCTAATTCGAGTGCACACTTATGCACTTCTATACAGGATCTAAAGGAAGTTAGAGGGCTGAGAGAAGGTGAAATTACTCTCCGAATTGGTAATGGGATAAGAGTTGCTACCGTAGCCGTCGGGATCTACTCTTTATAATTACCGTCAGAATTTAGTTTAATTTTAAAAGATTGTTATTATATTCCTGTAGCTAGTAAAAATTTGATTTCTGTCTCTATACTGGTATAGAATAATTATAATTTTATTTAATAAAATTTATGCATAATTTATTTAGAAAATAAATGTATTGTACGTACCTATTTGATAGACGGTCTTTATCATTTACATGTGGATGCAAGTGTTAATGTTAATGAGTAAATAGTGAATACCGTAAGATCCAAGAGATCTAGAGATAGGATCAGCTAAAAGTAATTGTGGCACCTTAGGCTAGGTCATATCGGAGAGGACAGACTCAACAAACTAGAGAAAGATGATCTTCTCAGACCATTGACTTCCGAGTCTTATCCGGTTTGTGAGTCATGTCTTCAAAAAAATGGCTAAGCTGCCTTTTGTAGGAAAGAGAAAAGGGTCACTGAGATATTAGCCCGAGTGCACACTGATGTGTGCGGTCTATTCGATGTACAAGCCAGAGGTGGCTATATCTACTTCATAATCTTTATCGATGATTTTTCATAGTATGAATTTGCGTATTTGATGCACCGTAAGTCTGAAGCCTTTAAAAAGTTTAAAGAGTTCAGACATAAAGTAGAAAAACAGACTGAAAAATTCATAAACGTTCTTCGATCAGATCGAAGAGGAGAATATCTTAGTAGAGAATTTTGGACCTATCTCAAGGATAACGGTATAGTTTCATAGTGGACATCTCCAGGGATGCCTCAGCTTAATGGATATCCAAAGAAAAAAATTGGATCATATTAGATATAGTTCGATCCATGATGAGCTTTACAAATCCTTCTGACTTTCTATGGGGACATTCGTTACTTTCAGCAATTCATCTATTGAATAGGGTTCCCTCTAAATCCATTCCTACCACACCATACGAGTTATGGCATGGTAAGAAGCCAACTCTTGGTTATCTCAAGATTTGAAGATGTCTGGCTTATGTCAAGCGACAGCAGATGGACAAGTTAGAGACTAGATTTTTTAGGACTCGTTTTATAGGGCATCCTAAGGAATCCATGGGATACTACTTCTATTTTTTTGAAAATCACAATGTGATTGTGAGCCGTCATACCATTTTCTTGAAAAAGAGTTTATCGAGAATGAAGGCAGTGGGAGAAAATTGAGCTTGGGGAGAAGATCTCTGAAGAGCATCGAGTCTAAGAACTTGAACCCAGTAATGAGCCGGTAGATGTGGTACCACTTTCACTTCGTAGATTAAGTAGGATCTCTCGTCTTCTTAAAAGATACTTAGGTATTCTTACAGAGGATTTAGAGAAAAGTTCCTTGTGGGAGATAGAGATATTAAGAATGATCTCAAGACCTACGATGAGGCGATGTCAGATGTAAACTCCGAGAAATGGATGGAAGTAATGAAGTCAGAAATTGACTCCATGCATTCCAATCAGGTTTGGACCTTAGTAGATCCATCTGAAGGTATTGTACCTATTGGATGTAAATAGATCTATAAGAGAAAAATTGGGTAGGATGGTCAGGTAGAGACCTATAAGACATGGTTGGTAGCGAAAGGTTATAGTCAATCCGAAGGCATTGACTATCAAAAAATCTTTTCGCCTGTGGTCATGTTGAAATCCATCCGAACTCTGCTTACGGTTGCAGCTTTTCATGATTATAAAATCTAACAGATGGATGTGAAAACTGTCTTTTGAATAGATATCTTGAGGAAGATATCTATATAGAGCAGCTTATGGGTTTCACGTCTAGTGATACTGATTATAAGGTCTGTAAGCTGTAAAGATCCATATATGGACTCAAACAAGCATCTCAGAGTTGGAATACTCACTTTAATGATGTGATCAAAATATTTGATTTCATCAAAAATGAGGAGGAGCTGTGTGTGTATAAAAAGATCAGTGAGAGCGCTGTCACATTTCTCATATTATACGTAGATGACATCCTCCTGATTGGAAACAATCTTTTCATGCTAACATCAGTCAAAGTATGGTTGTCAAAAGAGTTCATCATGAAAGATCGAGGAGAAGTTTCCTACATTCTTGGTATAAAGGTCTATAGCGATAGATCTAAGAGAATGATACTACAACAAAACAGATTATTAGTGATGAAAAATTTTCGTCGCTAATAAACGATTTTCGTCGTTAATACATATTAGCGATGAAATTTTGATCACTAATTTTTTATCGTAAATAATCCCATCGTTGATAATATTTTACGATGAAAAAAATATTTCATCGTTAATAAAATATATTTACGATGAATACTTTTCATCTTTAAAAATATTAGATGAAAAAATTTAATCTAAAAAAGTTATTTACGGTGAAAAAATCATCAGTGATAATAAAAATCAATAGCGATGAAATTATTTTCGTCGCTATTATTTTCAAAAGTTTTAGCAACGAAAAATTTACGTCACAAAAATATTTTTGTAATGAAAATAATTCATCACTATTAATTAATAAAAATAAATAAAATTAAATAATATTAGCGATGAAAACTTTCGTCGCAAATAAGGTAATTTCTGACAAAAATTTACGTCGCTAATAATTATTTACGATGAAAAATATTCATCGCTGTTAATTATATATTTATTGATAAATTAAGTTGTGTTAGTAAAATATTTTTGGCGATGAATATTTCATCGAAATAATTCTGTCGTTAATAATTTAGTTATATTTTTTAAAAAATTATGAATATATATTTTAAATTTATATGTATAATATTTTTACAAATTAAAAAAATAAAAAAAATTTACATAATAAATAATAATAAATTTTATTATATTAAATTAAATTATAAGATATTTGAATAAAAAAATACATTAATAAGTCATCAAATATCAACATCTGGAGAATGAGTTGGAGACGGAGAGCACTCGACGGAGCTCGAACCGACGATAGAGCTCGGATCGGCCTGCTACTGCCTCATCAACTGTATCGTCTGCTCCATCTGCGTCATCCGCTCTATCATCTGGATCTGAAAACGCTGATAGTCGTCGATGCATGCAGCCAACTCCTGAGCTCGTTGTCGATCCTCGACAGCCTGCCTCTGCACCTCCATCAACTGAGCCTGGCATGCAGAATGGATCTTAGCTCTAGATGATCGTGAGGATGAGGGAGCAGTGATCCTATATCCTAGAATCCTAACATAATAGGATCTCGTACCGAGCACCCGATCACATATCTCATCATCTGTGGATTCGGTCGAGCCCTCAGGTGTAGGCTGAGATCTCATGTCGGTCATACGATCCTGAAAATAAAATTAGAGTTATTTAATTTTTAATAAAATTAAATTATGAATAAAAAATAATTGAAGAAACTTACAAAGAGCTCCTAGCTCCCTGTCGTCCACTCCCCGACCATCGCTGGTGGGTCCGCTGGTAGATATCGATCCTACCAGGAAGCTCGCCACTCTCAGCATCTCTCTATAATTTGAGAATTAATTAAAAAATTTTAAATAATTAAAAATATATCTTAATTAAAATTAAAAAATACCTACCATGTGCTCCATGTGACGAGCAAACGATCTCGAACCCCCACAATGCGGCACGATCTGTCTCATCCGGTTCGCCGCATTCTGGGCACATCATCTTTGTAAAATTAATAGTAAAATTAGTAAATAATAAATTTAATTTAAGAATAAATATTAAGTCATTAAAGTCTAAAAAAATTTAGATATGTAACCTGATATACCGGATCCTCGTAACGTCGGCATATGGTAGTCCAATCATCGATGGTGATGCTGTCATAGGGCTGCAGCCGCGCTGCCTCTTGCCCATGAGCCTGCACCACCCGATACCAATCCTAATGTATGTGATGGCGATAATTTCTGAAATACAAGGATAGATGGATGTCGACCGCTCATCTCACATGATCATCCTCAAAATCGACGATGTCAAATACACCCTGCGAATAACAAATATTAGAAGAATACTATGCAAATTAAATATTCATAATATAATTATTTTACCTGTAAGTGGGTGTAGAAAATCTCTTTCTGAGCCGGGATAACGTAACACCAATCAAAGAGCATCACGGGGGCATAGCTGCGGCATATGATGCACAGCTCGGTCTGTCATGGCTCACACCATCCCCTAATAGGTCCGGTGTAGTGGGTCGATATCTCGATCTGGAGATGCTGTCTCAAGTGCTCGCATCTCCAACACTCTAAAGTGAGGTTCTTCGATGGACCTTGCCCTCGCCTGACCATCAATGGAGACTGATCTGAAACAACAATAAATAAATCGTTAGTATGATCCAAATTAAAGAATCAAATTTATTATATATAAAGTGTAATAATTAATACCACTGGGTCCATCGTTGTATCTCAAGCTCTCTTATGTGAAATCACATTCTTCCAATGATACAGAATGTGTAGTAATTAACCCTTCGATCGGAACCACATGCTAAATCATGCAACTCATCGGTTGCACCCACTTCTTTATTGAAATACTTATGTTTCATCTGCATCATAAGATAAAAAATTATGTTGGTTGAAATAATAATATTAAAAGTAAATAAATAATATATCATAAATGCAACTTACAAGATCATCAAACTATTTTACAAATTTCCTCCTATGTCGATCATTGGCATCCGTATTATTTTTTCTACATAGTATACTCTTGTGCTCACTGCAAGAAGTTATAATTTTTAATTTTACACCGATAAAAAAAAATTTTGATCATTAAACAGTATCGTAAGACGATACTTACTCAATAAAATTTACAATTTCTTCATAATTATTTAGAACGTAAAAATATGCCTTAGATAGCTCGTTCACGTCCATAAATTCATAATTTCTTGCACCAATAGGTCGGACCGTTTGTTTAAATATAGACAGCGTTAGCTCATTGTCACTCCATTCACGATCTGCATTATGATCTGCATGATTGAATCTTATTTTGATATCATCAAAAAACATCGAGCAGAATATGAGACACTCGGTAGCTACATATACTTCTGCTATAGACCCTTCAGGCCTTGCTTTATTGCGCATATACTTTTTTAAGGGGCACAAGAATCTGTAAACAAAAATAAATTTAAATTTTAGAAATACATTTACATCTTATAATTGATATGATAAAATATGTATAACTTCTTTACCTTTCAATAGGATACATCCATCGATAATGTACCGGTCCGGCCAAAAGAGCTTTTTTTGGAAGATAGACAGCTAGATGCACCATAACATCAAAAAATGATGGTGGAAAATTTTTCTAACTTACAAAGAATGAGTACGATATCCTTCTCTGATTTTTCAAGTAAATTAATTTTTAATTTCCGACAACATAGTTCTCGAAAAAGTACTCCCAGCTCAATCAATGCAGTTTAAACATCACCACCCAAATAGCCACGCATGACTACAGGAAGCAAACATTGCATCATCACATGAGAGTCATGACTTTTTATGTCAGAGATATTACCGTCGTTGTTCCCAACACACCACGATATGTTTGAAGCGTATGTATTAGAAAATTTTACGGTTTTGAACCATCTATAGAAATTCTTCTTTTGCTCTCCAAACAATGAATAACATGCGGGTGGCACAAAAAATCTCTCACCTCGATGAACTAAATACAACTTCGATCAAATTCTCATTTTCTGTAAATCAAGATGAACTTTTGTACCATCTTTTATTTTTTTAAAATATTCAATACAGTACCGATGATATTATCATAAATATTCTTTTCAATATGTATTACATCTAGATTATGATGAAGTAGTAGCTACTTTCAATATGGTAGTTCGAAAAAGATGCTTCGCTTCATCCAATTCAGCTCAGCTTTAGTACGCTTCTGCTTGCGAGTATCCGATATTTTTTAAATCGAAGATTTTTAATGACTTCAAGTTGTTCTAAAATTTTGCTCCACTTAACTCCTTGGGTGGCGGACGTCGATCGGATTTACCATCAAAGAATTGGTTATAACGGATCCTCCAAGAATGATTAGCAGGAAGAAACCGTCGATGATCCATGAAATATATTTTTCGTCCGTGCTTTAAATGTAAGGAGGATGCATCCCTATTGCATATTAGACATACCAGATATCCTTTGATGTTCCATCCAGATAAGTTTTTATATGCTGAAAAATTATTTATGGTCCATAAAATTGAAGCATGCAACTTAAAATTACTTCGACTCACAGAATCATATGTCTGTACCCCATTTTCCCATAACTCCTTCAGATCATC
>KE504640.1:1657663-1676043 GCA_000441515.1 Elaeis oleifera | reverse complement strand
ACGTCGAGAGAGAGAGAGAGGGAAGAAGAAGAACAAAGGATTTAGAAGGCTTTATAATGTGCTGAGCCCACGGTCGCTGACACAACGACACGAGCAGAGATTCTGTGATGCGTAGGCAGCCACGCGCACACGTACGTAGCACTGCAGGCCAGGTGCTCCACAAAGATGTTGGCCCGGCAAGCTGGAAGCCATGTGTCGATGGAATCTGAAGGTCTTAAAGGCCCCGTCCCACACAGAAATAAAAGGGTCGCAGGCTTTGGTGTCAAAAGTTGATGGTATAGGGCAACGCGTGCTAAGGTGCTAACCTTAACCAAGAGCAACATCGGAGTTTTGGCAGCGGACCGTCCTGTCCGGCCTCGGCTCAGAATGGAAAAGCTACTGTAAAGCCTGCTCCATGCCAGCAGGTGAGACGCAGAACCCATTGGCATGGTTTTTGGCTTCTCTCCCCAGCTTAAGTAGTTCACCATCAAATGCTGGTCTGATCCTTTACAGCTGAAGGAAGACTGTTTTACCATTAATGGCTTTCTTATCTGTCTACAAGAGACACTTGCATGGGTGGTTTTGCTGATTCATTGAGCGGTCCATGGTCGCTTGGGTGCCACCTAGAGGATATTCCTGTGGGACTGTGGAAGGCTTCACGTTTCAAGGTTGTGACAAACGTTGGTCAAGGATTTACTGGTGAGTACAGAATGGTCCTCAAGAGTATTTACTTTGGCTAGCTACCTGGCTGATGATCCTGCCTCCTTGTAGTGTAGAATTAACTGGAGCTGCCTACCAATGACAAGCTGCAATAAATAATCATAATTATTTCTGGCTCTGACATGAGATGTGTAAGCTCTAATGTTCAAATCGGACGTTTTGATGGTTACGTAACATGAGTTCAATTAATATGGACCATATATTGTGCATCAAGATTTTTTTTCTCGGATTGGTGAGATGCATGCTGATCCAAGTTGATGTAGAGGCCATTGTACAGAATCAATCATATTCCAGAAGATTTTTAACACCATATATATATATTCTCAATTTGTTTTTTCTGATATTTTGTCATTATTGTGCAACCCTATAAAGAGAATCCAATACAAATGAAAGGGTTCACGAGGACTTTTTTAGGGATGCAACTCGTTTGCGTTTCCTTTCTTTCCATGAACTGAATGCATTCTGAGTCAAGAAGAATCCTCATGACATTCCATCGATAAATTGATGAATCCTATTGTTTTGTAGACATGCATTAATTGATCCCACGCATATAGAGGTGGCTCACCAGAAACAACTAGGAGACCAAATCACAGGTTCATCACTAATTTGATATACCACCACTTGAATGGGACAAGGGTCGTATATTTCGCATGAAAAAAAAGATTCACCTTCCTTGGTGCAAATCGACATTTGGATTACTCAATAGCCACTTCAAGTTTGGGTTGAGATTTATGCAATGGGTGATCCAATTAATGGTCAATGTTGCAAAAAAAAATCAATCATTTTTCATCGAAACGGATCCTCTACGGTACTTAAAAAGTACCGTAAGATGCTGTGCATGCTTCGGAGACGTCCATCAAAAGATGGATATGTGTATTTACGTGCACGCATTAAAATACTAAGAAAATATGAATGAATAAATTCTAAAGATATTTGAACAGTTTAGATAAATATCACATAATCATCTATCTCTTTATGGACATTTCAAAATATGCACAGCATTTTACGTTATTTTTAAGTACCGCAGAAGATGCCGTTTCTTATTTCGCATGAAAGATACAATCCGAACCAACTTAAATGTCACATACCGAATGGGAACACATAACAGAGGTCAAATAAGTAGAAGGTGCCAGAAATGTTCCCACATATCATAGCAACAGGATAAAGGAGTACGAGGACCAAAAGGGATGCACCATCTTTAATCCATGTCATGCTGGATGCTCTCAGGAGCTGAGATGGACGCACCTCATATCTGCATCCATACCATGTCTGAACTTGCAAGAATTAGGCCCAGTCATGCATAAGAACATGCCAAGTTCTTATGCATGATTCACTAATTAATTGTTCTAAGTTTTGACCTCCTAAACTTCATTTGGAACCGAACCAAAACCATGCTACCCAAAGCCAAACTACTGGAATAAGTTTGTCATCGCCTGACGTGACAATATTACATGCTTAGCTACCATCGCATTAGGTGAAAACCACATCACATGACCCATCATTCTGCAACTAAATTAATTCCACAGACAGCGATGTGGTTGGACATATCATCATACCATCCGCCTCTTTTGTTTCACTGGTAACACTAAAAACACTAGCTAGGCTCAATCGGCTTCTACTCAAACAGCACAAAGTCTGTCCCCTCCTCAGCAAACACGGAAAGTTGCCCGGTTTGTGTGTCGATCGAGGAATTGAAGTAATTAGGATGGGAGCTAGTGAGGCCCCATTCTCTTCTTTGAGCTCGCTGAGAGGGATCCAAAGAGGAGGTCAGTGTCCGGCCCACCCTCCCGTTGTGGGGGTGGCATGTGAGACAAGTGGGGCGACCCCAGGCTGCAGCAAAGGATTTGTGGGGGAGACCTTGCGGAAAACTATGCATGTTTTTTTTTGAGAGCAGGAAAACTATGCATGTTATACAGCAGAAGGTACCACGGCTGCCTTAGTGGTCCTTTTCCCTTGGTTTCTGAACCCTTTTCCTTGTTTCTCTGGTCTATTCTCGTCAGGGAATCCTATGGAAGTGCCCCTGGGATTGAGACCTTTGCCGAGAATTTCTCCCTAGAATGACATGAGAACAATGTAGGGTCATTGGTCCATGGACTTGTATATTCTTCCTTTTTTTTTTCTGCTTTATAGCAAGGTTGAGTCTTAGATATTTGGGGATATCGACACCATTTAAACTTATAAACCGCAAATTAATGATAGCCCAAGTGATTGTTGATTGGAAACAGTCTGCAACTTAGCTGCAGGTAAAAGAATTACTAAAGATGGCCAATTTTTTTGGCTGCATATTTCTGGGTCAAGTGCAATTCAAAGGGAAAAAGGCTTCTCAATCTTTTCGGCTTATGAAAATCTTTCATCTGACCAATTCCTGCCACTTGGTAAGAGAATCTCTTATCGCCATACAGGGTATACCCAACATTGATCGCAAAATGAAATAGATCGCAGGAAAGTCACTTCTGGGGATGTGTCCAACGGTCTGGGTTTTGTCTGAATATATTTAAAATGCTTAATACGACCAGCTAAACCTAGCCCCAAAAATGTGACCCGCTCATTTTATTTGCTACATTCATGTTAGGCTATGTCACTGTAAGCTTAGCCTTCATTCCTGCACTGTAACCCTACCAAATTAAGGCTTCCAAACTTCAGCTTCAAAAACTAAGATTGCAGGGAAGTCGTAATACTGTGATATCCAGGTAACCAACCACTAAATGATGATTGTGAGGCCATGTCCTACCTATTATTTGCAGAGCTGTCCAAGTGGCGTTTTCTTTGGTGCGAGATTGTATTTTTGAAGCTCTCTCTGGAGTGGTCATGTTCTTTTTGTTTAACTTGATGCTTTATTCTCTCCATTTTGGATGATTTTTTTTCTGTCTTACCTCATTCTTCAGAAAAATAGTTGTACACTGAAAAATAAATAAACAAATAAATAAAATAAGGTGTTTAAATGTACATCATTTCCAACTTCAGTTGAAAAACTTTATTTCCTTCTACTCATTATTTTTTTAAAAAAGAAAAGAGAGAAACTACTCGAAAATTTAAAGTTTAATTAGCAAATAGTTGTTTCATAAGTTTCAAAGACCAAGGAGCGGTCAATCTAGCGAATCATGATAACACATAAATTTTTAAACACTGGTAGGAAAATAAGTTGCATTTCATTCATTCATCTTTGCCGAAATTAGATGCCATGCTTCCATGGAACCAACCGCTACAGACGAGTTACAACGAGCAAACATTGTTTGCATCTCAAACCTTGGCCACAGACTACAGCAGAATGATACAATTATTTTATATGACAACAGCTGCATTTTTTTTTTTAAACAGAAAAGAGATGAAGCCAGATCGAAGGCAATTTTGAGCTACGTACAAGCTAGAGGCTCGCCTTTAAACCTGAGATAGGAGAATTCAACCTCTGCTCTCTGATAAAACTAAGAGATATCACCACGAAGCTAACGCCTTTGCGACAATCATGGCAAATCATGAAATGCTACTTGACACATTGTTTCAATCTTTTCTTCAAAAAAAAAAAACAACGTTGTTGCATTTTATAATGACACAAAAGGGAAGCAATTAACCTTACTACAGCTCATGACCTCAGATCCCTACACAAGTCTCTATATTATACTTCACAAAACGAAATCAAAGAGAACCGGCGACCAGCAGTTCCTAGAGCCGGAACCAGTACCGCATCTCTCATTCCCTCTCCCACCTCACCACTCCCCACTCCATCCTTCTCCCCTCTCTCCTCAACGGCCGACGAGTACTCCTCGAAGCAGACCTCGCAGACTACTGGAAATCTCCCCTCCAACAGCTTGTTCTTCGCCAACCACCTCCTTAGCTTCCCCGAAGTTGTCTTCGGAACACTCCCACTCTCCACCAACACCACCCACCCAACCCGGACCCCTCTTCCTTCAGCACACCCTCTCTTATCGCCTCACCTATCCTTCTATAAGTACCAACTCTCCCTCCCTCTTCTTTCGTCTGCAACTCTGCGACTACTGCGATGACCGTTCTCTTGCTCGGCATCGGCGATGCCATTTCAAATGCAGCAACACACCCTCCTCTCAGATACTTGGGACTGCTGTTATGCGCCGCAGTCTCGATATAGTGTGCATGTACTGAATTCCGGCCATCATGCATTCTTATCACGTCAACAGTCCGACCAACTACGTAAAGATACCTCTCATCTCCCTTGACGATCCCCCGATCTCCGGTCCTGACATAACATTTGCCAGCCCTCCCTCTGAGCCTCCCATGAAACACTTCATGAGTTAAGGATGGGTGTCCGAGGTACCCCGCTGCGTTGCTTGGAGAAGAGACCCATATCTCTCCCTCCACCCCGTCCTCCACTGGCTCGCAGGTTTCTTGGTTCACCACGATTATATCCATCTCCTCTTCTTCATATGATGACGAGGAGGAAGGCGATGAGAGCCTAGCGGAAGGCAAAGCTTGTTGTAGGACGGCATATTTGGGTAGCGACACCCTTCTTCCCCTTGGCATTGCCATGCGGTGGAGACAAAGGTGCCGTTCTCTGCCAGGCCATAGGATGGAGAGATCGACGATGGGTTGAGCCCCACACGAGCGAATTCATCAACAAATTCATCGACTGAAGATTTGTAGATAGGCTCATTGATCAGGATTAGGTTCCTCATGCTCCCCAGCTTCAGAGGTAGTGTCCCTTGGTCGATACCTCCTCTTTTTACCACTAGCGGCAAGGTGAAGGAAGGAACTGGGGTGCAAGTGGCTTTGAACTCGGTGATGAGCTCAAGCCAGAGGCGAGGCCGGTGCAAGAAGGCCCCCGGTGAGGTGAGCACGCAGGTGGCACCTGAGACAACAGTTAGCAGGAGGAACATTAGGCCACAGTCATGATACTGTGGCAGCCACGACACAATGACGCTGCTCGGCTGGAGGTCGTAGGCCTTCCTCGCCACCCTCACATTATGAGCTGCGGCACCAGCAGTCACGAGCACCGGCTTCGGTATTCCAGTTGCACCGGAAGTGTACTGGATGAGGTAAGTGTCAGTCGGCCCACAGCCCAAATACTCTGAAGTGTCTGAATTCGGGCAACAAGAGTTTGGTTCTCATCCTCCAAATCGTCGACAGAGATCCACTGGAGTTTGTGAAGTAGGCAAGCAAGCCGGTCGGAAGTCGACGGCGAAATAGATCTGGTCACGGCAGAGATGTAGGATGAATGGGCTATGGCAGCCTTTGGGTTGGCCTGGGAAAGGGCCCTTAGGAGGTGGTGATGGGCGGGCCTTGTTTGGCTGGGAGAAGGAAGAAGGATCTGGAGGGATGATAGGGATAGCAACGAGGCCGGCACGTTGAGCGGCGAAGAGGAGCTTTACAAGTTGGAGACCAGGAGAACAGAGGATAAGGAGGGTGTCACCTCTCTGGAGAGGGTGGAGGAGCCGGAAGGCGATGGCTTCCACAGAGGAGTTGAGCTCTGTGTAGGTGATGGAGGCCCATGCCATGCCCCTGGGAGAGTCCTCTGCCCACACAAAGGCGGGCTTGTACCGGAAACTAGGTTGTTAGCCCATAAGGGGAGGTAACGGTCCACAACCGGCTGGTCCGGAAGCAAGGATCATAGTTCTCATGGGACATTTTCGCTCTCTCAATCTCTATTCCAGGAGGGATGGACTTGATTAATGTTGAATGTTCTAGTTCTGTTTATATAAATCAAAGAAGAGAAGGATGGTATCCAGGTGGCCACAAAGAAGGGCGAAGACAGGTGGTGCCCCATCGGAACTAACGCCGGAGCAAGCGGGAGAATATTGGATATGCTTACCGAATATCCTACTGCCTTCTTAGATATATGGAACGTTGCTTGCGCCCTTCGAATATAAAATGATTTCTTGATGAGGATTGCGCTGTTGTTAGTTGGCCAGAGGTTTTATGAAGAGTGCTGAGATAAGAGTTTTTGCATATAGGAGGGAAGACGGTGGCTTTCCGGACCTCGGTTTGGAAACGTTAGAGAGAAAGGCCAGTCAGTCGATAGTGACAGGGCTTTGTTCTGCCGTTGGCGCCAGAAGCTAGATGACACCATTCAGTTACATATAAGAATGCAAGATAAGCTCAGATTCCGGAATAAAGGCATATTCTTTAGGAGGCTAGAATTTTTTACATGCAAAAGGTCTTTCAACTCAGAAGGCATAGTGCTGGGGCATAGGAGATTTGCTCTAGGCGCCGGAAGGTTTCTATGAACCGCTTGTGCGCAAATTAGCTCTGTCAAGGGTGATCATCACTGAGCAACCGAAACCAAGCTTGCCTTCTTTTTCCATTTTCTTTTTGATAAATTAAGTTTACGGTGTAAATCTGATGCATTATCAAACATGCATCACAATTCACATACCAAGCGATGAAACATTACTCTCAGAAAAAAGCAAAGGAGTTACTTGCTAGCATTAACTGGTAGACTAGTAAGCAAGAGATGCTCGAAAATCTTAAGAGGTTCAATGATGCATGCCATGTCTCACAAACTTCAACAGATAAGAGCTGCTTTATTTTATTGATTGAGGTCTAGAAAATAGAAAAGCTTTTAGGATCAGATTTAGAATGATGCACGCGATACAATTCCAGTGTGACGAGTTTGTTCTTTCATTGTCCATAAATCAACGACCCCGCTTTACGGTACCTGTAAAGCCCAAAGCCTAGATTGTTGTGCAATATCCTTGACCAATTTCAGTTTGAAAAGATTCTAGCAAAGGGGCTCCGTGCATGTTAACTATGACGTTGCTTTGCTTTACTCATACTCACGTTGACTTTCAATGCATTGGCCATGTAATTCTTAACTGGAGTCAATCCTTGATATACGTTGCTTTGATGGAAAATCTTCTTCGCCATCCTTTGTCATTCACAATTTCACAGCCCTCCAGCAAAATAGGAGACCGGATGAGTTATTAGTCCAACCGCATATTGCCATAGCACATCAGATAGGATGGACAGAACCTATACCCATCCATGGAGGGACAAAATAGGACCATATCATAGCACTGAAACAAACACAGAATTGCAAAACGCTTGGTCTTGCTAATCTAACTCATCAGACTGCTTTTCATCAAACTGCACATGATGAGATCTGAGGCACTTCAATGTATGCTCTGTCTGGTAGTCATAGACCGATTGATCAGTCACCGAGTTGCCTGACTGAAGAACGAAGAAATGAAAACCATCTATCTAATGTCCACGAACCTTTGCTTGATATTTCACACACTAATTCAATACCTAGTTCATTGATCCAGCAGCTAACACAAACAATTATCTGGCGGATGATCCTTAAATTCTAATAAATACATTATTGCACCACCTTTCTTGCAAAATGAAATGACTGCCCAGACATATGGCTAGAATCAAAATGGGCATACCCTGAAGCTAGGAAGGCCCAATAATAGATGCCCACAAGTTTGTGTGACCCTCTGGCTGTCAAAGGGGTTTTCTGATTTACAGCCACGACCACCAAAATGATTTTCATTTGATAATTTGGAACAAGCCAGCTTTAATTTAGCATCAAGAATGCCCATGTGAAATTATGACTCCTGTGAGTGCAAACTACGTTGCCATACCACGCGGACACGAGGAACAACTTCACATAGAAATTATGCACGACCCTTTAATGCTCACCATACAGATTATAAAGCATTTCCTCGGAGTTATTACTATGAGCATCCTCAGAACTTTTGGACACACGTGCTTTAAATATTTATCACATATGCTTGATCTTTATTAGTATATTTAGCATAATCAATTTCTTGGATATGCTCTGTTCACATCATACCATATGCGTAACTCCAAACCATTAACTTAATTTACGAAGGAAAAAAAGAATTTTCTAAAATTTGGATCAAGTAATTAACAGAAGTACGGCAATGTCCTGGAATGTTTTATGCTAGCATACCAGTCAACAATACCGCTTGCTTCTAAGGAAATACAAGGTGAGTCCACGCATCTACCTCTCTGAATATGTAAGGTAGGCATTTGAGATAAGGCAGATACCCAACCACATAAACAGTAGGCACATATCGTACCAGTGAGCCCTCAGCATGTTACATAGCTCAGAAGACAGTATCCGACAAAGTGACGTCCTAAAATTTGGGGAAAAGTCATATACCAAGTTCCACATCTGAGGGAGAAGAATAAGTATAATTTGTTGAAAGTATGGCAATTCAGAAAATTTTGTGATTTTAATATTACTGCAAGAACTAGCTTTTGAAGGTTCATCCTTTCATAATCAATTCTTGAACATGCTTCATTTGGTGATTTAAGTCGAGGCAACATGAAGCAATATGCTTAATTTAGTAGGTGAAGATGCAGAACTGAAAAATGAACATAAATACAGAAGTCTGCTATATCAAGGTTTCTCAAGCTTCTTGATGAATGCACGCCGGTGAAACAATCTTTTGACAGAGAAGAAATACCTTTGAGGGCTGCATTAGATAGCTTTGAGATTCACTCTAACTGGACACAGTCAATATGAAATGCTTAAAGGATCACCATATTGTTTGCAAGCAGTGGAAAGGCAACCTGGTTAGGCACCCTGGAGATGCACAAGCTGGTGAAGCAAACAACACAGAAACCAGTTTTTTATGGAAAATATTTTGACATTATGGAAGCGAAAGACATACACAAGTACCAAAAATTGTGGACAATTAAAGAGAAAAACTGAATGATACAGGGGATTTTAATTACATTTCTCATCAATCACCTTAGATCTAAAGTTAATTGCTTGAAGCAGGAGCAGATGAAGGGGCACGTATGGGTGCATTAGTGAGGAAGTAGCATCTTAAGAAATTTGTAAAAAACATTTAGGAAAGATGCTCAAATGGGCACAACATCCTGTACCGAAGTTTCTGGCTAGTAAGGACCTGAATATTATTTCAGATATTATGTCATCAGGATACGAAAATTTTGGTCTTCATGGTTTTAATTCCAGGTATCTGGATCATGTTTGTGTTCAGAAGCAAAATCAAGCCCTACACTAGCCTCATTTGGGAGCCAGTAAAAATCTGCTATTGCACTTTGTCTCCTCTTACAAACCCTAGAAGACACAAGAAACTCGTATGCAATATCAACTCAGCTTCAATTAAAAGGCAAGAGTATAAGATAGAGACTACACCCACCCACACACCCTCCCAAAAACCAAAACAAAAAGAAAACCTTCTTTCTCCCTCCTACTTTGACCACCCTCTTCCTTTTCACATGGAAATATGTAGGAAGATGCCCCTCTTTCCGTCCATATCCATGCAAAAAGTGTGTGGCTCCCAAATTGCTCCTCTAAATAGGCATACCCAATCGTAGCTGGCCACCCATGTCCCGACCAGGGTTACTTATGTGGCTGTATAACATCAAACAATGACCATGTAAAACCAAAAAGGATTATGGTCAATATCTAGTTTCAGTCTTTCGAGCAAAACCTAAAAGATGCACACGCACGCCACAGAGAGAGGGAGAGGGGGGTGAGGACCTTTACTAGAGCTGCAAAGTGGTACCCAACAGGGAACAAAAAATCAGAGTGGGCCTAGAAAGGGGTCCTTTTGACATGTAACACTCACGTACCTTGACCGCTCCATTAGCAAGGCACTAAGAAAGCCCTCTTTCAAGGCAGCAACAAAGCACAAAACATGAAACAAAACATACTGTATTGAGATGGAATAAATTGCATTTAAAGGGATAGACTTAGGAATAATTAACAAAGCAATGACATGTTAATCAGATCTGTAACCTGAAGGAATCAACACTACAGCTTATTATGATCACCTGCCAGCCTATCAGATTAGGCACTCTTACAAAATCAGCACACCCAACCCCCACCCTCCCCCAACGCCAAAGGATTTGAAGAGTATCACAACCCTTCAGAATCTCTGGAGCGATAGCACCCAGTAGGAGAGAGATTATTAATTTCTACCGATATAACTATGTGCAAAAGTTGTATGTATAAGCTTTAAACAGTCCCGTATGACCAGAGACCCATGAGAGTCCTCAGAGGCCCACTGAATTCCAAATAATCTCAAAAGAAAGATAAATAACAACAGAACCGCAGCTGAAATGGATAGGAGTGGACAGACAAATAAATTGGTGGGTTGGATATGATATTTCATAAAATAAGATACCTGTCATCAAACATTGTCAAGCCAGAATGTAACAGCTTTAAACCATGAATAGAGTTGAGAGGTATGGAAGTGAAAAGCCATCTTTTAACAAATAATTAGTTAATTTCTCATTGCTAATCAAGTAGCACATTGGAATCACTATATATTGGAATTAATGTGAACAATCAATAGAAACAATTGGCAAGCTTCTTCAAAGAATTTAGAGTAAATATCAAAACCTTTAATTTTCTAAAATTAATATTTATTAAAGTTCTTATTATATTTAAATTTATATATGTTTATAAAGATTTGTTGCGGACATAAACAACTTCATTTGCCGTGACTCAAAATAAGCATAATGTTGATTTACAACTATTCCATGTAGCTATACCATATGTGATCTGTTAGGTAACAAACGTGACTTCTCAAAATTTTTAAGAATTAATGAGCTGTTAATTTCAAACCAACCAAGTAACAAGACTTGAATCCTAAAAAGTAGCATATCAAAACCTCTGATTCTCAAACGAATGGACTTTAAAATGAGCAAGCTCAAAGAGAAACCAGGCAAGAGAAGCAATGATTGTGAAATTGTTTAAAGAGAAGAACAGAGCAGCTATTCAAAAACTCACATATACACACAAAACCCAAAAAAAAAAAAAATTTAAAGCAACTGGAGTTCTTAAGAAACCCAGATTTTGCAGAGCAACAACGACATAATTGCGACAATATGGGATTAGTTATTTCTAATTTAAGTCCTCTTCTTGAAAGGTAATCATTCCAAGATAAGGTAAAATTTCTAACCTGCTCTGTCTGTTGATTTGTTAGGATTTTTCAAGTTTTGACAAGGTGCTCAATTGCCAAAAAGTTCAAAGGAACAAAACAACAGGTGATAATCTTGCTGCATTGACTTTCCCGATGGACATCAGATAACTATTCAATCATAAGAGCACTATAACATCCAACCAACAAGAGCACAAGAATTCATCTCATCCAAAGTCCTACACAAAATCAACTGATTACCTCTCATATCTAAAGGACAACAAATTTCACAAACTACAGTTTATGTCGCAGAGTATCAATGTCATCCGTCACCATTTTCAGGCTGTCTTCATTCATCCAGTCATAACAACATTACATCTTGAGTTGCACCAAGCTTTTCTTCTTCCTGTGTCATGACGTTTATTTGTATATCCCATGTATAATTGGAAGCAAGGGGTACAATCCTATACTTTCTCCTAGTCATATCTCAAATGGTCATTTAGGATACTTTTTCATTGCTATGTACTTTATGAATTTTTTCACATGCCACAAATTCTTGCTCCGTGATTATAACTTGCACCATTATGTGTTCTGCCAAAATCAACTGAGCAGCATAAATCAGCGCCATGCGTATATCAACTCCAGTTACTAGTGATGCTAAAAGCTTGCTGTCTAGTGTTAATAAGAATATCCAGACTCCTATAAAATCACAAATAAGCAAAACCTCCATTTCATGTTATTCCCATGATTTTGTAAGAATTACCCCCTTCCACAATTTTTTAGTAAGATTGTCTCCATACACCCCCTCGAGTCTGCTTATAGACTCATAGTTCATGCTACTAAGAGTCAGATGCAAACCAGAACCACCAACTATCAATATACATAGGAAAGCCACTATAGCTTAAATGTAAGCATTGTGTTCAATCATATAGTGTCATGCATGGAGGGTGCATGCCATTAGATGAGATGCTAGAGATTCTACATGAAACAATAACAGGGTCTATACCAAAATCCAATGATCCTGTTTCCATTTCTTTTTCAACCAAGCTAAATGAATTGCACTTCAACTATCAGAGTTTGAAGCAAAAAATTGATTTAAAATACCTAGTTATAGACATGATCTTAGTGTCTGTTGTTAGTTTAGTATCATCAGGTGCATTACATATAGTTTCAATGATCATTTTAAGACCAAACAAAGAAGAAAATATGAAAAATAATACCAGTTAAAATTTAGATTTTAATAGAATATTAAAATTAAATATGCTATCTGATAGAAGCATATAACCCAAAGGTCGTTTTTCTGATTGCAATATGTAAGGTCTACTGCTCAATAAATGGCTGCCTTGAGTTGCCTGGTTGGGTTGTCCCGCAGCCACACAAGTGCCTGCCTTAATATCTTGCATCATATTTCAGAATGGAAAATTGAGATTGACATATAAATTAGGATTGAATGTTGTCAAGTTGGTACTTCCGATCAATGCATTTGATATACAATGCTTTATTTTTTGAATTATACTTGTCCTTTTAAAAATTCATTTCTATTTATTATTTTGAGAGGGTGGGCCTTGGTGCAACCATAAGGTTGCTCAATTGTGACTTGGGTGTAATGGGTTCGAAACACAGAAACAGCCTCTCTGCATATGAAGGTGAGGCTGCGTACTTCTGACCCTCCATAGGCCTCGCAATGGCAGAAGCCTCATGCATGACACACCCTGTTTGCTTCTATTTATTCTTTTTGGATTTATCTTTTTGAGGCTGCCATCATTTTTGGGGCCCACCTAGGCACTAAGAAGCCCTCAAGTTACTCATCTACCACCAAGCCTTCAAAAATGTTGGCAAGATTTACAAAATCCTGATTAGTTTGAATCAAGGTTCATTTCTCAGTATTGGATCCCATATTGGTGCCAACCTATTATTGTGTCGGTACATAGCTGATTCGGCATACCGAGTGTAACATGCCCCCATACCACGAACCAGTACAGTATGCCTTCTGCCATCTGGTTTGGTACAGTACAACAAACCTTGGTTTGAATCAATAATAATACCACAGATTATATATTTCAGTAATTGCCCTACATCACAAATATACATGCCTACAAAATCTAATGAAAATTCACAAAAGCCAAGTGGACCATTGTGAAAAATACTTTTTAGACATTAAATTTCTCGCCCAATAGCAAGCTTAACTCAAAAGGCCTGACCTCAAAAGCTAAGTCTTTCCTTTTGGCCTAAATATCAGTTTTGGCACACATACAATAAAATTGTCCCATTAGTTTCAAGTCAGAACTCCAGCAAATATAATGGTTTTAGATTTTTTTTCCTAGTTTCAGAGTTCTTAATGAAACTGAAAAACATAAAGTATTACCATAGAGTTTGATAACTCGGGCTGCAGACACATAGATGATGGAGGAACCACCTGAAAATGAACATGTGGCATAATGGGTTATGGAATCTAGAAACACCCCAGCACCAAAATCGATATGTCTGATAATGCCTAGAAGCCTAGGAGATATTGGATTGAGCCACTATGATTTGCTGACAACAAAACAGATGATTGTAAAATTTAGCAAATGACTGGTGAGGTAAGCCATACACGGGCATTTTTGCATAAAGGGCTTAAAGGTGACATCAAGTACAATGATGGAAACCAACAGGAGAAGAGATAATTTTAGACAAGAAGTCTCCAAAATTTTCAAGAAAATGCAGAACAACTAATTTATGCCCCAACACCAAAAAGCTTATGAAGCAAGTTTTAGAGTCACTATAATATCCTATTACGAAATTAATTAAACATGCAACAGCAAATTGACACCTAATGCATGAGATTCAATTATATGGGCTGCTTGAATCAAACCCATGTGGAAACTATATAATACAAATGCATAGAGTTATCAAAAAATCACGAGGATAACAACGCATCAAATATATGCATGCTCTAAAATACATACACAAAATATAGATCGTTGCATTGACTACATTAACTAGCTCATGCAAGTAATATCTCTGCTTAAACTAATAAACTCATATAATCAGTGTACATCATTTCTGTTTTTGACAACCATTTGAAAGGTTTTCCAAACGAAACTCAAACAAGCATCTCATTACAATTCTAATTCACTTTTTTTTTTTTTTGCATTGTAAAGTGAAAGAATTAAAAAGTGTTAAAATAAGAATTATTAGACTTTTGTCTCGTTAGTCAAACACCATCTATAAAAGTAATTACAAGGTTGCCAATAGCAATTAACTTCATGTGGGAGAAAGAGCATACCAACACAAAAGGTTCTAGCCAACAATATGAATCAAACAAGCTTAAAGATGAAAGGAAACATAAAGAATACAAACACAAAAGAGATTAGATCAGATCAAATCATGGATCTGATTGCATATTATAAGATTTTTTTCCCGGTTTTAAGGCAAAAACATTAAAGAAATATGAAATAGAAAAAAATGAGTTGATTATATAACAGATGAATGGAAACAAAATGCCATACGTAAAAGAAGTCTAGTTTCTACAACATTGAAAGCCTGCATATAGCATGTATAATGAAGATAACATCATACCAAATTGATCAAGATATCTATACACAACCTATTAATTCAATTATCCATTTAGGCAGAATGTCTTAGAAAAAGAATCAGATTTTAATGTATGGTTGTAAATTATTATTAAAAAAAAACTGCCTCCTGCACTTAACTCCATTAACTCCCAATAATGGGCTTGCTAATTTTTACATGCTAAACGCTTATTAGTTATAAGTACATTTAAAAGGCACATAACCGAATATATCCTAGAAAATGGACTCTTTCACCTGATTTATTATGTAAAAACATAATGAGTTTAAATCTTATTATTCATGGGATTGTATAATTCACAGCATGTATCTGAATCTAATGATCTTAGATGGCGCTAATCCAAGGATAGGATTCAGATTGCCTAGCACCATTTTGATCAGGATTGTAAGAATCAAATTCTGAATTATAAGATTTTAACAATGCAAAGGGGTTTTCAAAGTACTACACAATCAACTATACCTTTATTACTCAAATAATAAATTCATAAAATGGCAACAAAACTTCAATAACATATGACACAACATGTTGGGCAGTGAGAGAGCTCAAGAAACAAATCGTACATAGCCAAATATGAGAATATTGAGAAGAATTGTTGGGAAAACTAAAATGAAAGTGAGATATGGGTACATTAACGGAAACATAAGAGTTGCACAAATGAAGGACCAACCGAGAGAAAATTGATTGAGATGGTATGGGCATGTATTATGAAAATCTAAAGGAGACTCTAGCAAGAACGGCATTTTTTTCAATCCTCATTACCAGACACAGGAAGAAGGGAAGATCAAAGTTAACATGAATAATGTGAAAAGAGTATACTAAAGCTTGGAATAACATCAGAGGCCACATACAGAGATATTTGCAAATAGAGCCAATCCCAAATAGTATGCACAGGCCTGATGGATAGTTATGGCTTAGTTCGTAGTATGGTTACTACATATATTTTAATGTAAGCCTCAGACCTGTCCTCGACCAGTTATGTAGAAAATAATGGGGAACCGAGAGCACAATAGGGCTATAATCCAAATATAAAACATGACATTGTCTTGGTGGAAGCTAATAAAAGACTGAAAAGAGAAATGGGCGCCAAATTACATCCAGCAGTAGCAGAAATCATCACAAGTGGTACACCTTGTACGATTAGAAAAAAGCAACATGTAAGGTTTGTGAACCTATTCTATAGAAGAGTGACCACCAATCATATGCTAATTGTCAAAGCTATCTTGGAAAGAGCAAATCAAGTGCTTAGAGGGCTAAAAAATGTCTAAGCACAAGCAAGTGAATGCCTACAAAAAGAACAAACTAATGTAAAACAACATAGAAAGAAGTGGAAGTAAAATGAGAAGCATTGGCAAAGTTATGCAAGAACCAGTATTGTATAGACATAGACATGAGAAGCGAAACAACACGTCCAACTATTTGATCCCACAAAAAATGTAGATGCATATAAAGAATTAACTAAAATATGTAATCACATAAAATATTAAAATATTATTGTTAAGGTCTTCTAACATGCTTGCTTCTCATCCAAACCTGTCAATTAGCTTAAAGATTTAGAAACATGATATTTTGCAAAGCCAGAGGATTAGCCTTGAAGCAAAGGTAAGGTTGCTCCATTGTAACTTGGGTGTCATGGGTTCGAAATATGAAAATAGTCTCGTTGCACGAGGGTAAGGCTATGTACGTCTAAGAGTCCCTAGACCTTGCAAATTGCAATGGTGGAAGCCTATGCACCGGGCCACACTTTTTTATATTTTACAAAGTCATTTTAGTGGCTACATACTTAACCAATCTCTAAAATAAACAGAAACTCACTCTTAATATTAACTTTGTTGGTTCTTACTCAATATTATTACAATGGATCGGAACTAAAAGTTGGAGAAATCCAACTTCATACCAATTTCTGGAAGCTGCAAGTAGAAAATTTTGATGAGCATTCAAGTGCTCGATGCATATCTAGTTTGAATACATAAATGATACACATCTGAAAAGCTAGACATAAGAGCCCAAGTAACACCAGCAACAACAGAAGACTAAATTATCAAGGACTACAAAGAGAAAACAAACAAAACTACATACAAAGAAAACTTGCAAACAAAATAAAGATCCAAGTAGCAATTTTCAAAAAATGCAACTAAAAAATAATGAAAAAGCAGAAAATTCAAGGGAATTGAAAGATACTGAATTTTAAATCATGAAGATAAAGCCTATGGTTGATTCAGGAGGATCATCGGACCGTTGTGGACTAGTTAAGCCATTTTAAATTGGTCTGGGCCAGGTTTGCCCGAAGATTTGGGGACAATACTTGCCTCATCCAGGACTTGATCAAGAAGCATAACTTCCAGAACCAATAATTTTCTCATCCAGTACCTATTTTCAGTATCAAGGCATCCAAACAAAGCTCCTGTTGAGTACTGTGATAGAGCAACGACCATAAGAGGGTTTATCACACCTCCATTATTCCTAGACAAGCATCACTTCAACATAATTCTTTACTATTTTAGAACAACCCTACAACAGGAATCCAACTTCGAATTAAAGAGGCAAACTGCATTAGTATAAATACAAGCATTATTCATTAGTTAAAAATAATGAAAGAAAAAAAAGGCTAAAAACCTTGTTTTATAGTTTTATTATTTTCTATAAGACTTCCGAGTTCAGTGGATTCAAACAAGTGATTCCTCTCTCCGATTACATCCATAGCAAAAATAAAGGATGTGTGGTGAATTTTGGTACAAGATGAGAATAGAGGTGCGCAAAGCTTAGTGTGTAAAGTAGGAAGATATGCGTGTAAGCTAGCAATCATGAGGATAAATGATTTGGGTTTAGATGCACCAATAATAAGGCCAATAGAGCACTTGCAAAAAGCAATTAGATTATCAAAAAAGAATGGAGGACTTGGAATAAATTAGGCACATAAAAAGTAAATATGAAAAGATAAAGGATTCTATGATTGAAACAATATGAATTATGGATTCTACCAGCAAGATACAAGATTTGTAAGATCATTATATAAAAAGAGAATAAGTAATAGAGGCCACCACCAAGATAAAAATAAGTGGGGTTGGTGCGGACACCAGAGCCATCAAAAATCGGCAACATGAATTAAGTTCGATTTGGATCGAAGAAGCCTCATTAGATTGATTCTACTTCAGTTATTTATTTTAGTCAATAATTTTTAATGCATTTAGCTTTGGGTCCATAGAGCCATACTTGGATTTGTCCACATCACCTTTGGAGCCACCACTCTCCACATGTCAAGAGAAGAAATATGCA
>KE504640.1:1636232-1647003 GCA_000441515.1 Elaeis oleifera | reverse complement strand
CCCGCATCAGAGGTGACTTAAACAAGGATGAAGAATTAAAAGATAATCATAAATGATAAACAAGGTACCAAGAAAAGTTGAAGATTATAAAGCAAATAGGTTATTTAGGTTAAGAAATACACATAGAAAATTCAAGAAAAATAAATATTAATTGAATGATTGACAACACTTGTACATAGTTGAAAAAAATTAACTATGAAGAACAATATTGTACATGACTTTTATTGATTTGAAGGCTCAAACAGGCAGGGATGAAAGGAGGCATAATGAGCAAGGTTTTTAAGATAGGAGATCTCAACCATCTTGGTGGGTGACACAGACCGAGATTTATCGAGATATCAATTTGTCTTAGTTGAGATGGGAATTTGCGTAAATTGGGAAAGGTCCAATGAATTTTTGACATCTTGGCCAAAATTATAGGGACCATGATATAAAATCCCAGCTATTAGCAAACATAAGATTATTTACCATGTAAAGTTATTAAAAAATAATTTACAACTTTAAAAGTTTTAAAATGCTCACTAAGAGATCTTGACCAATATCTAAATATCATATCGACCAAGATTTTGGTGTATATCAATTTATATCAGTTATATCATTCAGTTGTATACTTTTAGTGAGTTGCTGGTAGTGATACAAACCGGCATCTTGACCAAGATGAAATCCTTGATACCTGGTATCTTAGAAGCCAGAGACACGATCAGGCCAAATGTTTTGAAAAAAGAGAATTATGCTCACAAATTAATATCGATCAACAAATCCATGGCTTGGAATATGTTTTGACTATCGAAATTGTAGAGAAGTGGGACACTTAAGAATGAAAACTCCATATCAAAAACTTAGGAATGATTCACTGGTTGAGAATTTATGAGAAATTAAGAAGATTTGGCAAAATAGAACTAATTGAACAAAGCAAGAATGGTTGAAAGGAGCTGAACAATATAGAATGACAATTGATACAAGGGTAAGGAATCCAATGATCTTAAATAGCATAGGTAGTTAGAAAAATGTCATGTGAGAAATCTCTATTCTCTCCTTTTTCTTTCTATAGAAAAAAGGAATAAAAAGTATAACTAAGTAGAGCAATTTATGGGTATGTGATTTAGGAGAAGTTTAGGAAAAATTGAGAGAGAGAAGCATGACAACAAATTAGGAATCAAGAAGTACCCAATTTAGGATGAAATCAAGTCATCAAAAAAGCACAAAAAAAATATAAAATTTGCTTAGAAAAGCTAATGATAATTTTGGAATAAAATTGAATAAGATTCCATTACAGAGTTATGGAGACAAATGAGAGTCTTTATCGGCACGCTAGGGATAAAAGTTGACTGACAAAACTCTTTTGAGAACTAGGCCAAAACTTAGAACTCTTTTTTCAATATAGTATAGATAGGGAGGTCATGGTGGCAATAGGCCTTGATCAAGGTGATGTTTAATATATCATGCGTATAGCCCTGGTGCTTCAAAAACAACCGACTCTGCTGGTATATACTCCAATGATTCATGAAGATAATCTAGCTAAACTTAGAATATTTTGAATCCTTACAATAGATGAACATACCTTGAACAATCAAAATATATGTTTTGGTCTCATAAATATTAAACAAAACCACATTCATATTTGTCGTAGTAATCTTGAAGAACATTACCAAGATGTCTGTACTACAGTATAACACAAATAATTAGTTGATGATATATTAACATTATTTAGGAAGGAATTCCTATGGAGCATCCAATGCAGGAAGAACAAGTGTCAATCAAGCAAGCATCAATTTTGTAAATATGCATCATTGTGTACACTATGTATCATGTTGATATGGTATAGCAATTAAAGCATTAAGATAGAGCAATAAGATTGAGTAATAGGTTGATGCACGTATCCTCTCAGAGGTGAAGGCCCCAGCCTAAGATAGTGGTGAATAAAATGCCATTTAAGCCATGAACAACATGCTTGCATATTATGCTAGTAAAACCCCAGCATGACACAAAGTTGCACATTATGCTAGTAAAACACCAGCATGACATGCTACTGCATAATATGGCATATTTGAATAATTTAAGCTTTGTTTCTTAGATCCATCACCATCCATCACCAAAGAGAAGGTATCCTAAAGCACGCTGCTTGCAAATGACAAAGCAATATATGATAAAAGTAGGGTAAGGTGAGGGCTATACTGTAATATAGAAATTCAGGAAGTGCAAGGTCAAAGAAGTTGTGGAATGAGTCAAGGCCCTAGATAGATTTGAGGGACAAGAGGTCCCTAAAACAATCGCTTGCATTTCCTTAGATATATTTTAGAGAAGATGGAAACAAAGATGAGGGTGCATTTTTGGACAAAGGTCGGATATAGTTGGATACACTCTTATGATCGACTCGTAGCTCTTTCACTTTCCAGTGAAACAATCCATTTGGTTAGTCCAGATTTGCGTGCGTTCATGACCAAAAGCAATCATAAACAATGCTTACAGACCTATAACTGCTGAAGGGTACCAAACAAGTACAGACCCATCAATATGTATTAGAAAGTGTTTTATTTTCTTTTAAACTACATGAGTAGAGGAAATGCCAATCTATCTTTCATAAATAGGGGTCTCGAAATCAGTGCTTTGGAAGTTTGCTGGTTAACGATCAACACAGCATTGGCACCCACCAAATAACACATTATGACACCAGAAGACTAGAAGAAAAGAGGCAGCAGCTCAGCCAATAAAAAACAGGTTGTATAGGCAAAGATCGAGAGCCACCTCAACAAGCCAGCTGCGACGAAGAATCCAAGCGTATGCGAAGGTCTCTCACCCTAGATTCGGGAGCATCTGGATAGGGTCGATGAGCTGAGCCTGCTGTTGTGGCAGAGGTCCTCCTCCTGTTCCTTCTCCTCCTCCTGTAATCGGAACTCCTGTTCCACTGCCCATAGAAGCCATAGTGGGGGTACCCCTGCTCTCTGCGAGGCGCCACATGTACCAGGCACCGACGGAACGGTAGGGCCGCCAGATCTCGCAGAGCTGCTCCATCTGGGAGGCCGGGGGATGTCGTCGAGGCCGTAGAGGACCTGGACGCCCTTGCGGACGCCAAGGTCACCAACGGGAGGACATCAGGACGGTGAAGAGAGAAGATCATGAACATGTGGACGGACCAGGCGCCGATGCCCTTGACCATGGTGAGCATGGCGAAGAGGGAACGGTCGTCCATGGAGACGATGGAGGAATCGGAGAGGATGCCATTGTGGTACTTGCGAGCGAGGTCATGGAGGTAGCTGGCCTTGCGGCTGGAAACGCCGATCTGGCGAAGCTGGTGGGGGTAAGGCGAGGACGGCCTCGGGGACGACGCCGGACTCGCCGCCACAGAGGGAGAGGAAGCGGGCGTAGATGGAGGCGGCGGCTTTCAAGGCGAGCTGCTGGTAGAGTATGCTGCGGGCGAGGGAGTGGAAGGGGGATGGCGGCACCGGAAGGTCGGGGGTCGTGGGCGTCGATCACGCGGGCGAGGAGGGGTCCGCCGCCCGGAGGTGGTGGAGGGCGTTGTCGATCTCGCCGTCGGCAGAGAGGGGCCGGGGACGACGCGGAGGAGGGGGCGCGGCTGTTGGTGGCCTTCTTGGTGGAGCCAGAGGAGGAGACCTGTTGGGGGTCGCCCTCGGACGAGACCTTGCGGATCTTTCGAGGGCGGAAGGGAATCTTGGCATCGGCAGTGGAGCCAGTGGTTGTGGCGGAGGCGCCGGATTCTTGGGCGGAGGCGCCGGATTCTTGGACGGCGGCGACGGATGCGGCGGTGGAGAGGTGGGACTGGGAGAGGGTTTGCTCCCTCATGGGCGGAGAGACGGAGAGGAGGAGACGGGGGTTGAGGTTGAGGTTGGGGTTGGGTTGGAGCGGACGCGGAGGTCGGCGGTATGGAGATCGGGTTGGGTTCGGGCTGCGGCCAGGCGCGTTGGGTCATCCCTCACGGAAAAATAACAAAATTAAAACGTAATACAATAATAAGAGACGGTCTGCTTTTTTACTGGACTTCAGTTTTAACCTTTGTGGGTGAAATTAAATGACTTTACTGCCCAGGCTAGTCTGGTTTAAAAGCCCTGGGGTCCCAGGGAATAACAGTTGATGATAGGGGTAGTATTGGTTATCAAAAATTATTGTAGGGTGGTTGTTTTCGACGTTTGGTCGGTTTTTTATTAAATTAATCATAAAAAAGATTTTGAAAATTTTCAATCCACCCAAAATTTCAATTTGATGCACTTAGATTATCAAATTTTCAAAAAAATTTAATTCTGACTGTTGACTATGAATTCCATCTAGATACTATCTCCGAATGGTCACATGAGGTTATATAACAGAGATACATGACAAAATGGACTGATATAGACAAAATATCTCTCTTTTGCCTTCTTTATTTCAATTATATAATTTGATTACTTCTCCCATTCCAATGACTGAATACCTGTGAAGCTTGTAAGAGCGGTGATCTGCCGATAGTGAGAAAGTGGTGATCAATCCTCTATTTCTACGGTAATTTTCTTATCTTGTCTTTTGCTTCCTTTTGCATGTAGGATTTTATCTTCTTTAATCCATTTATTTTATCCTTGTTGATCGACTCTGGTTGCAATTTACATGGGCTGCACATCAATGAAAAAAAGATAGACATGAGAGTTAGAAGAGATGGGATCTAAAAATAAAGATTTATAGGTTATCAAATAAATCTAAGCCCCTACAAAATAAAATCTTAATAAATAAAATCTCTAATATAAGATGAGAAATTACCTTCTTCACGAAATAAAAGATCATTACCGCACAATGCCATTTCTCATCGACCGGCAAACCACCACTCCGCAAGAGTCACTAGTGTTCAATTGTCGAAAAAAATATTTAAATAAAAAAATATATAAATAAAAGAAATTCTTATCCATAAAATCTATTTTGCCACGGAAGCTTTTTTTGTCGTATAAGCATGTCTTGTGATCTCATATGACCATTTCATAATGAAAATCAGATGGAATCCATAGAAAGAGTTTAAATTTAAAATTTTGAAAAATTTAAAGATTTAATTACATCAAATTAAAGTTCATAATAAATTAAAAATTTTAAATAATTTAAGATTTTTTTGTGGTTAAACCGTTTTCTACCTGGAGGTATAATTAAAGTGGGAGTGGTGGGTTAGGATAGAGCTTCATTGTAGAGAAGGGAGATCTGATGTGTTTGGGCCTCACCTTGTTGATTGGTGGGTCATTTTCCTTTGATGAGATCATACAATGACCAGCTTGGGCCCGTCGGGATGCACCTAGTTTACCTAACCCCCAACATCACCAACTAGTTTGAGCCACATATGTAACTTCAATCCTTGATCATGGTCTAATATATTATCATCTTAATATATTATTCTTGGTAGATAATATATATATAGAGAGAGAGAGAGAGAGATCGGTCAGGTTCACCAGATTTGGAGCAAATTGCTTCACCACCATTCGATCCGTATAGATCTCCAAACTGCTTAAAAAAACTAACGGCCATTTGTTTGGATGAAAGAGGTTTTATAAAAAAATCTACATTAATTTAGACGGGATGAGATGGGAGGCCATGCATGCCCAATCCCCTCCATTTGAAACCCTCTCTATTACCCAGTCCTCTCTCCCTCCTCTCTCAAAACCCTACCTCTCTCTCTCCATGATTGGAACCTCCCTCTATCTACGTCTCTCTTGTCGGTACCCTCATCATCAAAATCAACTTGAGTCCAACTCCAGCCCCCAAGTCCCTTTGATCTCGACCTCTCCCAACCATCAGATCGCTGCCCCACCCACCCAAAATCTCTGACCTCTTCCCTACCCTGCATCCACTCTTTGTTGCAAAAGCTTAAACCTAATATCTTTCTATTGTTGGAAGTCCAACCCTCCACCACCTCTCTATCTCTCTCATCAGAAGGTCAAAACCCCTCTCAATCGCTGGAGCTCATCTCTCTCTCATCCGAACCTCCTTCCCTTCCAACATTTTCTCTTCTGCTATCTTCCTCTCGTTAGATCCCATTCTTCCCTATCTTTCTATCCACCTCTAACCCAAACCCACTCTCCCACCTCTTTATCTCTCTCTCACTGGAACACAATCTCTTTATGGTAAAATTATCTGTTAATTAATATGAAATCTGAAATAATAATAAATAATCATACATAAAAATAAAATATGATAATTTACGTGATTAGATGTTTGGCCTATATTGATGAAGATGAAAAAAGATTTTATGATATCAAAAAATGAAGTATAGAGAATGTACAGTGATTTAAATAACAAAAGATATGATTACAATACATATAGTTATTAAATTTTAAAATAATAAAAAAAATCAAAATATCCAAATAGATTAATTAAAGACCAGCAACAAGATGAATTCATACCATAAGGGTCTACGCCCTGCACCTCCACCGAAGGCCAGCAATGAGTTCTAGATTTGAGCTTGACAGCTCAAGCCCTCTACTACCACTACACATTTTATGTTGCCTCTTTAAAATAACCGCATCAAGTGATAAACCAAATCACATCAAAATTCAGACCATGCTCAACACCCTCCACCTCTCGGTCTCTCTTTTGCTGGAACCCACTCTCCCGCCACCTCTCTATCTACCTTATGGCAACCCACTCAGTTTCTTTTAGTTTCGCAATAT
The DNA here is from genome assembly GCA_000441515.1 of Elaeis oleifera. NCBI lineage: Eukaryota > Viridiplantae > Streptophyta > Magnoliopsida > Arecales > Arecaceae > Elaeis > Elaeis oleifera. The sequence goes on along the minus strand of KE504640.1, from coordinate 1,640,368 downwards.
GAAATATAAATAAACATAGAACTTTTAGATTACTTTGTGGCTTCCCACGGAATAATCAAAATCTCCGGTGTTTGCTCGAGTAATGATATACCATCTTGCTACGTTAGTTGTAATGGTTTCAGCCCTATCGAGCATGCTCTCTCTCGATTCTAGTCATTTCCTCATTTTTCTCGTTATCTCATTGTTCTCCTTTCATCGTGTCACTTCCTTGCAACGGGTTCACTCTTAGTCCAACCAGTTGTCTCTCCCATATTTCTTTAGTAGCATTGTATGTAATTTCAAAATCATGATAGTAATGCTTGGATCAATATATCCACGTATAGTTATGTTTTATATCGCAACATTTGTAGCAGAATAATAGTTCAATGATGACCATTATTAGTTGTCAATGCGTAATATCTTTATTATTCTAATGCAGGCAACATGAAGCCTTGGTTTGCCATTCACGAGCATTCGTTGGCTGCAAAGAGGTATCAAATGTTCCCTATCATGCTGCATGTATGCATACTTACATGTTATATATGTACAAGTGCATATGCATGTACATATATATGAATTACTTAAAATTTATGTGAGTCCAAATGGCTAGCTGGGTGCAACGCTGTTTATTGGATTTGACTTAAATATGAAACCAAATCCACTTGGAATGTTTGCTTGAGATTTTATAAACTCAGTTGAGGCATGAGATCAACCCTCAAAACCATCCGTAGACCCTAGTTGGTATGGGTAGCAGTGGAGCTTAAATCCAATCCAAATTGAACCAAAACAACTCCACCCAGCTTTATATTTATATATGAGATACGGCATACTTATTTATTTGTTAGAAATATTCTTATATCTTTATATAATTATATTTTCAGGCATATTGAATTCAATAACTTTATAAATATGTCCAAATAAGATTTAAATTAACTATTAATAATCTATCCAGTCCAAAACTTTTCCCATTCATATATTACTTGTATAACTTTAGCCTAGTATACATGGATCAATCCAACCCACTTGGAAGGAATTCCATCCAACTTGAATTTAGCGATGGAAGAGTTTGGATTGGGTTGGAAAATTTCAATCTATGATCGAGATGGGAGCCCTAACCTAACTCATCCGAATTGCAGCGTTGGGGTTGAAGCTTGCTCTCATGCGACCATAGCCACTCGCACCTCAAGATATCACAGACATCCATACTCCCTGCCTGCGTGAACATTGCCGTGCGCGACATAACATATTATAGGCCTTGCTGTGAAACAACCATAACGGGCTTTATTCCCAAATCAAGTTATTGGACGTTGGATTCGAATGTCAATGGACGTTGGGCTCAAACGAATTAAGATGTATCATCTAATATCATCTAAGTGAAATTCTTTGTACACCGTCAGTAGTGCAGAACTACGCATATCGTCTACGGTGATTGACTCATGCACGGAGCCAGAAAAAAAAAAAATTTTGCACACCGCATCTTAATTCTGCATGTGAACCAATCACTGTGGATAATGCACGCATCCTGCACCACCCATTGTGGACAAAGAATTTCTCTATCATCTAATTTCCCTTGACTCTGATCAGTGATGCATTTTGCATGTCATAGTCCACTCGTACACAAAAGCTAATAAGGCAGAGGGAGGAGGGAGAGAGAAAGAGAGAGAGAGCAAGCAGTATAAACGAGTTTGCAATCCTAATTTGGAAGATATTATTGGCTAGAAATATTTTACCATATAGACTTTGGATCATCTAGTAAAACATCCCCACGTCAATCAGTGAGATTAGAATAAAAAAATCAGCAAAAATTTGGACTGAAAATGACTAACCATAATTAATTATGTATTTAGTTCTGTTCACATTTTTCAATCAAGCAAAAAATTTTGAAATTTTAAATAATCGAATGATGTGGCGGTATTTTATTAGATGGTCCAAATCCACATGGCAGAATACTTCTAACCAGTAATTTGAAAACAGATGGTGTGCCCCGTATTACTGTCCTTGTCATGTCTGATAAGTAAAAATGACCTCGACAAAAAGGCCTTGATCTGAAGTTTTAAAAAGATAATTATAGACCCAAAATAAATCTGTGATGCATAGGCTCTCGGATATGTGGAGGCACAACAGGAACTATAGACCAAGTCATGGGCTCAAGAAAGAGAAATTATTGCCTACAGTATATGCATCACATGACCACAACCGCAATGAGGGCCAAAGCATTGTTATGGAGACTGTTCTAGGACCCATTGATACCTAAAAAACTGTTGGGCTGCTGGGGCATGATAAATGAAGCTTGTATCAGTTGTGTCGTATGCCAATCTAGTGTTGAGGACACTGAACATCTCATTATTCAATGCCCCTTTGCCATGACCTACTGGAACTACCTGCAGCATACCAGCGAACTAAGCAATGTCCCTCTCTTTTTATTGATTCTTAATGAATTCCTATCTAATGGCCAGGTAAGTACGAGGGAAACAGCTGTGCCTGCCTGTGTTGTATGATTGATTTGGGAGGCCTAAAATGATGGAATTTTTCAAAAGACTTCTTTTCTTCCTGCGCAACTGGTTAGAAAAGTGCTTTATTTTTTGATACTTAGTCACCAATAATATACTATGACAACTCCGCCCAGCCACTGAAATGGTAATCAAACCTATAGCACCAACCTAAGTAATGTGCTAGTCTCTTGGCTATTCCCTCCCTCAAGACTCATCAAAATATATAAACTTTGATGCTCTCGTTATTGACGTCGAATCAAGTGCGGCCTTTGTTATTCGGGACCATGCCGACCGAATTCTTAGAGTTGGGGGTGGACAATTAACTCTAGCTTTAATTCCCCAAGCGGAATTAGCAGCAGCTTGGCCTAGTATCTCGCCGGCAGTGAATGCATTGCAAGCCCACCAGGCATTGCTACGGGGGGGACTCTCTCAGTGTAATCAAATAGATCAACAATCCATCCTTGGGTAGGGGAAAAAACATTCCAATCCTCAGTGACATAAAAAGATGGCTAGCCAATACCTTTAGATTGCATTTGGTAACCGACAATCTATCCAGATTTCTTACAATTTAAAAGAGCCTCACCAGATTACTCTATTTGGTACGTATTTTGGATGGCAATCTGGATTGCATTGGCAATCCAGATTATCTCCCAAAAGATAATCTGGATTATCTAAGGGAAGGATGGTTATCCAGATTACCAAATATTTAGTAATCTGACGATGAAATTTTGAACGAAACTGTCCTCATCAAAAAAATTCGGAGGAGCTTCATGAGGCAAGGAGCAGGCATTGGATGTGGTGGACGAGATCTGGGGCAGTAGGGGCAGCTATGTCGACGGCGGCAGCAAGACAGAGGACGGAGGCAATGTCTACTGCTGCCATCTCTCCACCATCGAGTTCTTCCCCGACAACATCGATGCCATCCTCTCCAACCCCCTCTCTTTCGGCACCTTCTTAACCGTCCCAGCGGCCACCTATGGCGGAGGGGAATGGAAGTGGCAGGGACTAAAGGATTCTTGGCTGCACCACTGGAGTCGTGGGCAATGGTGAGCTTGTAGAACTGCGGGAGGTGTTCCATCTAAAGGTGAGAGGGCTGTCGAGGGTGCAACAGGAGCTGGCGTGGGCGACAAGGGCAGTAGACAGGGCGCTGCTATGGTTGCGGATCCCATCGGTGCTGGACATATTCCAATTGTTCGGGCCGCTGTTCTTGTACAGGATAGATGGGGAGGGCCGGAGGTGGCAGTGATGGTGGTGGCATTGTGCAGGCATGCACACAATATGGTGAAGGATACGATAGAGGGCTACGGCGACAGCGAAGCGGTGGGGGATTGGATGAAGTCGCCGTTGGGGAACTCGGTCCACTGGGAGCTATGATACCCCTCCAAGCTTTCTCTTTTGTGGACTTCGTTTTAGAAGGTTAGATAGCGGTGGAATTTTTCGAATCTTTTTTTTTGCCGAAAAAAGAGTGGAGGAAAAAACGGAAAGGATGATGTGGTGAGTTAGATATCATTTTTTTTCATAATTTTAGGTATATGTATCTCTATTGTTGGGTATAAAATACCCTCAGCCGAAGTTCTCGACAGGTGGCACCTATCTGTGCTTCTCCAAGATGGATTCTTCATGCGCCTGCCAGATTGCTCCAAATGCCCTTTAGATTCTGTTGCC
>KE504640.1:1613816-1625756 GCA_000441515.1 Elaeis oleifera | reverse complement strand
ACCAACGAAAATTACCGACCGAGACTCCACGGCGGAATGACTTCAGCCTACACGGCGCCAATGCCCAAGACACCGGCGGCAACGGTTCGTCAGCAACCTCGAAACATCCGAGCTTCCTCAGACTGGGAACCACTCCACTCCTCCGGACGCCCCTTACCGAGCTTCTCCTAACAAGCTCGGACTCACTGACAGGCCACCGTAATGGCCATAATGCCGCTCCACTTCTTGAAACGGATCTCACGCGGCTCCATCATGCTCTGGCAAGTCACGACAACGGACATCTTTCCACTTTCCACAACCAGCCCACGTGACAAGGCATAGCGATGTCCACGTCCCTACTCCACTGCCCTCCGTAACAAACTCCTGAACGGCCCACCACCAGGCAGTTACAGGCGTCGCCATCAAGTCTGTTGCGCCCTCTGCCTATAAATAGGCCCCCAGATACGTTATTCTCTAAGCTCTGGTCTCTATCTCAAAACTCTGCTAAAATCTCCGTTCGAGCACTCCATTCTTGTTGAGGCAGAGAACTGATTTGAGCGTCGGAGGGTCTTGCCGGAGCAACCCCAACTCCGGTTTAGACTTCTTTTGCAGGTCCCGGCGGCGACCGCGGCACCCTTGACTCCAGCATCTCCGACGCCGACGGATTTTTACAGCAACATCTATATATTACAACAAAGTATATGAAAATAGGATAAGTCATAACATATGAATTTTTAATAAATTTGATTTAAAAATATTTTAAAAATTTGATGTTACATTATCAATAATTTGATTGTCATAATAAACATATCAATCAAGATTTTCAGTAATTTTACTATAATATTATCTGAGTGTGTCAAACACAGCAATCAATATTATTGAAAATTTGTTCAGATTGTAAATAATTCAGATTGACAGTAATATTATCTGATGATTCATCCAATACAATCTCAGAGTTATACTATCTAACATCTTTCGAGAAGCCAACGGAGCAGTAGACTTTTATCTAAAATAGCTTTGGCCGGAGATGTCAGTTATTATCATGGAGACATTTTATCTGCTGAACTATTTGATATTCTTGTGGCCGATCGTAGAGGAGTACTTTTCATTCAAAAGCAAGGATGATGATCGCTGAGAAGTTTATTTGGAGAAAAAAAATCCTTTTCATATCTTTTTGATGCAGGCACTACCCAGGATACTCCATTTAGAGATGATCACAATGATGGTAAAGCCCCGGTATAGAGATATGGTTCGCCTGGCACAGAAGTTACCAGTAGCCGAGAAGTGGTACCAATGGTCCCAAGGTGCGTGGTCGTTAATTAATCAACTGCCTTCAGGGTTACTACAGCTTGTGTATTTTGGAGATTTGATCCCGCTTTCTTATGCTACCACGCAGTTCGCTTAGATGACCTTCTGTGCTTTCTTATGACTAGCATGTATGACATTTCTGATGGCGCTCCTTGATTGTACCCTTCATCGGGGCAGCTGATACCGGATGGGCTCGAGGCAGTCGAGCTTGATGGATAAGCTCGTCTCCTCGGCGCCCGGCTTCCGGGATTCCGTCGTGCCCTGTACCCTCATCGTTGCCCTCGGCCCGATCCAGTTCGGCTTCACCGCGGGATACTCCTCCCCTGCCCAGGACGACATCATCAACGACCTCGGCCTCTCGCTTTCCGAGGTCAGCCTACCATCCCGTCCCTTCTCCCTTGCCCTCCTTTGTTCTTTGCTTCTTTCCACTCTGAGTCGAGGTTTGATCGATATTGAGCGGTTTTGGGTTATCTTAGTATTCGCTCTTTGGCTCGCTCTCGAACGTGGGCGGAATGGTGGGAGCAAAGCCAGCGGACAGATTGCGGAGTATGTCGGGCGCGAAGGGGTTTGAAAAGCTTTGATCTTTTCGTTTTCACCTTCTTTCTGGACATTGAAACCTAATCTTTTGGCGCCTACTGAGTCAAGGTTTCGATCTTTTGTTTATTCCTACTCCCGGGACCATCAGAATCCAATCTTTTGGTGCTTACTGAATTATGGTGGTTGTCTTGCAGTCACTGATGATTGCTTCTGTTCCTAATATCATTGGCTGGCTCGCCATTCGTTTGCAAAAATGAGCGATTGCTTGAGTTCTTGGCTTCTCTATTTTCACAATGAATTCAGAGTTTTAGTGGTCTGGTTGTATTGCTTCTTTTTCCACCCAGGATTCGTCATTCTTGCACATTGGTCGGTTGCTGGAAGGATTCGGAGTCGGCGTGATCACCTATACGGTTTGTTGCAATTCTTGACCCCAATTATAATAAAGTATACGTGGAATGGCTCGCTTGATCTATGCTCTGTTCTATGCTTTCAGGTGCCTGTATATATAGCAGAGATAGCTCCTCAGAATATGAGAGGTGGCCTTGTCTCTGTGAATCAGGTTAGTTCGTGCTTCTCAAAATACTGGTTGCTTTGGATAGCGATAACTTTAATTTGCATTGTACTGATGATGTCCATCTTGTTTTGCAGCTCTCTATAACCATTGGTGTTGTGTTTGCTTATTGTTGAGTATGTTGTTGGTGGCCGTTGCTTGCAGTGAGAGGTCAAGTCCAACTCTTCACAGTACTTTCCCATAAAATAGTAACATTTTCATGCATCTTGTAACTTTTTCTCCTTTTTGTTGTAGAGGGTTCATCTTTAAAAAAAAAAAATCAATTAGGCACAATTGTCTTCATAATCGTGGTGCCCTTGAAACAGCACTCTCATGCAGATGTTTGCATTGTATTAGATGAATGGAAATCAGTTTAATTTGCTTCATACTTTATATCTAACAATATGCTAACGGATCATCCAACTGCAAGTACTGTACTTTTCTATGTTCAGCAAAACTACCAATTAATTGATTTTGGACCTTTTCAAGGTTCGCAGGAATGTTACCATGCACAATTCTGATACCTGTTCTTTCTTTATCCTGGAATCTCCAAGGTGGCTGGTAAGGTCTATGAGGTAATTACTGATTCAACAAGAATGAGTGTTTTTAATTTATATAATCAATCTTCCTAAATCCAGGCAAAAATGGGCATGATGGAAGATTTTGAAGCCTCCTTACAACTTTTGAGGGGATTTGATGCTGACATTACTGCACAGATGAGTTGAAATCAAGGTGTTGCCTTTAGCTCCATCCATCTTGTAGCCATCATAATTACTTATTGATTCATTGAAGCTTCTCTCAAGTTGGTGTGAGTATATGAACCATGTGAAAAGCTATGAGCATGTAGTCCAGCCATGGGATACCTTCCAGAATATTAAAATTCAACTTACATTGTGCAGAGATCAGTGGCACCATCAAGCGGAAGGACTTCGATCTAGTTTTCAGATCTTAAATGAGGAAGATATAAACTTCCTCTTATGGTAATGTTATGTGCTTTCACTTGGAGTTTAATTTATCTATCTTTTACTAGCAAAAACTTTCTTCTAATGAGGAATCATGTCTTGCAATTCTCCAGATAGGAATTCGTCTACTTGTCTTGCAGTAGCTAAGTGGAATCAATGGCATCTTATTTATGCTGGAGCTATTTTTAAGTCTGCTGGTATGTCCAAATCATTTAAATTTGATATTTCTTCACACCTTACATTATGATACACTGTTTATTCAAATTTATGTCTTCTGGAAGCATGGAGCTACTGCATCCATGGATTTAAATCAGTGTGATGGGGTTATCTCGGGCATCCCATTTTATTCTTGTGAGAAACTAGGAATTGGAATGGGGTTGGGACTCAGAAACCCACAGGGAAAGAAGAATAAAGTGAAAATAAAGGAAGAAAGGCAGGAAAAAAGAAAGAAAAAAAAAGAAGGAAAGAAGTGGAAAAAGGAAAGAATAGAAGGAAGGAAAGAAGGAAGAAAGGAAAAAAAGAAAAAAATAAAGGAAAGAATTAGAAAGAGTCACCAAACTTGTTCCCAAGGAACCGTAAATCGCTAGCTTGAGGTTTTAATCAGCCCTGCTCACATGTCGTAACTTGAATCTTGACATATGTATTTTGGATCTTGTGCATACTTTGGTACTTGTTTGTTATGTGGATATGCGGGCATTTTGTTCCTTGGCATTGCATTACTTTATAACACTCACGCTTGTGTCGAAATTTTGCCCCTTCATTAGGTAAACAAAGGTTAATGCCTTTTGACCTTATCCATTATTGAAAGTATGTAATCGCTTCTTAAATTCCTCATCTCAGATTCTCTATCTTCAACGGGGCTTACAAATAGTGGCTTGGCAACATGTGGGGAGCGATTCAGGTAATAATCATATCCTCTTGATTCAGAAGCCTAGCGTATGGTATTATGATTTTCTCAAAAGTATAACTAACTATTTCCTCCAGTGTCATGTATATGTGATTTATTATTTAGCACTTACAAGTACTTAACGTTGTTCAGGTTGTTGCCACTGGAGTCCACACTTGGTTGCTGGATAAAGCTGGTCAACGTTTTTTTTCTTACACTAAGTTCCTGCATATTTTTTTTTTTGGCTTTTATGCAGGTCGATCGCTTTTAAAAAGGATGATGCAAGCATTGTTTACTGGATGCAGGTTTCCACTGCTTGAATGACTATGAGTCTTATCATTGTTTCTGTTGCATTTTATCTGAAGGTAAGGGTAGGTTGCTGTTTCGTGGATTATATGTTCCTTGGTTCTGCTTTTTATGAGACTTCACCATATATTATGTCCTTTTCTCTTCTTGTAATTTGAAAGATGAAATTATTTCCTCATGTTATCTATATTCTACTAAAAGAGGGTGTTGTTTCTGAAGATTCTAATTTTATTTATTTGAGTGTGCTCAAGTTGGTTGGACTCGTGGTTTGTTGTTATATGTCAAACATGGATTTCTTCAGTAATTTGTAGAATAATGTTCTTTTTAGTCATTTAAGCCATTTATGTTCCTTCAGGCTTTTGTCATTTCCTTGTCTCTTGGATTTGGCGCCATTCCATGGATCATAATGTCTGAGGTATGTAAATTCATCCTTCTTGGTAGTCTACCATGTAAATTAAAGTTGACTTTGAATGATTTTATTGGTCTCATAAAAGTATCATCTGTGGATGAAACAGTAACCTAGAGAGAAACATGATAATGATTCTTTTCATTTTGTTATCATCTTATGGAGACAAGGAATGCCGTTTAGCTTTCCATCCGTTTCTATTGCAAATGTAATGTCTTTTAATTGTCAAAAACATAATTCACATAGGGTACAATTATATAATAATTTGCTTCTAGTTTTGCAGTTCGATTTAGATTGTAGATCTAATTTGAATTTCTAGAATCAAGTAGTTACTTGCCCTACCGCTAGGAAACCTTAGGACTTTCATTCCTACTGATATCCTGTGCTGGTTTGGTCCTCAGGCAAAGTACACAATCTTACCTACTCCTTTTGCTACTCTCCCTGAAGTTACCATAATAACTTTTCCAGCCAGGGTATCGATGCCCTTTTCTGTTTAAAAATGACCTTGTAAAGCAGAAAAGAGGAGATTAACATGTTGTGAGCCCGAGGAGTCGTTGGAATGCCTGTTTCTCTTACTCATTCATAACTGGACAAGGTGAGATTCTATGTAATTGCAAAGATAGAAAACCTTCAACAGCTGCCTAATTATGAACCAGTATACTCTTTACTACTTTTCAGTCCAGCAATTTTGTTAGCTTGACAATTTGATGTATGACATTATTAAAATTAAAAAAAATAATTATTTAGAAAGAAGAAGAAATGGAGAAGCATAGAGAAAACACGGGATTTTCGAGCTAAAAGTTGTATAGTGTTCTCAAATAAAAGAAAAATAAATTATATATGCTTACAAGATCTTTTGTCTGAACCTTTTTTATATAATTTAGAGTACTTTGCTAGTTATTCATGAGAAGAATAATACTTTGTGCACCGCATGCATGCGGTGCAATAGCAACGCACCATCCAATAATATTGGGGCACGTAGCGCATTTAGGTGGAACGGATATTTAATGCATCTCAGCTTTTTTCTTTCCTTAATTTAAAATACCTTCTTTTATAGAACAAAGAAGAAACAATATTACTTCTTAATGCCCTGTGTGACTTTCCATGAATATATCTGACGTCTTGAACTATATATATAATTTTTATATTTTTATGACATTCAGAACAATGTGTATGGCTTCTTAATATCTTATATGACTTTCTATGAGTATATATGACATTCCGAACAATATATATATGACTTCTTGTGAATATATATGGCTTTCTAACGCTTTATATTATTTTCTATGTCCGAATAATATATATGACTTCCTGTGAATATATGTGGCATCCTAAACAATATATATGGCTTCCTAACGCCTTATATAACTTTCTATGAGTATATATAATATCTCGAACAATATATATGATTTCTTATAAATATATATGACATCCTAAATAACATATATGGCTTTCTAACGTCTTATATGACTTCCTATGAATATATATGACATTCCGAACAATGTATATGACTTTCTGTGAATATATATGATATCCCGAATGATATATATGACTTACTAATGCCTTATATGATATCAGAAAGTCATATATATTATTCGGGACGTCATATATATTTATAGAAAGTTATATATATTATTCGGGATGTTATATATATTCACAGAAAATCATATAAGACGTTAGAAAGTCATATATATTATTCAGAATGTTATATATATTCACAGGATGTCATATATATATTCATAGGAATTATACAATGCATCAGAAAGTTATATATATTATTCATGATGTCATAAATATACAGAAAGTCGTATATATAATTTAAGAAGTCATATATATTCACAGAAAGTCGTACAAGATATTAAAAAGTAATAATACTATTCTTCTTTGTTATATAAGAAAAATATATTTTCGTCACTGAAAATTAGAGGAAGAAAAAGCTGGACAGCATTAAATGTGGGTGGTGTGCTCCATGTCAAATTTATTGCACCGCACGTGGTGCACAAAAGCTTTCTTCATGAGAAATTGAAAAAATATTTGTTCAAAACTATTTGGGCCTCGAGCTTCGTAGGCCGGTATAACCTCTAGCTTTAGAATGCAGGTGCAAATTTTTATTAAACGATGAAGTCATGAATTTTACTTGAAACAATAAATTCTATTTTAGATGCTCATAATTGCTCACCATTTTGCCATTGCAGATACTTCCTGCTGATATCAAGGGTCTTGCTGGTAGCGTTGCAACACTTGCCACCTGGCTGGCATCCTGGGCAATTACAATTAATGACTGCTAATTTGCTTTTAACTTGAAGCAGTGGAGGTTGATCTCTCTCTCTCTCTCTCTCACACACACACACTGTGCTGATAGCAATCTAACACACACACACACTGGCCATGAATTTATTGTCCATTCAATATCATGATTCCTTGAGATGTATCTGTTGGAAATTATTTCCTGGAAATGGTTGATGAATACAAAATAAATTTATAGAACATTTCAAAATCAAATAAGAGGAGATTTTTGAGGTGTGTGAAGGTACTGGTCCAAGAACAAATCCAGGTCCTCTCCGGCGGGGCCAAAGATGGGATAGGTCCAACAAATCCAGTTTGGCCCGCAGTCTCGTATAATCTTGTGGAGGTCCGACTCAGTAGATTCCTTTGGTTACTCAGAAAAAGAAGAGAAAGAAATTGAGTGGGAAAAAATAATTTAATAGAAATTTGAAAATCTTGTGGGGTCTTTCTATAGGCTCAATCCAAATAATCTTGGAATTACATATCGCACACCTTAGCACATGCATGGCACGGCTAGCCGGATTGAGCTAAGCCAAGCGGGCATGTAGACGCCGACCCATTGTCTCCCACACCTTCATGGGTTTGAACTATTAGGTATCAATAAATGCGAGTATACTTACGTTTACAGGACTATTCAGAATGGATTTTAAAATTCAAGCTTCGCAACCCACAAACCCACCACCCGCGCACCACCCCCAACACCACAGAACAACAACAACAACAACAACAAAAAGAATTATAAAAATCCAATTTAAAAATCGAACTTTTTAAAAAAAGGAGATTAAAGAAAATCCAACAGAATCCAGGTGATGTTCAACTGTGGGGGCAGAGATCAGTTTGCACACCACGTCACATTTATGCGCCCAATTCGCTTTCCAAATTACATGTCACGGACCTTGTCCATTATCGTAAAAAGCTTAGGGAGTTGATTTTAGAGTGAACTTTGCTTGCAGTGGAATTGCCAGAATGCATGGAAACTAAAATTCCTTCATAATTTATTCCATTTCCAGAGGATGAGACCAATATAATGAAATGCAAGTTCACAATATTGAAATGGAACATAAAATATGCGAATCTGATCACTCTTGGTCGCCTTGGGCATGGACGAGGGCAAGGAATTGCTTGAGGCAGTGGTTATAAACACAGGGCCTCTCCAGGGGAACAATGTGGCCAGCTTTCTTTATGCCGTGCAGCGTGGCCTTCTCCCCAGTTGCCTGCATCAAAGAAGCAATTTTGTCAAGTTATAGTGTAGTAACTAGGATGCAGAATAAGATTCAAGTAAGTCCAGATTGTGGATGGTAATTGTTTGAAAGAGATGAATGCGAATGGAGGATAAAGAGCTATATTAACAACTGATTATAGGTATTTGTTATTGTTATTGTTTCTTTTTCTTTTTCAAATACCCAAGAATAAGAATGAATTGGACTGATCGATATGTATGATAACCTCCTTGTTTTTTGAAATCGTTTTGAGCAAAGTTTCATTGTTTTCAAAAAAGAGTGAAAAATAAAACTACAAGGGATAGCAGAAATTTTGTGTAAATGCTTTCTACAATATCAACCTTTATGTTGGTATTCACTAAATCTGTAGAGAAACAAAACAATAAACAATTATTGCAACTTGATGGCTTTGGACCTGTGAAAGTATCATCTATTACTTTGCTAATAGGAAGTCTAGCGGAATTCTGTTTGCTGATACCTCTGTGAGGAGGTTGTGAAATCTATGGTAGGTGTTATTTATGTCATTTTTTCCATGGGTGTTATCTGGAAACTTTGGAAATCTGTCTTTTTTTTTTTTTGATTGTAAGGAGGAATCCACCTGATTATATTTATTAAAGTATGTAAACCAATGTACAAATGTATCGGCTGTAGCCGAGTTGGCTTCACCAGCAAATCAGATTCATAATGGAATTTTCAGAGCAAAATAGAGCAAGTCATATTCATAATGGAAATCTGCTCAAATTAAAAGCTATACTGGCGTTTAGTGCAAATCAGATTCTGTTTAGTGCAAATCAGATGGCATGAATAAAGTTGGAAGGCATTTAAAAATTAAAAGCTACTGGCGTTTATAGATCATAGTAAGAACATCAACATCATATATTGATTCTGAATTATATTTAATTTGTCTTTAAATAATATGAGGAAAAAAGTTCATGCACCTTCTTATTAGAAAAGGAATAAGTTTATCCAATTTTAGGAGTTTTCTAGCATCACACATAATAACAGTAAATGTTTTAGTAAACTAGATAGCATAATTAAGATTCTAGCTCATCCGCAACTTTATTGGCTGGCCCTTCAAGAAAAAACATCAAGTGGCATTTTTTTTTTTTAGAACGAGATTTTCTGCGGTATTCAAAAAGTACCATAAAGTACTGTACATTGTTAGATGCCGTCCATCATAAATGAATGGTCATCCAAATTGTTCAAATATCTTAGGAGTTTATATATTCTTTCTTTTAATTTTTTAACTTACGTGTGTAAGCACGTGCGGCCGTCCATCTTAAGATGGACGATATTCAATCATGCACAGCATGTTATGATACTTTTTGAATACTGTTGAGAATCTGTATCTTTTTTTTCTTTCCAAATCAAAAAAATTATCACCGTTTGTTATCACGATCAATTATCAATTATTAGACCAAGCTATTATATTATAAAGATATCATGTATATTTCTAATATATAATATCAACATATAGCATAATAATATAAGCTAATAAGAAATTTATTATTATAATATGAATTCATATAATACTATAATATTGTATAATGTTATATTTAGTGTATCATGGACACAAAAATCTAATATGATATTACAATAATTTGATATCATTATGTAGTGCAAATGATTCGAGAGCAAAGAATATTATTAGGACAAATTTGCCTATTTCATTAAAAGGTTATCCATTTTTTTAGTTTTAGCATTATCCAAGCATGACAACTTTTGCTCCAGTAGCTATTATAGAATATAATAGCATTTTAGCCAACTTAAGAACTTGTTTGGCTGATCTAATAGAATTGAGTTGAATTTCTTGCTGGATTTGTAAATTGGGCCGCACTTTTTAACATGGCTCTAGCAACCACACACCTCATAGCCCAAATCCTATAGATAAAGGAATTATCTTTGTGAGTCATTGTTTCCTGCAGTCCAACAAGCCTGTAGGCTGGGATTTAAGCTGGGATTTCTGTAGGTCTTTAAAAGATTTAAACTGGACGGGCCAACAAAACCCAATTTCTATGGCATTTTCAACCCAATTTTGCAGGAATACTGAATAGGTTCCAGAATTTCAGCTTTATCCTACTTTGATGTCACTTTGTTATTCTTACATATTTTTGAGAGTAGACTACCTAAATGTGCCATTCCATGATAAACGGGGAAATTAAGTTTATCAAACTAAACCTACGTCACAGATGGAAGCAATAAAAATATGAGGGAGAAAAAAAATGGAAAAAGAATGCCTGCGGGGATGGCGACCGAGAGCAGTGCCACTTACTCTTTCATGTTCTTTGCAAGGTCCATATTAAATATGTTGTCATTCTCTCCCCACAGTAAAAGTATCCTCTGCAATCAAAAACCAAATAGTTTATGATGCCACCCCAAAAAAAAAAAAATTATGAGGAATTGTAGAACATCTCATTTCACGGTCGGGATCCATAGAAAGGACACTGACAAGGGGCCATAGTTCAATTTCCATTAAAGTCACCTCTTAAATAGTGGAGGGGATATGGAGCAGAAATGTGAGGATTAGCCGCATTTAAATTCGAAAAAAGAGAAAAAATAGAAATATTATTTCTTAAAAATATAGGTTTCAACTAGTTCCGCAACCCAAACTTTATTTGGTATGCGGGATCATTGACTTTAATAACAAAATATTTAAAAAAAAACACTTTTAAACCTATGAAAATGGCTGTGTATCTAAATTGCACATATTTTCTATAACCTAAGTCATAGAAGATTTGTTACCTACACCCAATATATAAGATGATCGATTTTAAGAGGATTTATTTAATCATTTTTAAAAAATCTAACAAACTCTTTTACAAGCTACCATTTATCCAAATTAAACAATTTTCTACATAACTTGAGTCAATGAAGTTTTATTGTCAATAAAAGATTTATTACCTCTTTTTTAATATTTACCTCTCAGCATTATACCACTAAAATGTTTCCTGTAATCTACAACATCTAGCCCATAACAATTTCTTCAAATAACATATGTGGCACAATATTGATTGCAAAGTAATTCCTCTACCACCTCATGAGACAAGTTCCCAATCTTTAAGCGGACCCTTAAAAAAAATAAATAAAGAAGAACGCGACACGTAACGTAGCCTTTGGGTGCATATCTCTAGCCTTTAAAAAACAACACTTGGCCAGTCACCGGCTTATCCGAGTTCAGCCACCTGCCGACCCATGTTCTGTTTTCCTTTTTTTTTTTCTCTATCCAGTTGTCAGATAATCACCCTCCACACGCAACCAAGCCATAAGTTGGTGATTATTTGACACGATCCAACCACATAAATACAGTTGGTTTGGCCAACACATCAAATTTTGACCCGTCCTCCTCGAAATGGATTTTTTAATAAAAAAATATATATTAAAAAAAAAAGTATGTAATGGGTACCGTAGCGCAATATTCACGTTCGAGCTTAATTATTATTTGATAACACTGAAATTAAGCCAATACAGATTAGATATCAGCATATATATATATATATATA
>KE504640.1:1598958-1611104 GCA_000441515.1 Elaeis oleifera | reverse complement strand
AAATTTGTATTTTACGATATATTAGTTGAAGTGTAGAGAATCAGAACTATTATTATGGTATTTAATTAATATATCATTAAATAATATAATAATTCATGAGATTTTGAAAAAATGCAGCTAGATTTTAAATTATTAATTTTATTTAGGACTTGATTTAGTCATATCGATTTCGTAAAATATATTATTTTATATATATATATTTAATATTATTTATTTAATAATATGAATTTATGTTAATAATTAATTAATTATATTATATATTAATAATATAAGTTATAAATTGATGGTTAAAATTTTCCAACCTCTCTGCTCATTTTTGTTGTAGTGTTTTTTTTCAATGATCACATGGCAGGGTTATAATTAGGGGTGGAAATAGGTCAGGCCAGGCTTTGGCTTAAACAGGCCAGGACTGTATTGTAAAATACTAGCCTGAGCCTGGCCTGTTGGACTGGTTCAGGCTTAAAATGAGGCTCGGCCTGACCTGTTTTGCAAAATAAAAAGTCTGGTCTAGTCTGAAAGTCTATTTAAAAAGACTCTTCCGTCTTCTTGATTCTCGAAAAAATTAAGATAATTGAATATTGATGGATAAGATCAATAATTAATTAATTATATATATTAATAAAATAATAATTTTTATTAAATTATATATATATAATTTATACAGGCTAGCCTGCAGGCTTTCAGGCCAGGTTTTGGAATTTTAGGTCTGATCTATTTATTTAAACAAGTCTTTTAAAAGCCTATACCTGACTTATTTAGATAAATAGGTCAGATCAGACCAAGTCGACAGCAGGCCAGGCCGTAGGCTCCTGACAGACCGCCTGACCTATTTCACCCCTAGTTATGATAGCCATCTCAGTCTAGATGCGGCCAAGAAGCCTGGTTGATCATACTTCCCATTAATTAATTGGTAGATCTGGACCTACAGCCCACGTCAGAGAGAAGAAGGAACATAAAATTACAAGTCATGTGGCCTGATAATATCCATGTACTATTTCATGAAGGTCTAACAAATCAACTAATAAACTCGTAACAGCTTGTTCTGACCCACATCCAAGGCCGAGCAAAGAACAGTTAAAAGACGAGCGCAGCCCTCGACGCCAGCATGATATATAGAGGAAGACGCATACCAAATTAAGAGGTGGCACTCATGTAACGAAAAGACTCAGCAAATTGAACCGAAACTTGGTCTAAGACGTCCATGTCCGAAGAGTAAATGTGATACCTGAGGCAAGACCGGGACCTTGGCATCTTTATTGCTGATCACCAACCCTTCCAGCAACTCTTTCCTCTCCTTCCTATTGTTGAACATCACCTGTCCACCACCAAAACCACTCCTTTTACTCAACCACAATTCCAATTCCCTTCCCTTCTCTAGGTACCGTCCGTCGCCACAAGTCATGATAACAGTAATCATATGAATTACCAAATTAGTAACGGGACAAGTGAGACAAACCTTAAGGTAGTCCTTGAAGAGTCTGTCTGGAAACCACAACTTCTTGTGGGAGGCCACCGAGAGGAGTGCCTTCAGGCCCTTGATGGACTCCGGGAGCAGCAACTCGGACGACGACGAGAAGCCCAGCCTGTTGAGTGCCTGGCTGCTGATCGAGTCGGTCATGGCGATGACGGAGCCCGACACGACGAGCGAATGCACCAGGTCCGGCCGCATCTCGGCCATCTTGAACGCCACCATTCCTCCATAGCTGAATCCAACAACAGTGAATTTGTCCACCCCAAGCCGGCCCAAGGCTGCAACAGTACACCGTGCTTGGAACTCCGGGGAGCGGTCTGCCGACCCTGTCGTCGACCGCCGAAGAAGAGCAGGTCCGGCACGTAGACGGCATACCGACTAGTTAGCTGTCCCACCTGGAACTGCCACGTTACGATCCCCTCCGCCGCAAAGCCATGCACGAGCACCACTGCCGGCTTCTCTCCCTTCTTCTTGTCGTCATTAGTGTTAACATGGCTTTCGTTGCTCTTCCTTCCGGTACCACTACTTCTTTGCTAGGGTTCTTCTTCTTGTTGTACTTCTCCTTTGGCACCCAGAAGCTCATGACCGTGCCGGGCTCGATCTCCACGGTCTGCTGTCGCAGGCCGCCTTCTTCACAAGAAAGTACAAGAGAGGCTTCTGTGCTTCTACCCAGTTCACCATCTCTCTCTCTCTCCCTGTTTCCTCCTTGTTAACACAATGATACAAGGAGCCCCCAAACTCAAGCTTTGTTACACTTCTGGGCCTCATTATATAATGAGGAAGTGCTGGTAATTGGGTCTGAAAGAAATCGGGAAGGTGCTCAGGGAAGCCAGTGAGCAATTGAATGATGTGGTTGGCTGTTGTGATGGGTTGTTGTGAGTAGTTGTCTCTAATTATCTCACGGTCTTGCCAGGTACTACCGTTTGCATAAGCCGTGGGCCAGCCCAAATTTTGGAAGCTTGGATACGTCTTTTTGGGGGTAAAATCTTGGATGCATCTGGGTGTGATCTTCCATTACTCATCTCCGTCCTATGTCCCATTATGGTCTATAAACCATGTCAAATAGGTAACGTACGTTGAGAGCTTTGAGCGACTATGGCATTAGGAGTGCCAAATTGATTTGGCTTGCACGCATTGGTATAGCTTTGACTCCAAATTCCGTTCTTCATTTTTAGCTTCGCGTTTGTCGTTGTCTGGCGTTGGATGAACCGCTCTGCCTACTTAACCAACCTCGCGACGAGTGACTGATGGAGCTTTGCGTGTGTAATCATTCTTCCACGGGGAAGTGGTTCGCGTTTTTATTTTGGTCAAAGGAAGTGGTTCGCGTTTGGGTCCACCAAACACTATGAGGGTGCATGAAATCGGCATGGCGTCGGTGGACGGTCGAGCTAGCAAATCCTATGGTGGTGACAGCATGGGCAAAAGGAATTGCGTTTTATTAGAATGTTCGATATTCTCACATGTTTTAGTTGAACAAAAAGGAAAAGAGCTACAAGGCTAGGAAATGGTTGAAAGATTAATTTATATTTCGAACCGTGATATCTAGATCATGATGGATCATCGGGCTACCTTACTATTGTTTAGATATATAAATGCTATTGTTATCTTTTTTTTTTTTTTTAAGATGATAAGCAATTTTGATTGCTATTTAAAGGCTCGACAACCTAACTTAAGAATCTGCCGATCAAGATCTCTGGTTGGATCACTCATTGAATTGTTTATATTCCAATAAATGATTCAATCAAGGATTTAATGATTCAACTTGATAGCTTAGCCGAGTATCCAATCGCACTAGTAATGCGGCCAACTCAATCAATTTTTTCAAACTGTCCTAATGAAATATATCCAATTTATATTACTTGCACTTGAAATTATATAACCTTTATTTAATATTCTATAATTATACTTAATCATTATATATTAATTGAATATTGTATCATATATTTATTTTTCAATTTACATATTAATATTTAATAAAACATATAAATCATTATATATTATTATATATTTATTATATTTATATATAATATTTTTATATATATTATTTTGTTATTATATTATATATTGTTGTTGCTGCTGCTGCTGCTGTGCATTGACAAGTGAATTGACTCGCCGTAGCCTCAGTAAGAAAGACCGATTCAAGACGCCAGTCTCCATAAATCATCGAAATCGGAGTAAATCGAGTCTCCGTGTCACTAAATGTTACCTTATTCGGTACGTAGCAGTTGCGGCGTGGAAATACGACATTGCTACATGTCTTAAACGTTGGTGCCGGTGTCATGTGTTCTGCGTCGTTGCTGCGGAGACCACGGCTTTTGTTTCATGTTTTTCTCTTTTTAATTAATGACATTTAATAATTCGTTCACAGCATTTGTTGGGTGAAGAATAATAATGGGCTTACAAATGCTCCAAAAATGGATGTTTAACCATATGATTGCCACAAGTCGCACATCTCTTTTCTGCATCTATATATATTGGTAGCATAAAGTATCCTGATGAAAATTGGGGAAGAGATATTGACTTGGATGGTATTCCCGATAAGCACAACCAAACAATCGATCCACATTGAAGCTGCTTTTGATTGGATCTAGAACATTTTAAACCGAGTCGCTAAAAGCTTGCAAGCATGAACAATCTTGTATTCAAGAGGTAATTTCTCTGATTTTCTTTCATGAATGCTTTACGTGGCATGGCATATTGAGACCGCAAGCAAAAGTTGCAAAGATTATGAGTACTATTTAGCACTATTGTGACTTCTGATATGAGCAAAACTTGGAATCCCTACTAAAAGTTTCGCCCAGTCCAGCTGCCTTATTTAACACTTTTAACCCTATTGGGGCCTGTGATTTTTGTTAGCACACGTATTAGGCATCCATTTGCAGTTTTCATGTTCCATGTGGATTAGTATTGTTATAAAGATGGAATAATTCCCTTAGAATTGTTTCCAAGTCAAGTTGGATTTAATTGAAGGCTCGATCAACTTGATTTTTTCTCGGTCAATTCTAATTTATCACGATGAGGACCCCAATCAACCGAATCCACATGCATGCTCATCTCAAAACTTCTTGCTCATGTAACTCCTATTCAACATATTATATATGCAGCTTCATACTTGGTTTGAGCTAAGACCTTCCTTTTATTCTATACTCTACAGACTTCTTTTTAGTTTAACTTTTCGATTCCTCGAGTTAGTCCAATTATATCTGACTTAACTTGATTCTTGAATTGTACTGGACCGGTTCAAAATTGAAATTGAGTTGGGTCTTAGTTATGTTAATCAGTATTGGATCAGGTCGATTTGGGTTGCAGTCAAGTTTGGCCTTCTTGTTCTTGAACTGAACTAAGCAGTAACCACAAGGTAGAGAGACCCAAGCCTGAGTGGGAAGAAATTGAGCTTGCAAGATTTTCTCTTAAAAAAAAAAAAAAAAAAAAAGGAACGAGGCCTTGTCCATTAAAAGTTGTCCATTATCGGTCTTAATACGGGTGGATAGAGTAGGTTTAGTTTTTGTCGACGTGATGCATAAGATGGAAAGCTTCGATTAGGATTGCACCGTGGAATATTGCGCACATCTAGGTAGAGATGGATGGCCATTGTTACGATCAATTTTCTATTGCATCTTGACGAAAAGTAATTATAAAAAAATTTAAGATAGTAATTTTAATATATCGATTATATGTCAGTATATATGGTATATCGATTGATCGTTGGTTGATTATTTTAGCATACCAACTAGTGAGCGATCATCATAGTTGATTTGATTCTACATAAAAGTTGATCGAGAATCTCTGACTACGTGTCAGTGTAATCGATTGATAATCGGATGTTTCACTTGTTATATCGATTGAGAGTCGGATGATATTTGTAATCGATCCGAAACTCATTTCGTGATGTGGCTTTGATGATCCATTGCTAGTCGTCGACATATGGTTGGTTGGCCGACGGTAAATCAGATTTGCTGACTATGAATCGAGAGAAGTAGATTCGATTATCGCAACAGTTACCTCCCATTCCTAAGTTCAAGATGATCTGACGCGTGATTTGACATGTTGGATGAAAAAATTATCACGTATTATCTCGAGTTTCGATTCAACTGCAGACGTTAATAATATTTAAATTATTATATATTTATAATATATTTATTATATTTATATATAATATTATATATATATATTATTTATTATTATATTATATATTATTATTGTTGTCTTCGTTGTGCATTAACTGGTGAATTGACTCACCGTAGCCTCAACAAGAAAGACCGATTCAAGACGCCAGTCTCCGTAAATCATCGAAATCAGAGTAAATCGGGCTTAGTTCTCTACAAGCTCTCTACAATGTCGGGCTTAGTTCGGTCACCTCTTTAGGTATAGCATAGTTGACCACTTTCATTTTTACCTTGTTTGTTTTCGAATTGTACTAACTTTTTGTTATTCTGATTGCAGCTATGCAGTCGAGGATATGAGTATCGACAGCAGATATTTATCAACATGTTGCCAAGAAGAAGATAGCATCCGAAGCTGGATCCTCTTGATCGTCGAAGAAGGGTCGGTAGTTGCTTCATCTGCACCGATGAGGGAATCCGACGTACCGTCGGCGTCGATTCCTGAGTCGATTTTGATGTTGTCAGTCCCGACAATGCTCCCTGAGGTGCCGTCCATTGAAGATGGGGCAGCAGGAGAAGACGGAGCCGCTACAGTTCCATCGACGGCTCCATCAACAGAGGTTCGGGTTGAGGTGGAGTCACGGCCGAACCAGAACAGTCCATGACTGTGCCAACCATTCCGACAGCGGAACCTTCTCGAGTGTAGTCGAGAGCCGACTTCCCTGCATTCTCAAGCGTAGGGCAGCCGATCAGGGATCGGGGGAAGGCTCCAGCAACTTGGGCTGATGACGGATCGACTGAAGGCCTTCTGACACTCATCGACATTCGAATATCCGAGGTGAGTCGGCCTTGGCCAATCCAGAATTGGCCAGGAGGCTCATCGAAGCTATCCTTCTCCTAAATGATCGGGAGAATAGGAAGAACCAGACCGTCGCCGAAATATTTTCTCTTTTACTCGATGATACTCGGAGTAAATTCTTCAAGATTTTTTTTTGATCTGACTAAATTCATCTTCTTCTGCTTTCAGTGGGCTCATGACATGCATGACTTGGAGGTCGGCTATCGGAAGATTGCCAACTTTCGTCGGTCATGGATGGATAAAATGGCAGCCGCCAATGCTGAGAAGACGGGTGCCCTTGAACAACTCCAGACGGTAACTGAGCGGGAGGCAAAGCTTCAGGAAGAAGTCTCCCGCTTGACCGCCGTTCTGTAATCTTCTGGAGCCGAACTTGAGTCGGCTCGTCAAAATATTTCATCTCTTGAGCTGCGGATCAAGAGCAAGAAGCATTCTATTAGCGGCTTCAATGAGAAAGGGACGGCTGCATTGAAGAACTCGAAGCCGAACATGAGAGACATCAGGCCATCCTGAAAAGGTTGGCACTGGCTGATGATGAGTCGGCTTCCGTAAGAGCTGACGCAGAGCTGGCGAGAGCAGAAGCAGAGTCGGCAAGGGAAGCTTTGAATCAAGCCATCGAGAACTTTAAGAACTCTTAAGAGTTTAAAGAAGAAATCCTCGGGTTCACTTCTTATTGTATCGGGTACGAGAACGGACGAGATGCAGTCGAAAAGTTATACCCGAATTTGGACTTGAGCAGCATCATCCCTCCCATCCCGAAAAATGGAGCTGCTGAAAGAGAAGCTGTGGCGATTGAAGAGATTGCACCGAACGCAACAGAAGAGGTTCCAGTCGTCGATGCTGCGCCAGAGCAAGAAGACGGAGATGACAGCTGATGATCGGTGTAGTGTTTTCATTTTTTTTTATAATCAGAAATTTTTATATTCAAACTTTGGTCTAATTTATAATCTTCTTTTCAATGAATGAAATAAAATTTTCTAAGTATAAATTCTCTTTCCTTGTGTCTCTCCAATGTCGTAGAATTATTATTTGATTACCGAATATTGATCGGAAAGCCGAACGTTCAGTAGTACTTGTAGAATTCATTCATTAGTCGAATATTAACAGACATACTTTACCTTTTAGGTATCAGGATAAATAATAATAAGTCGAATACCCTTCGACAGACTATAGTCAGGTTAGTACGTCTAGTTATTTGATAATCAATGGCAAACCAAATATCCTTCGACCGACCGTAGTCAAGTCGGTATAATTTCAATTCGATCTGGATCATATTGGCATAGCATTCCGCTTAGTTAAAACTAAGTCGGCATAAATAGTCATTCGACTAGAGTCGACTTTTACAGTAGAAAGCCGAGACATAGTCGGTACCGAGATATAGTCGGTATATTGGCTGTTACAGTGAAAGCTTGGATATAATTGATGTGTCGATTTTTACAGTGAAAAATCGAGATATAGTCGATAAGAACTGACCGTCCATCTATCAGTCGACTATCACTTTATAGTTGGTCGATACTTTTGTGAAATTTTTGTGATTCTGAAATTCAATATTTCATTTCGAATACTATATAGATGAACAACTTTATTGATAATACATCTTTAAGTGGTCAGCATTCCACGTTCGTGGAATAACTGTTCTTTCAAGAGTTTTCAGTCGATATGCGTTCGGTTTAAGTATTTTGATTATTCTGTAAGGTCTTTCCCAATTCAGAGATAATTTTCTTTAGTCCAAAGATTTTGAGACTTCTGCTTTTCTGAGGATCAGATTTTCTGGATGGAAGACCTTTGGCTTAACTTTTGCATTATAATATCGGACTACTCTTTGTCGATATGCTGCCATCCAAATTTGAGCTTGTTGTCGAACTTCTGAAAGTAGATCTAGATCGGTCCTCCAACATTCTGAATTGCTTGGCTCACTGTATTATTCTACTCTTGTTGATGGTAGTCCGATCTCAAGTGAGATCATCACTTCTATTCCATAAGTCAGATTAAATGATGATTCTTCCACTGGTATGCGAAGAGTCATTCGGTATATCCATAAAATTAGATATAATTCTTTCACCCAGAGGCCTTTAGCTTCATTCAGTCTGATTTTGAGTCCATACAGGATTGTTCGATTTGTTACCTCCATCTCTCCGTTGGATTGTGGATGGCCGACTGATGTGAGTTTGTGCATAATGTAAAATTTCACACAGAACTTTTTGAACTTCTGATTATCGAATTGTCGACCATTGTCAGTGATGATGGTGTGTGGTAGACCGAATCTGTATATGATTGATTTTGAATGAAGTCTTCCATTTTACTCTCAATGATTTGTGCCAGAGGTTCAGCTTCCACCCACTTGGTGAAGTAATCGATGGCTACCGCTATGAACTTTTTTGATCAGATGCCGGAGGAAAAAGGATCAAGTATGTCAATCCCCCATTGTGCGAAGGACCATGGTGCAACAATTAATATTAGCTGACTAGTCGGTTGGTGTTGTATATTTGCATATTTCTGACATGGTTCACACTTTCGGACAAGTTCAGCTGCATCTTTCTTTATGGTGGGCCAGTAATATCGTTGTCATAAAATCTTGTAAGTCAAAGATTTGCCTTCCAAGTGATTTCTACAAATTCCTTCGTGAACTTCTCTAAGTGCATAGTCGACATCTGTCGATCCCAAACACTTCAGTAAGAAAAGAGAGAACGACCTCTTATATAATTGACCATTCATCAAAATGTATTATGAGATCGTCCATCTGAGTCGTTTGGCTTCTGAGAGATCTATAGAGAGAGCTCCATCAGTCAAGTACTGGACAATCGAATTCATCTAGCTTGGTTTATCAGTGATTTGTAGCACTTCTTCGACTTTATTTATACTCGGCTGTTCAAGGCATTCGACGAATGTCCGATCCAGTGAGTTGAAAGAGATAATTGCGAGTCGCAAAAGTACATCAGCTTGAGCATTTTCTATCCTTGGGATGTGAAAGATCTCAAACTTGACCTAAAGCCAAAAAAGGGGTGGAGAAGAGACCTTGGAGCTCTCTAGTACTGGGGCCATCTTCAGGCAGAACCTTCCGCAGTAGAGAATGATGACAAAATGCAAAGTAAAAGTTTGGCTGAAAGCGATCCTATATATAGGATCCTTCAACGGTCCAAATGAAATCGATCAAATCTGAATCTCATCATGTGATGATATGTGGCAATATCCAGACCGACCATTGATCAGACGGTTCGACGTATCTGCTCCTGATCATGCCACCTCATCATTATCCGTATGAACAGCACCGACCCAATAATATTCGGACATGTGGCCAAGATCTACAGGTCAGAATCATATTGCCTGGCATCGAATTATCTTCCGAAAATGACGTTCGGTGCTGAATTATCCTGTCGAAATGACAGTCCAATAATGATTTCACGGCTATCAAAACAGCAAAACAGTCGAAGATCTATCGTATTCTAAAAAATTCATAAAGGATAGCAGCTGAATCAAGACTCGAGGTAACACGTGACGACTTCCTTCGTCCAACGTGACAGACCACGTGATGATATACATATCGGACCACCTTGGACTTGAGAGTGGAGGGCAACTGTTGGGACCATACAACCGACTCCCGACTCCGACTCTACATCGGCCAAATGAACACATTACGTAGACTCACAATCGGCTGATCGACTGACAGTCGACTATTATCAACCAACAACAGAACTCAGTTAATCTTCGACCGAAGACCATCGGTATATCAGAGTCAGAGTTACCGACCGATGCTCATTCGGATCTCTAAGATTACCGACTTGTTACTATTACCGACATATAGTCGGTTTATCTTCCCAATATATCCTAACCGTTATGAACGGTTATCAACTACGTGTCCCGATCATTAGTGGGAATAAATAACCCATTAACTCTATGATTATGGTTCGATAATTTAATGTCATAAAAGCGGGACCACGTTCTCAACGGTTACATTAGAATCATCTATAAAAGGGAGGTAAATGAACAGCACGGGTAAGACAATTCTGGATGAAGATTTTGCCATTTCAAATTTTCTTTATATCTGCTGTTCACCAACTCTCTTTCTGATTTAAACATCGGAGGATCTCTGTCGGACATAATTTCAATGTGTATGGATTTCATCTTGCAGGTGCTCTTCATCGGCGATGGGTGCAACGGGAGATTGGCCGTAATAAGTCAAATTCAATCTGACTTAACTTGATTCTTGAATTATACCGAGCCGGTTCAAAATTAAAGTTGAGTTAGGTCTTAGTTACGTTAATCAGTACTGGATCAGGTCGATTTGGGTTGCAGTCAAGTTTGGTCTTCTTGATCTTGAACTGAACTAAGCAGTAACCACAAGGTAGAGAGACCCAAGCCTGAGTGGGAAGAAATTGAGCTAGCAAGATTTTCTCAAAAAAAAAAAAAGGGACAAGCCTTTGAGCTTGTTGGCTATATTTCGTGAGCGTGATGGATGGCAGCAAGCGTGTCTACCATCATACCGTCCACCAAACGAGGCCTTGTCCATTAAAAGTTGTCCATTATCAATCTTGATACGGGTGGATAGAGTAGGTTTAGTTTTGTCGACGTGATGCATGAGATGAAAGCTTCGATTAGGATTTTTATGGCGTGCAGGCACCACCGTGGAATATTGCGCACATCTGGATAGAGATGGATGGCATTGTTACGGTCAATTTTCTATTGCACCATGCTCCGAGAGCAAACGGCTTACAAAAAAATTTAAAATAATTATTTTAATATGATGATTATATATCAATATATATAATATATCAGCTGACCGTCAATTCATTATTCTAGCATATCAATTAGTCAGCGGTCATCATAGTTGACTTGATTTTATATGAAATGGATCGAGAATCTCTGACTATGTGTCGGTATAATCGATTGATAGTCGGACATTTCACTTGTTATATCGATTGAGAGTCGGATGATATTTGTAATCGATCCGAAACTCATCCTACAGTGTGATTTTGATAGTTCATTGCTAGCCGTCGATATATGATTGGTTGGCCGACTGTAAATCAAATTTACCGACTATGAATCGGAGACATAGATTCAGTTATCCCAACGATTGTCCCCTACTTTCAAGTTCAAAATTGTCTGATACGTGATTTGACATGTTGAACGAAGTGAATTGTCACGTGTTACTCGAGTTCCGATTCAACTGCAGATATTAATAATATTTAAATCATTATTATTTATAATATATTTATATATAATATTTTTTTATATTTTTTATTATTATATTATATATTATTATTATTGTCGTCGTTGTGCATTAACTAGTGAATTGACTCGCCGTAGCCTCAACAAGAAAGATCGATTCAAGACGCCAGTCTCGGTAAATCATCCAAATCGAAGTAAATCGAGTTTCCGGGTCACTAAATGTTACCTTATTCGGTGCGTAGCAGTTGTGGCGTGGAAATACGACATTGCTACATGTCTTAAACGTTGGTGCCGGTGTCATGTGTTCTGCGTCGTTGCTGCAGAGATCACGGCTTTTGTTTCATGTTTTTCTCTTTTTTAATTAATAACATTTAGTAATTCGTTCACAGTATTTGTTGGGTGAAGAATAATATGGGCTTACAGATGCTCCAAAAATGGATGTTTAACCATATGATTGCGACAAGTCGCACATCTTTTTTCTACACCTGTTGCGGTCAATCCCCTCGTCGATCACGCCTGGTCGCCGGAAGCGAGCACCTGCACGGGAAAG
>KE504640.1:1574371-1591483 GCA_000441515.1 Elaeis oleifera | reverse complement strand
AGGAGTCGGGCGTCAGTCGTCTAGCCCGACTCGGGATGGAGTCGGCTTCAGGGGAGTCGGAGTCGGTGCTGACCGATCAGACCGATATGCACAGGTTGAGCCCCGTCGGCAGCCGCCGTCGCTGTGCCTGTTCGGTTGGCAGAGTCGGTGTCGGAGAGTCGGAGTCGGGATCCGTCAGTGAGTCGGCACGCGGTCGGTGTCGGGGATAGTCGGTTTATCCCAACAACACCTATATACATTGGTAGCATAAAGTATCCCGATGAAAATTGGGGAAGAGATATTGACTTGGATGGTATTCCCGTTAAACACAACCAAAACACATTGAAGGGACTAACTGTGCTGCTTTTGATTGGATCTGGAACATTTTAGACCGAGTCGCTAAAAGCTTGCGAGCATGAACGATCTTGCATTCAATGGCAATTTCTCTGATTTTTTTTTCATCCTTCCATGAATGCCTTACGTAGCATGGCATATTGAGACCGCAGGCAAAAGCTGGAAAGATTATGAGTACTATTTAACACTACTGTGACTTCTGTTATGAGCAAAACTTGGAATCCCTACTAAAAGTTTCGCCCAATCCAGCTGCCTTATTTAACACTTTTAACCCTATTGGAGCCTGTGATTTTTATTAGAACACGTATTAGGCATCCATTTGTAGTTTTCATGTTCCATGTGGATTAGTATTGTTATAACCACGGAATAATTTCCCTTAGAATTGTTCCCAAGTCAAGTTGGATTTAATATAATTGAAGGCTCGATCAACTTGATTTTTCTCGATCAATTCTAATTTATCACGATGGGGACCCCTACCAACCAAATCCACATGCATACTCATCTCAAAGCTTCTTGTTCATGTAACGCCTGTTCAACACATTATATATGCAGCTTCGTACTTGACTTGAGCTAAGACCTTCCTTGTATTCTATACTCTACAGACTTCCTTCTTAGTTTAACTTCCCGATTCCTCGAGTCAGTCCAATTCAATCTGACTTAACTTGATTCTTGAATTGTACTGGGCCGGTTCAAAATTGAAGTTGAGTTGGGTCTTAGTTATGTTAATCAGTACTGGATCAGGTCGATTTGGGTTGCAGTCAAGTTTGGTCTTCTTGTTCTTGAACTGAACTAAGCAGTAACCACAAAGTAGAGAGACCCAAGCCTGAGTGGGAAGAAATTGAGCTTGCAAGATTTTTCTCTAAAAACAAAGAAAAAAAAGGCAAGCCTTTGAGCTTGTTGGCTGTATTTCGTGGGCGTGATGGATGCTAGCAAGCATGTCTACCATCATACCGTCCACCAAACGAGGCCTTGTCCATTAAAAGTTGTCCATTATCAATCTTAATACGGGTGGATAGAGTAGGTTTTAGTTTTTGTCAACATGATGCATGAGATGGAAAGCTTCGATTAGGATCTTTTATGGCATGCGGGCAACACCGTAGGATATTGCGCACATCTAGATAGGGATAGATGGCCATTGTTACGGTCAATCCTCTATTGCATCTTACTCCAGTGAAGGGCAATCTGCAAAAGAAGTCCAAGATGATAGTTTCCAATATGTCGATTATATGTTAGTATATATGGTATATCGGTGGACCATCGGTTAGTTATTCTAGCATACCGACTAGTCAGCGGTCATTGTAGTTGACTTGATTCTATATGAAAGTTGATCGAAAATCTCCGACTATGTGTCGATGTAACCAATTGATAGCCGGACGTTCCACTTATTACACCGATTGAGAGTCAGATGACATTTGTAATCGACCTGAAACTCATTCCGCAGTGTGGCTTTGATGGTCCATTGCTAGTCGTCGACATATGGTTGGTTGGCCGACTGTGAATCAGATTTACCGACTATGAATCGGAGAAAGTAGATTCAATTACCCCAACAGTTGTCCCCCACTCCCAAGTCCAAGGTGGCCTGACATGTGATTTGACACATTGGATGAAGAAAGTTATCACGTATTATCTCGAACTCCGATTCAGCTGCAGGCATTTATGATTCTTTTGAAAATCGAAAGATTTACAGCAATTTTGTCATTTCGATGGTCGTACAACCATCATTAGGATGTCGATTCGAGAAGATGGTTAGATGGCTAGACGATCCGATCAATTTGATTCTAACTAGTCAATTACCATCATATGTTCATTCATTATTGGCTCTTAACTATTTACGTAGATAGAGATGATGTGGCACGATTGGACGGTAGGTGCGTCGAACCGTCCGATCAATGGTTGATTTTGATGTAGCCACGTGTCAAAATTTGGATCAATTTGATATGAACAAATCCATCCCGATCATTGATGGGTTCTATATATATAATGTCGCTTTCATTTAGATTTTTTATTTTCTTGCTTGTCATTTTTCCGCAATCGAGGGCTTTTCTTTAGGTGTCAAGAGGTTCAGGGGTCTAGGAGTCTTCTTTCCCGTGTCTTCATGGTCTCCAAGGCATCCATTAGCTTTAGGTTACATTTTTCTTTCTCCTTTTTCTTTTCTAGTCCTCTTTAATCTCTTTTCATACCATTTTCGATGGTCAATAGTAGTAGGAAGAGTAAAGAAAAGGTTAGAGTAGATGTGCCCCCTCGGGATAGTCGATCGGATCATCCGATTGATGATTCTCCTTCACGTCTGGATGTGGAAGTTTCTTTCTTATCCAGATTCAATGTTAATCAGCTCTGGGAATAATATTATATCTCAGAGTAATTTCAACTTTTCACATCTGATCCGAATGGTCGGATGAGTTCTTCTCTTTCAAATCAGGTGATAATTTATGTAGAAGATCTTTGGACTGATCTTCATTTTTCGATTCTGGAGTTTATTCGAAATCTCCTTGATTATTACGGTCTTTGTCCTGCCTAGTTAGTTCTGAATTCTATTTAGTTAATCATCAGTTTTGCTTTATTATACCACATGATCTCGACCAACCCTCGGCCTTCTCTTTTTCGTGCTTTTTTCATTCTTTGTCCTCACCCAAAACCAAAGGTTAGTGATTTTCAACCCAAAAAAGGTCCGTCCTTCATTTTTGGCCTTCCTTTGTCCATTCACAGATTGAAGAACCAATTTTCTTATTTCTTCTTCTCTGCCTTGAGGCTTTCCTTCCACCTAGAAAAATCTAAGGATAAGCCCTAATGATCATAGTCGGGTTGAAATCATCGATCGGAAAGACTTTCTTCGACTGAAAGATATGGAAGTTCTTATGCAATGGGAGCTGTTGACAGAGCAAGCTCTCTACGACGTCGGACATAGCTCAGTGACTTTCCTAGGTATAGCTTAGTCGATCATTCATTTTATTTTCATGTAGCTTCGAACTTTATAAATGAGTCGTTTTGTCTTTTGATTGCAGCTATGCGACTAGCGATGCGAGCCTCAGCAGCTGATATCCGACAATATGCTGTCAAAAGAGAGTTGTGGCTGGTGCAGGGCCATCCCAAGCATCAAAAAAAGTCGGGCCGACACACAGTCGGCGACAGCAAGGGAGACCGACACTCCATCGATAGTCATTTCGAAAATTGAATCCGTCATCACGCTATCGGCTTTGATAGTACTTTCGCCAGTTGAAGCACCTCGGCCTATCGTGGTTGTTGAACTACCGCCAGCCAGAACAACGTCGGCCAGTGTAGAGCCGATGGAGTCTCAAAAATTTTACACCCGAACTAGGACCTGCCACAGCGGTGCCGATGGTAACTCGGGCACCCTCAACAGGGTTGATACTATCTCGGGCAATGGAGTCTCGAAAAATTTCTACACCCGAACTAGGATCGGCCATAGTGGTGCCGATGGTAACTCGGGCACCCTCAACAGGGTTGATACTATCTCGAGCACCCTCAACGCCCAAATGGATGGCAGCCTCAAGTGAGCAGCTATCCATTGGAGAGCGAAAAAAGGCACTAGCTTTGTCGACCGATCATCGACGGGCTTCACAGCGCTCTTCGATGTCAGAATTCCTGTGGGTGAGTCGGCCTTGGCGATCTCAAAATTAGCCAAGCGACTCATTGAAACTGTATTTCTCCTGACTGACAGGGAGAGCAGGAAGGATTGGACGGTGTCCGAAATATTTTCATCTTTTATCCGATGATGCTCAACGTAAGTCGATACATTATTTTGATCATTTTTCTTCTATCTATTTTATCTGACTTGTCTTCTTTTCTTTTCAGCTGGCACATGATATTGGAGAGTGGATATCGAAAAATTATCGACTTTCGCCGAATGTGGATGGATAAAGTTGCAGCCTCCAATGCCAAGAAAGCTGCAGCCACTGAACGGCTCTAGATAGTGACTGAACGAAAGGAGAAGTATCAAGAGGAGAACTCTTGCATGAAGACAGAATAGGAGTCGATAAGAGCTGAGCTAGAGTTGCAAGGGGTGAGTTACAGTCGACCCGCATTGAGTTGGAATCGGCACAGCAGACTGTCAAATCCCAGGCATCCCGATTTAAAGAGAAGAAATATGAAGTTAATCAATTCCATAAAGAATGTGACGGCTTCACCAAAGAATTAGAGGAAGAACGAAAGAAGCATCGGACCACCAGGGTAAGGTTGGCACTGGCCGATGCAGAGTCGGCCTCCACTAAGGTGGAAGCACAATTGGCCAAGAAAGCCCTCAGTCAGGCATGGAAGTAGGCCGTCGGGGATTATAAGGAGTCTGAAGACTTTAAAAATGAATCCTCGAGAGTAGCAGCACATCTTACTGAATCGATTATGAGGACAGGAGGGACACAGTCGAGAAGCTTTATCTTGATCTAGATCTAAGTAACATAACCATCCCAGCTGATGTGCTAGGAGAGGAGCTTGCCGATGTTATAATGGTCTCGATTAAAAAAGTTACACCGATTACGATAGAGTCAGCCCCAACTGTAACTGTACTAGAGTCAGTCAGGGTAGAGTCGGCTACTATCGAAGGTCATGAAACTTGAGTTGCAGCGGCTACCGACACAGCTGAGGAAAAAATTGACTGGTGATCGGTGTAGATATCCTTTTTTTCTTCTTGTAATTGGATGATAGTGTAATTCACCTTTTGTAATCAGACTTTGGATCCAATTTTGTAATCCTTTGCTCATGAATGAAAAGAAAAATTTTCAAATGTTGAAAATTTTCTAAGTATCAAACTTTTGTATGTCCCCTTTTTGAATGTGATGTTCATTATTGTCGATATAGTCGAATATCAGTCGGATAACTGAATGCTAAGCAAATAGCCAAATATCAATCGGAGTGCTGAATGACGATTGGTAATTGAACTCGTAGAATACACCTGTTAGTCGGATACCAATTAACTAAACTTTAGATGCAAATTTTCTAAGCGTAGTCGAGTATCAATCGACTAAACTTTAAGCATAGATTTTTTTTAAGTATTTGATAGTTGGGGTTAGCCAAATATCCTTCGACTAATCGAGGTCAAGTCAGTTTATTATTCTGTTCAACCATGGTCGAATCGGCATACTATTCTGCTTAGTCATAGCTAAGTCGGCATGTGTA
The DNA here is from genome assembly GCA_000441515.1 of Elaeis oleifera. Classification (NCBI taxonomy): domain Eukaryota; kingdom Viridiplantae; phylum Streptophyta; class Magnoliopsida; order Arecales; family Arecaceae; genus Elaeis; species Elaeis oleifera. The sequence continues at coordinate 1,586,020 of KE504640.1, read as the reverse complement.
GTCGTTTGACTTGAGTTGGCATTTACAGTTGTTCGATCGAAATTGAGTCGGTATGCATTAGCCGATTATTCATCAGTTTGATATCATTTTATAGATAGTCGAATATTGAAGAAAAGTCGAAATCCAATCATTCCATTTCAAGGGTGTTGTACATGTGAACAACTTTATTGATAATACTTTCAGATTATCGGCATTCCAAGTTTGAGGAATCGTTGTTCGTTGAGTCTCTAGTCGGTATGCACCCGGGCAGAGTGTCTCAGTCACTCTATAGGATCTTTTCCAATTTAGAGATAATTTTTCTTAGTCCAAAAGTTTTGAAACTTCTATTTTCTTAAGATCAAATCTCTAAGATGGAAGACCTTCAGTTTAATCTTTGCATTATCATACCGGGCTACTCTTTGTCGGTATGTGGCCATCCGAATTTGAGCTTGCTGCCGAACCTCCAGAAGCAAGTCTAAGTCAGCTCTTTGACTTTCAGAGTTACTTGGCTCTACATACTGTTCGACACTCATTGATGGCAATCCGATATCTACTGGAATTACTGCTTCCATTCCATAGGCCAAGTTGACCGATGATTCTTCCGTCGAAATGTGAGGAGTTGTCCGATATGCACATAAGATCGAATATAATTCTTCTATCTAGAGGTCTTTGGCTTCATTCAGTCTGATCTTGAGACCATGTAGAATTATCCGATTTATCAACTCCACCTCACCATTAGATTGTGGATGACTGATTGAAGTGAGTTTATGCGTAATATATAGCTTTGCACAAAACTCTTGAAATTTTGATTGTCGAATTATCGATCGTTATCGATGAAGATAGTAAATGACAATCCGAATCTGTATATGATTGACTTCTGAATGAAGTCTTGTATCTTGTTTCAGTGATTTGCGCTAGGAGTTCGGCTTTCATCCATTTGATGAAGTAATCTATAGCGACCACCAAAGATTTTTTTGATCAGATGCTGAAGGAAAGGCCGAGTATGTCGGTTCCTTATTGTGCGAATGGTCATGCTGCAACGATTGATGTTAACTAGCTAGCCAGTTGATGCTGTATATTGGCATATTTCTGATATGGTTCGTATTTTCGAACAAGCTCAGCTGCATCTTTCTTCATGGTGGGCCAGTAATATCTCTGTTGCAGAACTTTATAAGCTAACAATTTACCCCCCAAGTGATTTTCGTAGATCTTTTCGTGGACTTCTTAGAGAGCAAAGTCGATATCTATAGATCTCAAGCATTTCAGCAGTGGAATGGAGAACGATCTATTGTAGAGTTGTCCATTCATCAAGATATATTGCGAGGCCGTCCATCTTAGTTATTTGGCTTTTGAAGGATCTTCGGATAAAGTTTTGTCAGTCAAATATTGGATGATCGAATTCATTCAATTTGGTTCATCATTTATTTGTAGCATTTTGTCGACCTTGTCAATGCTCGATTGTTCGAGATATTCGATGAACATTCGATCGAGTAAGTTGGATGAGGGAGTTGGAGTTGAGAAAGTGCATCAGCTCGAGCATTTTTGTTCTAAGAATATAAGAGATCTCGAAATATTTGAAGGCTGGTTTGAGATTTTTCATCTTCTGAAGGTACTTCATCATAGTCAGATCTCAAGCTTCAAATTCATCCTTGACTTATCCAGTGTTCTGTTGTAAATACATGAATACCTTTAGGTTGTCTATGTCGAGCTCTTTGATAATTTTTAAGCCAGCTAAAAAGACTTCATATTCGGCTTGATTATTTGATGTTTTGAAATTAAATCAAAGAGCATATTCAGTCACAGTCTCTTCGAAATTAGTGAGGATGAGGCCGATCCTATTTCTTGAGCATTGGATGCTCCATCAATATGTAGCACCCATACCAATGTAAATTCGACCTTAAAACTCTCAACTTGTTTCGACCTGTTGTCAGATTTATCCTCAGATTTATCATCGAGAATAATGCACTCTACAACAAAATCGACAAAAGCTTGTGCCTTCATTGATGATCGTGGGTAATATTGAATATCGAACTTGCTGAGTTTAATTGCCTACTACGTCATTTGACCGGAGGTATCAGATCGGTATAGAATTGCCTTTAAGGATTGGTCTGTTAAGACAACTATCGAATGTGACTGGAAGTATGGTTGAAGTCGTTGCGTCGATATGGTCAAAGCAAAGATCATCTTTTCACTCTTGAATATCGCACTTCAGTGTTGTGAAGTACCTTGCTAGTGTAGTAAATTAATCATTGAATTCAATTTTTATCCTCTCAGAAAGTATCGAATTGACCGTCTCTATGGAAGTCACCAAGTAGAGATACAGTATTTCTCCCATCTTCGATTTTGTGAGTAATGGACGAGATGTCAGATATTTTTTTCAGATCTTCAGAGGACTGTCGACATTCAACCTACCATGAGAAGTCCTTTATTTATCGTAAGGTCTTAAAGAAGGATAGACATCTTTCTACTAACTTTGAAATGAATCGGCTAAGTACGACGATCCTTTCATTGTGTTGTCGTATCTCTTTCTTGGAGATGGAATGTTCATATTGATGATGGCCTTTATCTTCTCCGGATTAGTCTCAATTCTTCGTTATGACATAAAAATTTAAAAAAATTCGACAGTCACTCCGAATACATACTTGATCGAATTTAGCTTCATCCGATGTCGTCAAAGTATGTTAAAGGCTTTTTCTAAGTTCCGAATATGATCAGAAGTTTCAAACTTTTTACCAGCATGTCATCGATGTAGACTTTCATATTACGTCCGATTTGTGTCTTGAACACCTTGTTGATCAATCGTTGATAAATCGCTCCGGTATTCTTTAAACCGAATGGCATCACTTTATAGCAGTAGATGCCTCTGTCGGTTGTGAAGGTAGTATGCTCCTCGTCTTTGGATGCCATCCAAATTTGATTGTAGCCCATGACGGCATCCATGAAACTTAGAAGTCGATATCCCGATGTCACATCGATCAGTTGGTCAATCTTTGGCAAGAAAAAGCTGTTCTTTGGATAAGTCTCGTTTAGATTAGTGTAGTCGATATAGATTCATCATTTTCATTGATTTTCTCACCATCACGACATTGACGAGTCAATCAGAGTAGTTGGCCTCTCTTATGAAGCTAGCTGTGAGGAGCTTATCAACTTCTTTATCGATGACCTTCGATCTTTTAGGGTAAAGGTCTTTCTTTGCCTCACTGGTCTAATTTTGGAATCGATGTTTAACCGGTGAGTTATCACTTTAGAAGGAATCCCTGGCATATCGGTCGCCAACCAAGCAAAGACATCGGCATTTGCTCTTAGTAAGTCCTCCAGCTGTTTTCACTCTGGATCAGGTAATTGCGACCCAATTTGAATTATCTTTGTAAGGTCATCTTCTCTTAACGGGATCGAAACTAGTTGTTCAGCTAGCTCACCTCTTTTTTTATTTTCTTTCTGATCCAGTTTATCAATCGACAGAGGATTTTTAGGTTTACTGTTTTCGACAAAAATAATGAAGCAGCGTCAGACCAGTTGTTGATCCCCATGAATTTTTTCGACTCCGCTTTTTGTCAAGAATCAGATTAGTAGATGCTATGTCGACACTACTGCTCTCAATGCATTAAGTCCCGGTTTTCCGAGTATTGCATTGTAGGTCGAAGGAACTTAGACAACTGTGAATATCAAGAGGATGGTGCTTTGTTGTGGATTTGTTCTGACAGTTAGTGGGAGAGTAATTTTTTTTCGACACTGACTGCATCTTCAGTAAAACTGACTAACGATGTCGAGACTCTTCTGAATTAGTCAATCGATAGTCGCATTCGAGAGAAAGTCGAATAAATAAACATCATTTGAACTTTCATTATTTATCAAGATTCTTTTGCATCATAGTTTGCTATCGTCACCGAGATGACGATAGCATCATCATGGGTAATATATATTTCCAAACATCATCCTTCGAAAAAAAATTACATTATTATTAAGTCATTGCTTCTTTGCAGACTCTTTTTCGAAAGTTGCGTCTCAATTTTTTGGTCACCCAAAAATCATATTGATAACTCCTGTCGTTGGTCGATTGTCGATCGCTTCCTCAGGTTGTGGCTGAGGTTGTCGGTCGGTAGAAGAATGAGTTGGATAGTCTCGTCGAAACTTTTCAAGATAGTCTCATTGAATCAGGGCTTCTATCTCATTCTTGAGTTGAATGCATTATTCGGTGTCGTAATCATGATCATGATGGAATCGACAGTATTTTTCTTATCGCGGCTCCTCAATGGTCCCTTCATCGGTTAGGGTGATGGAGGTACCCCTCTCTCTCAATCTTCATCAGAATTTTGTACAAAAAATAGAAAGAGATGTGTAGGAGTCATACATGCTGCCATAATTGTTGGCCTTGAACTCTGTCAGTGGGTGAAGCTCCCTTATTGGTTGTTGACCGACTTGATTCGGCTGGAGCTCCACTTTTTTTTACTTCTTTTCTGATCTTTTCTTCTGTTTGACATCGGTTAGTAGCGCCTTCATCCGCACGAATATATTTGTATGCGCACTCCAAAAGTTCAGCATAAGTCAGAGAGAGAATCTTATCCAGGGAGTAGGTGAACCTGGATCCCCTTAGACCTCTCTTCAAGATTGAGATGCCCATATCTTCATTGAGGTCTCGGACCTCAAGTGTGGTGGTGTTAAATCACGCCATGAAGTCTCTCAGTGTCTCTCCTTCACCCTGCTTGATGGAGAAGAGACTATCAGATGTTCGCGGTACCTTGCGGCTAGTGCTGAAGTGGGCCACAAATGATTGTTCAGCTGCTGAAAAGAGTGGATGCTTCCGGTTGGAGCCCAGAGTACCAGGCTCAAACAGCTTTTCGAATGATAGCCGGAAAGCCAATGCATAGGAGGACGTCGGTTGCCTCTTGGATCATCATGAGTGCTTTGTAGCTCTCCAGATGTCAATCAGATCGGTGGAGCCATCATATGGCTCCATTTGTAGTATCTTGAACCTTGACAGAATCAGCTCATTGAAGATGCGCTCGAAGAAAGGTGAAACGGTATGGATGCCAAGGTCATTGGAAGATCCTCGGCCATCTACTTAAAGTTGGACAAGTTGGTGGTCGATTTCTTAAATTTGTGCTCATAGTCGTCAAGCTGTCATTGCTGTGAGAATCCAGAGATAGTCTCCTAAAGAACTCGAGGATTGAGAAGTCGAAGATGAACGCGGTCTCTTCCCCTTCTTAATGCTATGTCGACACGAAGGAGAAAGAGTCTGCCGCAAGTGGCGGGCGGTATGGTGAGAGTGCCGAGAAAGTAGTAGCTCGACATGGTGAGAATGTCGAGATGGTCGTCGTTTTGGAGACAGAGAAAAAGATCATCGTGGAGCACACTGGCTATGCTTGGATGGCACTGTATACGCCGTCGACTCCTCTGCTACCAGTTGCTGCTACTGCTATTGCTGGGTCTATTACTGTCGGAAGCTGTGCACTGTCTCCGTCAGTACTTTCATTTGCTGCATTAAAGCAGTGAGTTGGACGTTCGTTATGATAACGAGATGCGAAGAATTGAGCTCTGCTATTGGAGGTGGAGGAAGAAGGTCTTCTCGATGGGAAGATTGCCTGACAGAGTCGGTGGAGTTATTTGAGCTCTTGTTTTTGCCATTATTGGATTCATTTCTCCTCCTTCCTGACGTGCCAATCTATTGCGGCCAATCCTCTGTTGCACCTAGCTCCAACGAAAAGCAACTTGCAAAAGAAGTCGACAGATCGAAATTATGTCCGACAAAGATCCTCTAATACTTAAATCAGTGGGGAGTGGTGAACAGCAGATAGAATATTCAAAATAGCAGTCTCGGCTCAGAAGCGTCCTACCAATGCTGTTCATTTACCTCCTTTTTATAGATGAGTTATTGGTAACCGTTTGTAACGGTTAGGATGTGGGTCCTCTTATTTCAAAATTATATGATCGTGGAATGGGCAGTTAGTGCCCACTGATAATCGTGATGTAGCAGTTATGCGCCTTCCGTACTAGTAGTTTCCAATATACCGGTTATATGTCAGTACATATGGTATATTGACTGATCGTCAGTTGGTTATTTTGGCATACCGACTAGTCAGCAGTCATCGTAGTTGACTTGATCCTGGATGGAAGTTGATCGAGAATCTTCGACTATGTATTGATGTAACTGATTGATAGTTGAATGTTCCACTTGTTATATCGATTGAGAATCAGGTGATATGTTATAATCGATCCGGAACTCATTCTGTAGTGTGGCTTTGATGATCCATTGCTAGTCGTCGATATATGGTTGGTTGGCCGACTGTGAATCGAATTTACCGACCGTAAATCGGAAGGAGTAGATTCAATTATCTCAACAGCCATAAAATGATGCACGCTACGTGCATAGTAATGGATCGCTTTGCTTGTTAATGGCCATCCAACGGCAGCCACTTAAAGATACACAGCATTTTGCCACGTGGCCATAAAGGTTCCACGCTCGGACAGTCTCGTCCACATTAGGCTATCTCCCTCGGAAGCGCATGGAGTAGTATCCTAGTACTAGAAGGCATAACGGTCATCCTTGGAATAAAATGCTGCTCCAAACCTCACGCAACGGAGATACTGCTGGATGCGGAAGCTTCGTGCCCTCGTAATCTGACCTCCATATTGCATGCATCAGGTGCAATTAGACCACGCAAATCCCACGGTAGATAACACGCCATGCTGTCCCTCATATTTCAACGATTCCTGATTGCGCACTCTCCACCTTGCATATGCTCCGGAATTTATTCTGATTCACTTACACCTGGTGCATGCAATAATTTCTCCCTAATCGAACCCATGCCGTTTAATCCAGATGACCATAATGATTTTTGGGCAGCCACTCTGCCACTATTGTTGCAGAGACCATGCTCGAAGTCTTACGAGCTGTGGCCTTTGCCAGGCGATCCTAGATATGTTATGGTCTATCATGGAGGTATTCCACTAATTCCAGACCTATTAATCGGGTATATAAGTAGCCGAGACTGGGTTAGTCAAAAGAGACCGGCACAAGGTGGACCAAATCCTCCAAAATCCGATTTTAATTTCACCTTACATTGGTACACGAAAGGGCACTTGGCAGGTCCTTACGGCTCTAGCCATATTAACAAAAGTAGCGTGAGATCAAAAAAAGAAAAACGATGCTTTGGCTGATGCAGAATGTCAAGAAAGAATTTTGCAGAAAGAAAGAGTCCCTGATGCTGAGAAGAAGGTTATTGGCGAGAAAGAAAAGAAGGTATCTGTCAAAAAAAAAAATAATCCGTTCATGCACCATCGATCATCAGGGCGCTAGCGAGGAAGAAGATGCAGGATGCTAGTGAGGAAGAAGATGGTGATGCCGAATATTCAATGAGAGATCAATGGTTTTGATACCATGCTAAGAAAGAATTTTATAGACAAAGATATTAAAAAAAAATTACAGTCAAAAGACTAATTTCATTAGCTATGATAACATTCTTATATGCACATCGCATGGGATCAAAATCCCTACACCGAAGGAATTAATATTTTTACAAAAAAAGAATGATATAATCCATATAATGAAAATTTCTATAAATGTACATAGTTAGCAAAATAAAGAATGGTTTCAATCTCATAGGATAGGTCATATCTGCTAAATATGGTTACATAGTTGGCCAAGAAAATCAAAAAATGATTTCCATCACATAGGATTATACAGCTGCCCATATATGCTTAATATGATATCGAGATAATCAAGATATGATTTTCATCGTAGCTGTTCATATATGTCTAATATGATGTCGAAAGAATCAAGATATGATCTTTATTATAGCTGCCCATATCTGTTTTTAGTGAAAGTAATTTTACCGACACAATATATATATATATATCATCTCTCTCGTTCACCTAATAAAATCAGAGTTGCCAGTTTGGTTGATTAAACGTAGGCCTGGTGGAGACCATTTCAAAATTTCACTAAAAAAATCTTGGTTTTGAAGATCTCTTGCATGGTTTGCTATCTGCTACTAAGTAACTATAACAACATTCATTTTAATACAAAATTATAGTTTATTATATTTATTCGAAACTTATTTATATTATAAAAATATTATTTCACATATATTGTGGTATTTGCACAAAAATCTTAATAATAAATTATTTATATTAAAATTTTGATATTGTTCTATTTTTTTAAATATTTTAAAAATTTTTGTTTAAATATTTAAATAATTTCAACATATGTGCAATTGTAATTTTTCTAAATTCCTTTAAAAATATATAATTAATTATTTTTATACTAATGCTATAATTAAAATGTAATTGCTTTTAATATGAAAACTTTCAATACTTTAAGTTATACATTTTATATAAATAAATTTAATTCTTTGTATATCCTAAAAATAAATAAGGTTAAATCACTAATATAGATACTTGGTTAAATTAATTTCATACAAGTTTTATAATTATAACTTAGACTATTATCTAGTTACTATATGTTGCTTGCAATTTTAATGGTCGATTTCATTTCTAACCTATAATTATCTAACTGCTCAACTAACTTGACTCATGTAACTTGACAAATGGGTTAGATCAAATCAAATTGAAAATAATATATTAATTATCAAATATTTAAATAAAATATAATATAAATTAATTTATTAAATTTATGATCTCTAATATTAAATATTTTTTAACAAGAATAGGTAAAGATATTATGCACCCTCTGTATCAATGAAATCTTAATACAATTTTAATTAATCAGTAATCACAAATGTACATAAAATTAGTACCAAGTAGATTGTTATTAAATGATTACGAATGGTATATTAAATCATTAAAAAAAGTTAAGCACATCTAAAATATATAATAGTCTATACATAATAATTTCTCTAAATATATTGGATATATTAATATTAATTTGAAAAGAAATATTATGAACTACATATTTTAAAAAATAATAAATCATTTTTAATGATAAGATATTATTGTTGTAGAAACTCCAAATTAGTTTATCAAAAAGTAATTTGTATAAAAATAATTATAATTAATAAAAATATTAGTTGTACAATGATGGACAGGTGATACCATCCATTTCAGCGTTAGATAATCAGTATTATGTAATAAAACTATGTATATAGCCAATGAATATATATTCAAAGATAAAGTATTATTGTTGCTAAATAATATAAATAATTTGTGAGGAAAAATATTTCATTATAAATATTATACAATGATCTATTTGTGATAAAATTTAATTCGATGTTAAATAGTTGGTATTCTACAACAAAATAGTATATATTATCAAGAAAGATATATTTAACTATAAATAATATTATTATTAAAATTACTTAAATAATTAGTACTACAAATGTTTTTTTTTGTAAAATGAAGAATGCATGATAAAATATTATTTTATCGACAAAAAGTCTATATTATGTAATAAAACTATAGACATCACTAATAAATAAATCTTCGGTGATAAATTATTATCCTCACCAAAAATAAAGTTTTGTCTGTGATGAAACATATTTTATCACTAAATATAAAAATATTAGTGATGAATTTAATTCACTACAAAAATGATTAATTTCTTTATTTTAATCTATAGTTATATATTTGGAAAGATTTTAACATCATCATCAAAATTAATAATCAATTCATGATATGAACATATCATTACCAAAATTTATTATATTTATGACAATAATTTTTGTTGCAAAGATATTATAACTTATTGCCAAAAAAATTCTACCAAAAGATCAGGGTGTGAGTATTTGGTGCCACAAATTAGAAACAAAAATTAGCGATGAAATATAACTTTATTGCCAAAATATTATGTAAATGATATTCTATGATAAATATTTATTTTTTATCTTATGATATTTACTAACGATAAATTATGCTTTATAATAAATATTTGTTATTGATTGAACATTTTGTTATAGACTTGTGAGTAATTATAACATGATGTCTCCCGCGGATCCATGGAAGTTAGTTGGATGTAAAGTACTAGCGTAGCTTATGGAATATCAGTCAAAATATGCTCTTTAGAGCTCGGCCAAGGATCAAAGATGGCCAAAAGATCATGCCAAGAAGAAGACAACTGAATGCAAAGATTGACTGGCCGAATATGTTTACTTTAAGGTAAACTTAGATGCTGATGCCGTGGCAATGCATGTTATGTGAATAGGCCATATATATAGAATATTGAGAAGGATGGCTGTCGATCTTCATGACCATATAGGCAGCATGTAGCGTTATGCGAACAAGCCCATTATCAAGCATCTATGGCCATAGATTAGAAGGTGTTGTAGTATATGTAGGAGCATCTTTAGTCTCATATCGATTATAAATTAAGGAGGAGTATGACTTATATGAATTGAAATCTTCTCTTCCACGTGAGGCGTCTTTTCAAAAACAAAATCATGAGACTCCGTGTGATAGCACCAGAGGTCAAAATAGATAATACCTCACGTATGCGAATACGAAGACATAAACTAACCATCCGAGCTATCCAACCTCTTGATCCATAATCACAATATTGACGCTGTCTATGAAAATGCCTCCCATCCCCCCACACACACTCCCTCTTAACTGAGAGGGCTATGTTGTATAATTCCAAAGCACAGCACGATGGTTTGTGGATCAATGGCATGGTAGTTATGTTATGGCTGAAAATACTTGAGGATTAGGACTTCATAGGTAAGCAATACTTGATTTATAGGACAAAACCATGGAATAGGCATGGAGGTGTCAAATATGGAGAATGCACTTCACAAGAATCTATGTTTAAACATAGAGGTGGACGTAAGTATTGTGGTTGGCTCAAAAAGTCGGATTGCCTGTGAACACTCAAAGGTGCCGCACATGTCCAGCTCGATAATTACTGGACAGAGTTATAAAGATGCAAGATGTATGCTTCGTTATATGATTGGACTACTGTGCATACATACATGCATGCATACGCACGCATGCACGTTCAAAGAAAACTTAACTTTGTTCTGTGGCACACTAAAGCATCTACTCCGTCAATCACCATACAGAGAGAAAGACTGAGTTTCTTCGATTGGACTAATTGGATCTCCCATCATCCGATCTATAAAGATCTCTTGGTCACCAACCATCATCTAAACAGTAACTTTCCATTTGGTTGAAGATTTTTTTTTTTAAAAAAAGAAAAACATTCATTGAGATAGTAAAACATCCATGTTTTACTAAGACCTCGATTTCAGATCACCATCCAGCTCGGCTATGCGATTAATCGCACCAACTTGGTCCTTTTTGTGCAATTGGCCTGCAACGGCATCTAAGGAGCTAGATCTCATGAGTCACGCCACGTGTTTTTTTGTCGGCACTCACGTTCCGTTGCAATTCTTCGCCAGCACCCAGATATCACCAACTGTTCATGTTTTCTCTTTCACGATCGTGGCATCACCACAAACAGAGTGAGAGGAATCTGGAGGAATACACAAGCGATAAAACTACAAGCTCCGGACTCCGGTCCTGAGTTGATGCGTGACAGCGTGAGGCTCTTGCGCAACGCCAGTGAAAGCAAACATACAGTGACCCCAACAAGTACGTTGTTGTACGGTGTTAAAATGAGCTGTGTAGATCTCTCTAATTAGAAATACAATCTCTTAATTAAAGAGAAATTTATTATCACTCTAATTAAAATGCAATCTCCTAATTAGAGAAAAATTTGTT
>KE504640.1:1522255-1556296 GCA_000441515.1 Elaeis oleifera | reverse complement strand
TGTGGGTGTGGGGGAACTGCACTTGTTGTAGGCAAACAGGAGACCTAATATAAGAATATTTGGATCAATGGATGCATGACCTCAAATTGATATGCGTATTTTATTGAAAACAACTTTAAAAGGAAAGAAAATGAAACATATAGTTTGCAGAATGTTTTCTCATTCCAGCTTATTCTGTTGTGAAACTTATTTCCAGCGAATAGTTTTTGGATGCTATCACTATCACTAGCAAACCTCCTGAGCCATTTTTCTCGGAAGGGCCAAAATTATCCTATGGATATGGTGAATCCCTCAAAATTTGATTCCTAAAAATAAAACACTCCTGTAATTAATAAGATAGAGCAGGTCGTCATTTTCGCTGTGATTGTTCTAAAGGGATTTATTCTATAATGGTTCGGTTCTACGCAATAAAATTGTAAGAATTTTGAATACATCAAGGTTATACATGGTAGATCTACAAGAATTACGATAATAAATGTTTGAAAGCAACCCCTCCATTGAATCTGCCAATTTGATAGCAAAGACCTCAACCCTGCAAATGTTCAACAACAGTTACTGTCTTACTGAAGATATGGCCATTCTCGAACGTCATACAATGACATACTACTTAAATCCTGTTCTGCAATATCTTTTGTCATAAAAGATCAAGGTGTCATCCACATAATTCAAGAAATTGAATCAGATCTTATTAAGTAGACCACTAGATCTCAAGAGCCAAAATAACTATGAGGAAACTAGGACCCCTGCCTCCTACCTTCCAAGCAGCTAGGCATCCAGCTGATAAATCAGTAAACACTACATATCTTTCCCATTGTCATAAAGATCTCCATCCACTTTCTTCATTTTATAGACATTTAATCTCTGAGTGGATTAGATTTTGGTCTTTACAATATTGTGTCGTAAGTTATGTACTTATATAATACAAGGGTGTCTACCTCTATACCACTTGCATCGACTTGTATCAGTACATTTCAGATTATAATAATGCGTATCTCTTTAGTTTAACCGATACTTAGTGGCATAGTGAAGTATATTGCTTCCCCACATTAAACCAATGCTCAATGAGCCTCATCCTCTTTATATTCTAAACACTCTCAAACACTTCTGTTAATTTTTTATTACTATATTAGAGGATGTGAAGGTTCATGTTATACATCAAATATGATGCTCATGTAAAATCATCCTCCTATATCAAACCAAAAGCCTAGAATTAAAATATTTTATACTGTATGATCTTTCCACAGTAATACTAGTAAATGAAATTTCCAGAGTACTGACTTTTAAATGCATAACATGTACACTACTGTTAACAGGTAAACATAATTATGAGCTTACTTAAATTGCTACCTTGTAATCACAACTATGTAATGTTAGTTCATATGACAAATTTATTGATACAATGAATATTATAAATAATGATCAACAGATATATATGGGATGGGCTGCAATTCAAATTCATAATAAACAGTTAGAAATAATGTTCATTTTTCAGTATATATAAAATGTATATAAAGCAGTTACGGTCCATATCAGGGAAATTTGATCAAAAGAGCATTTAAGCATGCCAGAAATGTATTCTTACTCTCTGTAACTTCAAAGGTCAATCAGGCAGTTCCCTCTATAACTAGAATTTACAAATAGGAAATCTAATTTCATATTCTCATAATCTCTTTAAAGCAAATTTCTAATCCATAGAAGCTGCTATATCTTGTGCACAAGTTTGATTTTTCTGTCATACAACCTCCATCTGGTGCATTAGTTCAAGCACAGCCACACTTATCTAAACAACAACGGTCATGATTCCTTCCACTTCTTTTGAGATCATTCTCTCATATGTAATGGAGTTTTACTTTAATGCTGTGATAATAGCAAAAACTCAATGAAAGAGCAAAAAGACAATTGATTAACTTCTCAAGATTATGACTAAAGAAAACTAATCATCATAATGACAAGAAATATGACAGGAGAACCTTATGAAAACAAGAGAAACAACAAAAGCAAATCAGCCAATAACCAAACAATCTATTTATCAAAATAGGCAACCACATCAAGGTTTATTTGTATCAACTATATATCTTTAGAGATATAATCGCAATCAACATACAGGCTGAAGCAAAAAGTATATGCAAAAAAGATTTAAAAAAGACAATTACAAAAACATCTTGCCAAACTAGGCATCAATTAAGTTTCATCCACAACATATAAGTGTTTGATCTACCTGCAACAGAAGGCCTTTGAGGAAAACAAATGAAAGATACTTTCAGCATTGGTGCTGGATGTCAAACATTGAGATAAGAAAAAAGGTGATAGGGTATATTCTTTCATACCTTGCATGGACATTGATGCAAGCGTCGAATTCAGCTGCATATTTTAAGTGTTTGACTCAGCAGGAAGGAAGAAGCACATATGGGGATACATAGGATAAATTTTAATTTAACAAAACAATAACATATGTATACCTTTAATTTATATTATTAAATATAAAATATATATTAACAAGATATTATTTGATATGGTCTTTCAGTACACATGTTTCTCATTTGAATACCAAGAAAAATGATATTTTCCAAAGTTATTTCAATATCTACATGAAAATGTAGGTCACACTCATTATTGGAAGAGTTCAACTATCCACAAATCTTTAAAAGTAACAATCACAACTTCATAAGTACCAAGTCAGATGCATATTGCTGCTGGTTTTGGAAGCTGGATGTGAGTGTCAAGGTGGACATTGATACAGATTCATGTTCCTTTTTAAATTTCTTGTGTTAAGTATTTTGGTAAATTCAACTCGCCAAGTCTTCAAAGAGGAAGCCCTATTTGATATTGTCATGAGCTCTTTCCAAGTCAATGTTCAATTCATAAAAAATGACATGGATTTTACACCAATGTCTGGTCAAATTAATAGAAGCTAGGTATGAGTACAAATACACTAATTCCGCTAGGAATCAGCAAACACTTTATGATGCAAGCTTATTCTTTTCATCTGGAATACTCAAAGCACAACTGCAATCCACTGGGAATTCAAGCAACACGCTCCACCTTTTCCAACATCAATTTCTTCAAAAATTGAAAGCAGACTATATTATAAATATAGAAAAGTAACCAATTTCATTAGATGGCATGTGCAGAATTTGGTAGTGTCCTAAGATAGTCAATGAAGAAAAAACACTAATAACATTCAAATAGATGACTCAGGAAAAAACCTTGAGATGAAACAAACAGAAGCTGTTTTGCAAAAAATTGACAACTTGGCAGAAATTCAGGATGCTTTGTAAGTAATGATGGTATCCTTGCTTCCCCAACAAAGGTCTTTATCAATGAAATTTGATGTCAATTTCAAAAAATTATCTTATAAATTAAGTCCCAGCCAAACTGTTCAACAGACTCCAGAAAATGCATAAGAAAAAATTAGTTAAGAATATATTAAAATAGAATCTTGTGAAGAAAATAATTTATCACAGATTAATAACAAAACAATCGTTGACTAAATATAATTTTTAAGCATTGACGCCTCAAAGACAAAATATCATTCAAAAAAAAAAACTCCAGCATGTATGGTGTTTAGCAGAGATTGGTATTGAATGGAAAAATGCATTTTTTAAAAAAAAAAATCTCATCTGGAACAGAGATAGTTAATCCGATCATTACAAATAAATATTTATATATCAGACAAAAATAGATGATACCCAAACTATTACTGAAGTCTTAAACATAAGCATGCAGAAAAGAAAATTTTCCAGAGAAAAACAATAAAAAGGGGGAAAGAAGAAATAGATAGAAGCAGCATATGGATCCAGGAAGCTAGTCATAATTTAAAGAATAAGTGACAATGACATTTTACCTTAGAGCACATGAGGTCATGGTGCCTGAAAACTTTCACACCATTAAAGTACAAGAACAGAAATCCAATAATTTAAAGTGCTTGCACAGATACACCAAAGACAGCCAATCTTATGACTCTCATCATTAACAGATTGAATAGCAGAGAGACAAGATCTTAAAGAAGAATAACCCAATCGTGTTCTTAGAATCCCACAATCAATCAGCTTAATTTCGACAGAGACACAGCCAGCCACCATTATTGCTGCGGCTGTGAAGCAGGAAACCATCCACTAATTGCACAGGGTACCTATCGATGCAGTCCTCCCATGGGCTGTTGGGAGAAGGCTTCACATTGCGAAGAGCCTGCCACACGGTGCTGTTGCACTTGAAGCCGCTCCCAAAGCAATCTGCCACACCCGGTGGCCCCTCCGCATCCGCCCTTAGCCTCGATGTAGGCGAGCTCATACCAAATGGAGCTGGAGGATGTGTTGCCGAACCGGTGCAGGGTCATCCGAGAGGGCTCCACATGGACAGGCGTGAGCTGCAGGTTCTTTTCGAGCTCATCGATCACTGCGCGCCCCCCGCATGGATGCAGAAATGGTCGAACGCGAGCTTGAAATCCGGGATGTATGGCTTAACCTTGGCATTGAAGAGTTTCTTGGCGACGAGGGTGGCAAAGAAGAGGAGCTGCTCGCTGATGGGGAGCACCAGGGGCCGAGCGTGGTGATGTTGGTCTTGAGCGCCCTCCAGCGATGGCCATGAGATCCTTGGAGAGCGAGACGCCGACCTTGCCTTGGTCATCCTGCTCCTGGTACACGCAGCGGAAGGCCCTGTCGTCGGCCCCACGGTGGGTGCGCACGACGTGGACGAGCCTGTACTTGGAACGGCGGCGGTCGGCGGAGCGGTTGGAGAGGAGCACGGCGGCGCCGCCGACGCGGAAGAGGCAGTTGGGGATGAGCATGGACTTGCGGTTGCCGAAGTACCAGTTCTGGGTGATGTTCTCGGTGCTGACGACGACGGCGTAGGTGCTGCGGTGAGCCTGGAGGAGGTCGCGGGCGAGGTCGACGGCGATGACGCCGGCGCTGCAGCCCATGCCGCCGAGGTTGAAGCTCTTGATGTTGCTGCGGAGCTTGTAGTGGTTGACGATCATGGCAGAGAGAGAAGGGTGGGTTGAAGAGGCTGCAATTGACGACGAGGATGCTGATGTCCTTGGGCTTGACGCCGGTGTTGCGGAAGAGGGCGTCGAGGGCGCCGAACATGACCTGCTGGGCCTCCTCGCGGGCGTTGGACATGGAGGGGCGGGGCGGCAAGAAGTGCATGGCCTCGGGGACATAGGTCTCCTCGCCGAGGCCGGAGCGCTCGAGGATCTTGCGCTGGAACTCGAGGGCGTCCTCGTTGAATTCGCCGCAGAGGCGGGAGTGCTCCATGAAGCTGCGGTAGCGGACCTGGAGGCGGTCGGGGGCCGGTAGCAGGCGTAGTCGACGAGGTACACCGGGCGGGGCCGGGTCATGATGTAGACGGTGCTGCCGAAGACCAGGAAGGCGGAGCAGACGAGGACGCTCACTAGGTTATACTGGAGGTGGACCCAGAGCTGCCGGATGCCGTCCGGGTCGCTGCGGCCGGCCTCCACCAGGATCATCGCCATCAGGGGAATCAACAACAGGGTCAACAGGTGGGTGATCAGATAATGATACCCCAATTTCACATACTTGAGATTCACGCTCTGGAGGAAGTCCGGCAGTCGTCGGCTCGGGCTTGGTGCCGGCAGCGCTTCTTGGATCAGGACGCGATCGGCCGCGCCGCTCGCCGCTCCTCCGCCCCCCATCCTGGACTGCTACTGGAAATAGAATGAATCTAGGGGAGGAGGAGAGATGGAAAAAGGGGAAGGATCCTCTTCAACCCGCTTGGGTATCTCTACTCAATCTCTATATGGGGTTATCTATCTATGATTTCCGGCCGCCTCCGTTGGTCTTTGGGTCAGAACAGAGCAGTGCTCGAAGCTTCCAGGATGGTTCTCTTCAACCCCACGTTGTGGATGGCTAGCTCCTAGCTGTTATATAACAAACATGAGGAAGAAAGAATAAGAAACCCAACCCTCGTAAGCAAGTGGAAAGAAATCAGATAGGCGAGTGGAAATATACCAAGCGATGCCGACAATGCCGGTCTGGATGTGTCCGAGTGTCCCTGTCGATGGTTTTACGGAGAGATGGAAGAGAAAGAAATTAGTAGTAGAAATAGAGAGGTCGAAGGGGGGCGGGGTGGCGGCACGAGGGAACGACGGCCGCCACGCTGTCCCCCTCGTGTGCGGATGCCCGGGAGAAACGGAAGAAAAATACAGGCTCTCCCAGGGCCCGCTGAAGCCGGGGTAGGAAAGGGATGCTGTCGAGAGGAGAGAGAATGCGAAAGGATGGAAGATTGAGAAAAGATTAATAGAGAAAAGAGGGATGCTCTACGGAGAGAGAGACATAACGTCCCACGGCCCTTGACTCGAGGTGAATAGGATGGATCTGCCGAGAATAAAAATATAGGAAAGTAAAATTTATAAAAAATTAAGATAAATTAAAAAAATCATCCACACGAGTTGAAATTTAAAATTAATTATCTATTTGAATCTCAAATAAAATAATTATCTATTTAAAATATAATTTAAAATAATTATTTTAAAGATGAAATAATTCAAACATCTTTACAGTTATAAATCAATATTATATTATTATAAATAATATTATATTATTATAAAATTATACTATATTATTATAAAGCAACACTGCACTATTATTAAGTAATACTATAATGAAGAAATACTACACTATGATAATGTAATACTATTTTATTGTAAAAAAATACTATATTAGTATAATATAATAAAGCAATATTTTATTATTATAAAAGAATACTACACTAATATAATATAATTAAGCAACACTATATTATTATAAAGTAATACTATATTAATATAACGTAATACTACCTTATATAAAGGAATACTATACTATGATATTATAATATTGTAGTATTTTAAAGGATATAAGGATATAAGGGTCGTTTCAACTAAAACGGATAGTTATTTTTTATTTATATTTCAAATGGATAGCTATTTTTATTTAAAACTCAAATAGATAGCTATTTTTAAGTTGAAATATAGTTGAGAATTTATCTTTAGTTCTCTAAAAAATTAGAAAAATTATATGGACACCCCCTCAAATTTAACCTCAATTTCACTTACACCCTCTCAAGTTTAAATATTTCAATTAGATCCTCCAAATTATCAAAGTGTATCAATGTACCATTTCCATCCATCTCCGTTAATAAAATACTATCACATGACTCTCACATGATGTCCTATTTTTTGAATAGCAAAATTATCCTTGATTTCAATTTCCAGTCGAGTGTTAGCCAAAGTACCAATAGCTAAAATCACGTGCCTCACGTGGCCCATTGTTTTGGATGCCCTAAATATAGAGGAGAGAAAAATGAGCGAGTCTACAGTCCTTGCTGAGAGAGATCTTCGATCAAGCCAGGCATAGGTAGAGAAGGAGTCGCCATGTACATCGCAGGTAGAGAAGAAGAAATTCGTGGAAGAAAAGGAAGGTTATCGATGGAGAAAAAAGTAATAGAGGGTTCCCAATCGATCTCTTCCAGTTACACCTCCTCCCGAAGTATCGATTTTTGTCATTGTGGAAGCAGATCGCCACTGAGGACCTCTTGGACCACCACAAATCCTAGCCAGTGTTTCTTTAGATACGGGATATGTGAGGTACAGCAGTTGTTTTTGTCATTTTCTATTACAATTTTCAATCTTTATGTTTAACTTTAAATTATTTATTAGATAAATGGGGACCGTGGGTACTTCTGTTGGCATGATCCCCCTTCAAATGCTAGGGATAAGGATATTATTAACAGGCTTTTACAATGGAACAAAAAGCTTGAGGGCCAAATGCTAAGCTACAAAAAAATGGCCACTTGGGCTGTTTAGTGTATGCTAGCATGCTGGATTGCTATGCTTTTTTATATAATCAGTTTTTCATTTTAAATGTACTGATTGTTCTCAATTGAATGTATTTTGTTCCCGAAGTCTTGTATTTATTTTTGGGACATTTCGAGTAGGTTATTGTATTTTGTAATCCTTTATGAAATGAGAAAAGTTTTCTTTAAGTTGTTAGCAGTGATGATCATTATAAGTGCTCCATTGTTAATAGTACAGCATACTTACAAGTTTCAATGAACACCCTTAACATTTTACTGTTGTTATGCTTACACCCCTTATATTATCAAAATGTTGAATATACACCCTCTGTTTTTAGAAAAAAATAACAGAGGCATATTATCTTATGCAGTTTCGGAGTACCTGTAAGAACTTTTTTAATCACACACATCAAAATATCACAACTTTTAACAAATTTCATAGAAAATATATAAAATTTGGCTGACAAATCATAATGTATCAGTGCATAGATAGAACAATCCAAATACACCCAAGTGGATTCAAAAAGATATGCAGAATACAATGAAGTCCCTGATACATCCAAAATGACCTTGATACAACCAAAATGGCCCTGATACATCTCATAGTTGAGATGAATGGGATGCTATTGTTTGAGATAAATGACCTGCTTTGACTGGGAGAGAGCTCGCTATGAGAAAAAATGAGCAGGTTGAGATGTAGTGGCTCCTGGCTGGGAGAACAGAGGCTGGAAGGGAGCTAGCTGGTAGGAAATAGCTCCTAGTTGTGAGGACAGAGGTTGGGAGGGAGCTGGCTGGAAGGATGTACCCACTAAAGTTGCTGTCTTCTTCTTTCTCCTACTGTCATTAGCCTATAAAAAAAGTACAGAAAGATAAGTAAATATTTGTTAATTTCAATATTGAATATAAACGTACATGTGATCTCTCTTTTTCTTACTGATTTGGCTCCCAGTTTAACTAGATGTAGTGGTATCTTATTTCATCTTCGTCTTGTCCTTCCTTGGGCTTTTGCAAGTTCTGGAGTTATAGCCCCACTGTTGGTAATTTTTGCACCTTAAGGATGTACCCCTTCTTCTGTATCTACTAGAATCTTTTGGCTCATCCTCTTCTTTTCTTCTTGTCTTCTTGGGTCTACCTGGAGGAACCCTTAAGGGAGGAGAGATACAATGGAGTATTCTGTCCTTGGCCAAGATTTCATGCTTGGTACCGGCTCAATGATATGTTCATAGGCCAATGCCCATGTTGCTTTAGTGTGCCATGCACTAACAAAATGTTTACTTCCTTCCTAACATACATAATAGCTGCTGCTGCATGGCAGCATGGGATGCCAGTTAAATCTCATACCCTATATCTATATATACTCTCCTCTAAATCAATAATAAATCTATCATTGGGTTGCTCAACTTCAAATCTATGGCCTCCTCCCCATATGCAGTGGTAGCCCATGGCCTCAAACTTTGCTTTTTCAATTTTCTTTGAATCTTAGGACATAGGGATCCTATAATTTCTGCAAGCATTATCTTTTGGATTGAAACTATTGCATTAATAGCCTCCAAATAATCTCTAACAAGGTGATAATGGGTTTATCTCGAGCATCAATAATATACTTATTAAATGACTCACAAATATTGTTCAAGAGCATGCTAGACTTGCTTCTAGTGTTGGAAGCATGCCTCGACCATAGATCTGGTGGATATTATCGGAGCCACTACCATGCTGTCTCATCGAACCGTCACAACTCCTCTATGGCAGCCTCAAAGTTTAGAAGTATGTTTGCCCTGGCACACTTTCAAAGGGCA
The DNA here is from genome assembly GCA_000441515.1 of Elaeis oleifera. NCBI lineage: Eukaryota > Viridiplantae > Streptophyta > Magnoliopsida > Arecales > Arecaceae > Elaeis > Elaeis oleifera. Next base: position 1,546,709 of record KE504640.1, on the reverse strand, counting down.
TCTCTATAGTTCTTGCCCTTAAATCCAATGGTTTTAAAATTGACGTGCAAGTATCGCACACAAAAACTATGATCAGCAGTAGGAATAACACTCTGAAAGGTCTCCATAAGACCCTATAAAAATAAAAAAATAAATTACATACAAATTAAGTATATTAAGAGAATTGAATAAGTTTTTAATAAGACAAACAAACCTTCTGTTTGTCAGATGTAAAGATCCATCCATACTCTGTAAATGGACCAATATCCTGTAGTAAGCAAGTTAAAAATCAACTCCAGCTGTCTTTCATCTCGGCCTCTACAACAGCCCATGCAATAGAAAATATTTTCATTTCCATCCTTCCCACTGCAGCTAAGAGCTATCCTCCAAAAGAGCCCTTCAAGTGGCAACCGTCCAAACCAATGATAGATCTGCAGTCTTTGATGAAGCTCCGCTTGCATGCTGCAAGACAACAATATAACCTTCTAAAAATGGGCCAGCTACTCTCATCGGCCTACTAATATCCAACAACATCATGCTCCCAAGATTAGTTTGTCTGATTATCTAATAGTATTTTCACAAATGGGCATACTGCTCCCTGTGGCTGTCCTGAATAATCTTCAATGCTCTGCTTTTGGCCCTATAGCACTGTGCCCTCGAAACAGAAACTTTCACATCCCTCCCAACTTGCTCTCGAAAACTCTTGACATTCCATTTTATGTCACTTCTAATCTCATCAAGATACTTCTCTGCTAGAAAGGTGGATATGACATCGTAATTCTCAAATTGCCATCCCTAGTTATATACAGGTTGGAATGTCTTTATTTGATAGGTGAGCTCCCTCTATACAGGAGAAGCATGAATCCTCCACCCATATGTAAGCTTACATACAGCAGTTATCTGATTGGTCTTGTTCTTCTTGTACGTATAATCAAACCTCCTGTATGCTATAAGCTGCAACACTTTTCTAAACTATGCAGCATTCCTAAAGTCATTCCAACTAAAATTTAATATTTCTCTTAACATCTATGGGTTCATTAAATTCAGGATATTCAGAACTTTGAATACTAGCATCTGAATCACTGTCATTGCTCAAGCTGTGGAGATAAGAGCTACTACTACTATCTGATTCCCTACCACCAGTAGGCTGCTGCTCTCAAAAAAAAAATAGCTCCCTCATGAGATGGAAAATGATGTGCCCAAGATCTCAACTCGTCAAGTACATCTCTATCTACATAATCATCGAAAGATCATCGTCATCGTCATCCGAATCACTTAGCTGACTAAGTGATTCATCACTACTGCTTTTACTGGCAACTATAGGCTTTGAAGTGGCAGCTTCAACCCCTTTAATTCTCATCAAGTTTAACCTAAACCATCTACCCTTTTCATTGTCAATCTCTTTACCCGAGGTCTTGGTGTTGATGCAGTTGTATCTTTTTAGTGGGCATCTCCTCCCCTGTGACTGGGATATACACCAACAGGCTCTGTTTGCCTGTTTCAGATAAAGAACATCACCTGTATCTGCTTGGTGCTCAACATATACCTCAACCATATTAGCACCTCGCATTGAATCCAACATCTCCAATATGTTGGCATCACACCTTAATTCCCTCAAGTCATTTTGTAATGTCTGTCCTGACATTAGGTAATAAAAGTGAATACAATTTGTGTACCTTAACTGGCTCATCATATCCTCTATCTATGTAATACTAAATCTGTCTTTATCACAATTATCAAAGTATCGACTACTGTCCTGACTGTAATGATAGATTAGATGGTATTTGAAAGATCCACTAAGTGATTTATATGGTAAATAAGTCAGAGTCCATCCTTGCACAATGAACAAGAGACACAGAACACTAAAAATATGTTATAAGGATCATAATTAGTTCCATTGGCTGACATTTGTCAATTAAATAAGTCAGAGTCCATGAGAGGTATGCTACAGGAGAATCTGACCTTTTCTTGATAATTGGATTAATCTGATATAATAGTCATATGGACATATACAAAAGACAGAGGACACTAAAAAATGCTGGGTTAATCAGAGTCTATCCTTGCACAATGAACAAGAGACACAGGATACTAAAAACACTGCTTGGCTAAACTAAAATATTTCTAAAAGGGAATGGTATTTGACTGTGGAAGGCTTCTTATGGATCCCATCTGTCATGCTCACGCATATCAAAAACAAGACCATAAAATATGCGAGGATAGAGGGACCACAAAATCAGAGAAAAAATTCTAAAAGTGTCGGTTTACGACTATAAAACTCTAAGACTATCGGTCGGCTACTAAAGAGACATACATCAATAGAATAATCACCATAATCATAATTTTATATGAAAAAATTGTTAGAAGATGCATTACCTGTAAAGAAGACGTAGGGCTCATCCACGGATAGAATAAGGTATTCAAGAGACTGTCACGCTCGTGCACGAGGAAAGAGACACTGCTCGACCGAAACGGAGAGTGAGATGGAGGTCATCGTCGGAATCTCGTCAGAAAATAATCGTCGAAAGTAAGAGATGCAAAACGACGGATGTTGAAATAGAGAGAATCGATTTCGTAACCGATTTTGAAGGAAGAGATGGATATTTTCATCTTTTCGAAGGATAACATAATGGCCTTATCACTTAAATGGATAGAAGGAATGTATTGAGATATTCGATAATTAAAAATTAATTAAATATTTAATTTAAAAATATAAATAAATTAAAAAAATTGAAATGATGTCCATATAATTTTTTAAAAAAATTATCTACCTGCAAATATCATGCAAGGGCTTGCATGCCAAGAAACCATGGAAGAGCACATATCCGACACCGAATCGAGTTTATGGGCAAAGAAAAGGACCGACCTTGGATAGAGCCAAAGTCCAGAACTCTGAAAAGAAATGAAAGTGAGGTCACAGATTAGGGCTCTAAGCCTCACGCTCGGCTTCTAGAATAAAATATTTTTCAACAGCGTAAACAAGAAGAAGTTGATTAATAAAGGACGACAATATTACATCATTCTCAATAAGTGGGTATACAGCTAAAGCGAATGCGATATCATGATTTAAGATTTTTTTTTAATTTTTTCGAGATAAATTTAAAATTTAAATAATAAATTTGAATGTGCTGGCCAGTCAAAATACAGAGGCATCGGAGTAAGAGAATCTTTATTGCATTGTCTTAATTGCACATGACATGACTTCTCCGATTGGTACACGGCAGTGTTTTTGGGGTGCATATTTTGTACCGCATGATCCAACGTCGCTTTAATAAAAAAAGGTTCCTTCCGTTATCACTTCAGCGGTCGGCAAGGCCTCGGTCAGAAAAGCTAATTTAAAATAGTTCACCCGAAAGAAATTCAGCATTATCTTTTCAATTTATTAAGTAGGTATATATGAAAACAAGCAAAATGAACAGCGAATACCTGTCCAGATGTTTACGTGGTGAGGCACAAGTAGCTGGCCCGCATAGTGACAGGGCTGAATGGCTCCGAAATTAGAAACTGAAACTCTCCCTACATTAGGAAGTTAGGCTGATGCACAATGCAAGGATAATTAATTAATCTGTCTTATATATATAAAAAAACTATAGGTGAGATTAATAATTGCACTGGGTTTTCCTTAGAACAAACGATTCCCAATTTCCTCCATAAATTAACAAAAAAAAGACAAGATTCGGTAGGCTACTTCTCTTTTGCCTTTTCTTGTCAGGTGAATATTAAACATGAAATGGAACTTGCCCTCTGTCTCTCTAAATTCACGAAATGCCCCTAGAATCGCATGCATAACCGCACATGAGGGTGAACTAGCATATGAATGCGACCTGACGTTGAGATCACGGCTTAAATAATGCTACATCATGGCTTTATCTTGTGGGTCACGGCTTAGCATTGCACGCTCTTGGACTGGGTTCAGGATCATAGTTCACACATTTCAAGTGACTTAGTTCGGTAGGGATAGGTGGCAATCGTTCTTTGAATCGATATGTTCTAGTACCAAATTTTGCTCGCCTCATCTAAAGTTCTTGAAAAGCAAATGAACAAAGATATATAAGAGAAAAGACAGCTTGGTTAAGAGAAAGGAGATTACTGTGACAGGCCACAGGTTACAGGTAAGAGATTCTGACAAGAAATCCAATTACAACTTTTCAGTTTAAGACACTCTTACCATTGCACCTAGTCATGCAAATTGACAACTCTGCAAAATCAAGTGACGTAGGTACATCCGACCTTACACATGAAAGCTACTTTTTTTTTTTTTTTGGTTGGGGGACCCAAGGTTGATTGAAGCCACATGGAATCAATATCAGGAGTTTCTCCGTTCCCTCTCATCAGAAATTAGACACTATCAGAACATGTTCTTATTTCACAAATCGGAACGTTGACGTCGACCGTCCACCAAATACCCACAGCCCAATTGAAGACTGACTACCTCCATATCCATCACATTATGTCTGTGTTCTATGTATGCCCTTTTTCAGGTAAACTCCGTGTATGCCTTTTCGTAGTAGCCAATTAGATGCACATGCAACTGTTCTGGAAAGGTTACAATCTCTCGGCAGGACAACCAGAAACCCGCTCCACCACCTTTCATAATTATCTTCCTTCGTTGCCATCAGCGAATGGAAATATATCTTAAAACCCACTAACGGGATGTGACAACGCCTCCAGCTACCTCATTCGCATGATATCCCGTTCGCAAGGTGAAACATGGTTTAACTTTACAATAGACTGTGAAAGAGAAGAGACTGAAGAAAAAGGCTTGAGGTACCAGAGGGGTCATCCATCCTACAACAAATCATCAGCTATCTGGAACAGGGATGTGTTGGATGGGGACGTGGTTGGAGCCTTTATGGCTCCAATTCGAAGTAAATGACCGTACGTAACCCCATCACGCCACTCCAGAACCTTAGTTGTCCAGATATGGGGTATATTCCGGATACCATGCGGGAATACTGTGGAAGCTCCACCAGACAATCTCCACATCCTACAGGCTCCCAAGCAATACCATCTTGGTAGGAAAAAATATCAGAAATCATCCAGTCTGCACTAGTTCCGAATCAGTTCCAATTTTTCTCCCTTCAATTTTATAAATGCTGCTGCTACGTGTCATTCAAGCACAAACACCCGAGAGCTCCGTAAACGAGTGCGAGAGAACAAGTGCTGAACCTGTGCAAATGAGATTTGTTTGAACCGGCAAAAAGACGCCGTAATAAATCATGAAAAGAGATGCAATTTTGATGATATAGTAGAGGAAAAAATGTGTCAGAATAAAACCAAATTGTCTATGCTAGCAGAGCCACTGCTGACTTGATGTATCAACTGAGTGAGGAAAAATATATGATTTTATGTTCTGCATCAATGATTGCAGATCTCCTATCAGTAATTTCTTTACAAGAAAATGACATTTGGGATAATATGCTAAAGAAAATACAAGGGATTTAATGGTTCGAGGAGACTGAGGACTTAAGCAGGAACGAGAATCGACCGTATGACAAAGGTTCGTGTGGAAACAGTTTAGGAATAGCATGGCATGTTCTGAAGTATCCATAGCACAGACAAAGCTGGACGTAAACAGTGTTCGCAGACTGAAGGGCTAGTTTCTCACTATCCAACCATTGCCAGTCATGTCATCTCATAGGAGATTCTGTAAGGCCACTGGTGACTGATATTACACAAAAGTTTAAATTGTAAACATCCAGGTGCACATGAAACATTCGAAAAATGGTTGCATTAACTCGTCTGAGTAATTTTAAGCTATGATCCCAGCGGTTCTAAATTGAAGCCAAAGCAAGTGGAGTCCATTTATTCAATTGCGACAGCATCTTGAGAAACATAGAGAGAATCTTACTGGAACCGACTGACAGAAAGATAAGGAACAGTGATGCCAATCCTGCACTCTAAACTTTATGCCAGGCAATAATTGAAGCTTGCAGGAACTTTGAGTTACTGTAGCATGAGTTGACTATAAATTGCTGTACTTGTATGCTTAACAAAGAAGAAAGAAAGTAAGGAATATGCATATCTTTAGCAGAGGCGAGTAAAGAAAGAGGCTTGACAATATGTTTCATAAAACCAAAAGAAAACAAGAAGGTTATCAAGCTAAACTTTTATGAAATCAGGCATAAAATAACACCATCAAAAACCAGCATAAGCAACAGAAAGCAACTTTTAGACAAAAACCTTGTCCAGTGAAGGGTTTATACATGTACAACAGATTCTTTGGTATCACATCAAATAGTTTGTTACGTAATCAATTACAAATACAGATTTGTTTTACTATCATTAATATTCCAGTTGCACATTACCCATCCTGGTTATACAAGATATAAAGGAACTTGTGATGCTAATTCAGATTATATGGCCTGTTTCTTGACAGTTTGATTGGAATTTCCTTGTCCCAAGGACCAGTTTGAATTAAAAAATGCAATACTTCAACATTAATAATATAGCTTTCTTCATGGAACTTCCACAAGCAAAAGCTAGCACCACATAGACAAAGACAGTTGCCAGTAAATTCTGACAATATGCACTGATCAATTCTATAATACCGTCATGGGAGTCATTGGAGATACAGTATCCTTTTTATATAAGATTCAACATTTTCATATAAATACTTTGGATTCAAACCCAACATGGTGGATCAGAAAATGGTGTTTATGCTCCTGCCACAAATTAAATGGGCAATTACAGGCTCTAGGAAACCAACATTGTGTGGGTATACACCTATCTACTACTCTAAACAAAAGATAGAGTGGATAAGGCCTTAAATAACCATCGCTTGTGTGACTGATGAAGCACTAATAACTGACCCTACTTACCGATAGGGTTGGCCGGCTCAGAAACTAACACTGTTTCTACTCTACTGAGATGTGAAAGTGATGCAGTGAACTCTGCAGTTTGCACACAAAAAATCACAAGTTTGAGTATGTGACATAAGACTCTATTTGAATATGTGACAGAAGGCTGTTTTTCCAAAATACTGAAGTTGTGTCCAATTCTTCAGTTTGAGATGCATATCTGCCTAAAACTGCAGCCTGCTCGACTTTGGTCCAGGATTATAATTCATACTTTCAAGTGGATGAGTTTAGTAGAAGTGTATCATTCTTTAGATCGAACAGTTCTACTACCAAATTTTGCTGCAGATGATCTGCTCAAACAAAGTGATGATAATGATAGCAGCGCAATAGAGATGTTGACAAGAATTCCAACTTGAAATTTTCAGTTATATGGCACCAATGCATTCCCATTGGCAACTCTCTGCAGGATATGGAGAGTTCTCTAACCTGGACATTGCCTGTTAGAGGCATCTAAAATCAAGACATCGAGAAGCTTTAGCTTATCTAAGTTGGTTTCAAAGATGTCTTACCAGAAGCAAGCAAGAGAAGGCTAACAAAAAATTGTTAAAAACAGTTTGGGCACTAAATCATACATCTGTCTCAATAAAACGAGTAAAAATAACAAGTCAACACAAGCCAGAATATGTTGAGTTCAAATTTTTCTGCCGCAATTCTCCTGGGAAACCAGGTCCACTAGCAGCACAGATTTTTCCTACCCACTCATTTCATAGATTAAGCATCTTATGTGGGAACATTTTGTCAACTTGATGTTGACCCTCCACCTAATCCAACTCGACATCCTCATTGAAAGAGTGGCAACTTCAAGATCTGCCATATGTGGCCCTATAGAAAAGAAAATGTTCCATGCAATTGGACTAAGAAAGTTTACATCGTCTCAGTGTGCTGACAAAACTCATATTCCCTATTGGGGATATTTTGTACTAGCCGAAGGTGTAGAACAGATTCCAGCCGCAGCCGCGTTACCCACCATACATATGCCTTGGGTCATTTGGATCTGACAAGAAGCATTAATGCCTCTCCCCCTCTTGTCCCATCATGGGCAACACAACAAGACAATGGAAAAGAGGAAGAAAGGGAGCAAATCCACCCGCGTGTTCGGCCTCCGCTCGTGAGTGGCCCCACTCCCCCACGCATCCAGCCTCTTCCGCACGCCTCCGATAGTACCGAACCTTGCTGGATCCATGGATTCGAAGCTCCTTCGCGCACCCACGCGCCTCCCCAGCACGGCCGAAGTTGCTGGCGACATTGAAGCTTCCCAGGCCTTCCTGCGCACTTCCAGTGCAGCCAAGGCTGCACCCTGAAGTAAGCTCGATCGAGGCCGGTCCCCCACACGTCTCCCGTGCAGCCGATCCTTCCCCGCACGGTTGATCCTTACTCCTAATTGTGTGTCACATCCGTGACTATTTTAAACTATTATTCTGGAGAAAGTTAACCCTCTGTGTAGTCTTATCAGGCCACATCACTTTACTACGCCACCCTCAGAGCCTTAAGCTATCAACTCATGACATTAATGGGAACGGCCCTTACGTACTATGAGGTGACAATACTCACCAACTCTAAAAGGCATAAGGGCCAGACGTGGTGCTCAAGAACGTGACAAGGTGCAAAAGGTCCTTTACGACCTTCCCACTCGTCAAGGCTCCCACTCCATCTATAAAAAAGTCATCCGAAGACCCCAAAAAGGTACGCAACCTTTCTCTCTTTTGAACGCTCCCTTTTTCCGCCTAATGGTCGGATTTCTGACTTGAGCATCGGAGGATCCCCGCCGGAGCCATCTCCAGCCGGAACTTTTCTTGTAGGTCTCACCCCCGACGGTCCGACACTCCACCTACTCCAGCTGCTCCGACGCTCGACGAAAATCTGCATCAACGGATTGACGCTAGAGGAAGGACTCTGTGCCCATTTTTGAAAACGAAGCACGCCATTCAATATATGCCGGTTGGTGGAAGCTCTGGTCGGAAATCATGCCCCACACTAGCTGTGAAGGCATCTCCACCACCCTCTTTACTGGCTCCCATGAAGAACCAACACCAGTTGAGTGCTCTTCCCATCCGGACGCGGGCACCGATTGCAGCGATCCACACCGTCTGGTGATCAAACCAGCATAGGAAAAAGGTGTCCACCCACAGATGGTCCTAAACTCTGTGGGAACCATCGGATCCTTGATGCCCTTCGGGAGACACTTGAGATCTTTGAGACCACGAACGACACGGAAGTTTGAAAAGAAAAGGAAAAGATGAAGGAAGAAAGGGAGAAGAAAGCCCCCACGCATCCGACCTCGGCCAAAGTCACCTATGCACAGCCATCCACGTCCTGTGCGAAGAAAGGTGCCATATTATTCCTTCATTAATTCTTGATTTGCATGTGTTATGTGAATTGCCATGGGCCACTTGTGCGTGGCATCCTTCATCCTCTTGTCCCATCCTGTCACAAACGACAAAAAGATGGGAGAATAAAGAGAGGGAAGTGGGGCAAAAGAAAATGAATGAAGAAAGAGAAGAGGATGGGAGAAAGGAGAAAGAAATGAAAGTCCGCGAGCTCCCCCTCTATGCACGCGCCATGCCCCCGTACTAAAGCAGCCCGCGAGTGGTCGCACTCCCTATGCACATATACCGAACCGAAGTCAAGCTCAAGGCCGAACAAATATCATCGAAGTAAGATCCAAGGCCGAGCCAAGGTGGAGAGCACATCGAAACAAGGCACATGATGAAAAAGCCAAAAGCCTTTCACGATGATGCGACAGGACAAAAAGAAGAAGTGGCACCGGACCTGCAAAAAGGGGCGGTTTGGTCTTTCTCCATCTCCTTTTTCTTCTCCTATGCTGCCTCTTCTTTTGTTCTTTACTGTTTCAGAAGAAAATGTAGCAGCCTTTGGATGGCGTTAGAGAATCAACGGCCCTTTCAATGGCCCTTATGTGCCCCACCGGTACGGATTGGAGTAGATCAAAGTACGCTTTTGGAGGCAAAAGCCAAAATCCACTGCTCGGATCGTCAGCTAAGTCGGAGTAGGCCAAAGTACGCCCTTGGAGGCGGAAGTCGAAACCCATCGATCGTCAACTAGGTCGGACTAGGCCAGAGTACGCCCCTGGAGGCAGAAGTCAAAACCCGCTGATCGTCAACTAAGTCGGAGTAGGCTAGAGTATGCCCCAGAAAGTGAAAGCCAAAATCCACTGTTCTAATCATCAGTTGGGTCGGAGTAGGTCAGAGTACGCCCCAGAAGACGGAAGCCGAAACCACTGTTCGGATCGAGATGGGTCGGAGTAGGCTAGAGTACGCCCAGGAGGTGAAAGACGAAACCTACTGGCCGAAGATCCCACTCTTCAGTAGGGGAGAAGAAGACCCCACTCTTCAGTAAGGGGTAGAAGACCTCCCTGACACAAAACTTAAGCATATTTAAGCTTGAAATACAACGACACATGAAAACCGAAGCAATGGATACAGACAAAGGAGCGATTACATGAAAGAAAGAATAGATGCATCTCCTCATCCGACCTCGGCGTTATTCACACGCGGTCCCCTGCGAACAGCTTCTTCTGTACACGTGAGCACCTACAAGCAGGTCCGATCTCTGACGATGCTGAAGCCTCCTGCATGGGGCCCTATAGCTCCCCCCATCTTCATGACCATCGTCATCGAAGTCACCTGCGGATGGTGCCGAAATTATCGGACTCGTACCATGGAATCCGCTCTCAGCACAGAGCACGTCAACATTCTTTATTGCCTCCACATCACGTGCACCAGAAGATCACTGATGGTCGAAAGGGCTTCGTCCGCCGACTGCGAGACCTTCGCGCCCATGCGGGCCTCCGATGGGTCCAAAGCCCCTTGGGAGCGGCTTCGAAGACCCCCTTGCATGCTGCACCTCGCCTTCATAGGCGCTGAAGCCAGCCACGGTGGGTCCGCACGTCATAGGTGCCGAAGCCCCCGCACTCCTGTGCACATATTTGGTGGGATTAGAGGCCCCGACACCACCGGATCGATGGCCCCAAGGCCTCTGCACGTCAAACCGGCAAGATAGACGGTCCTGACCCCAAGTCCCCCTTGCCGACTCCGCCCGCCTTTGCCGCCGCCAGGATCGGTGGCCCCGAGTCCACGCACCTGTGCCTCCACCAATCCTCCCCGACGTGCCTCCGGACGACCTTCCACACGGCCGATCCTTTCCCACGTGCTTCCATGCATGGCCAAAGCCGCCTGCAGCGGTCCTGAAGTCCGACGTCCTCGTGCATCTCCCTCATGGCCGAAGCCACCTGCGACGCCACTAAAGCCCTCGGGCCTCCTCCATGCACCCTCTTGACTGACCTCCGTGTGTCCCTCCTCCCTTCGGAGACGTCCGCGCACGTCTCCTTCGACCGATGATGCCTCTGCACGTCCTTCCAGTCGAGACCAGCTTCGACCGACACCTTCACGCATCTCACCTTCGATCGAGCCCCTTCGATCGACACCTCCATGTGCACCCTTCCGTCCGAGCCCTCTTCTACCGATGCCTCCACGTGCATGTTCCTACGAACGAGGCTGACTTTGTTGAGGCCGACCTCCCAAAGAGAGAGAGAGAGAGAAGGCAGGAGAAAGAATGAAGAAAAGAAGGGACAAAAGAGCCTGATCCGAGGCACAAATCAACCCCAAGTCGAATAACAAGAAGTCGAACAGAACTCACAAGCCTTCAAACAAAACTCATGGTAAAAAGCTCTCAAGATACCATCCACTATTCTCTTTTTTCTTCTTGCAGGACCACAGGACACCAAAGTCAGATCTGAGCAGAAGACAAAAGCAAGACCAAGCAAGAGAGCAGACCAAGACCGAGGAGTGCCAACAAAGATCCAAAGGAATCTCGCTCTTCAGCGAGCAGCACCAAGGCCCCTCGCTCTTCAGCGAGCAGCGCCGATGAAGTCCCAAGGCCTCTCGCTCTTCAGCGAGCAGAGCCAAGGCCCTTAAAATCCGTGGTTAAAAGGACGATCTTGGCTTGTCTTTGGCAAATTTGTGATACTCCCTTCATCCGATCCAGTTATGACTAGCGAGCAGAGCCAAGGCCCTTAAAGCCGTGGTTAAAGGACGATCTTGGCTTGTCTTGGCAAATTTGTGATACTCCCTTCGTCCGATCCAGTTATGACTCGAACTCGGGAGTGGGGGGGCAAGTGTTGGGGTATTTTGTACTGGCCAAAGACGTAGGACAGATTCCAGCCGCAGTCACGTTACCCACCATACATATGCCCTGGGTCATTTGGATCTAACAAGAAGCATTAATGCCTCTTCCCCCCTTGTCCCATTATGGGCAACACAACAAGACAAAATGGAAAAGAGGAAGAAAAGGGAGCGGATCCACCCGCGTGTTTGGCCTCCGCTCACGAGTGGCCCCACTGCCTGCATGCATCTAGCCTCTTCCGTGCACCTTCGATAGTACCGAGCCTTGCTGGATCCATGGATTCGAAGCTCCTTCGTGCACCCGCACGCCTCCTCAGCGCGGCCAAAGCCACTGGCGGCATCGAAGCTTCCCGGGCCTTCCTATGCGCTTCCAACACGACCGAGGTGGGTCTGGCCAAGGATGGACCCCGAAGTAAGCCCGACTGAGGCCGGTTACCCCGCACGTCTCCCATGCGGCCGATCCTTCCCCGCACGACTGATCCTTACTCCTAATTGTGTGTCCCATCCGTGACTATTTTAAACTATTATTTTGAAAAAGTTAACCTTATATGTAGTCTTACTAGGCCACACCACTTTACTATGCCATCTTCAGAGCCTTAAGCTATCAACTCATGGCATTAATGGGGACGGCCCCCACATTCTGTGAGATGACCACACTCACCAACTCGAAAGGGCATAAGGGCCAGGCGTGATGCTCAAGAACATGATGAGGGCAAAAGTTCCTTTACGATCTTTTCACTCTTCAAGGCTCCCACTCCACCTTATAAAAAAGAATCTGGGAAGCCCAAAAAAGGTACGCGATCTTTCTCTCTCTTGAACGCTCCCCTCTCCCACCTGTTGGCCAAATTTCTGACTTGAGTGTCGGAAAATCCCCGCCGGAGCTACCTCTGGCCGAAACTTTTGGTAGATTTCGCCTCCGGCGGCCTGGCGCTCTACCGACTCCAGCTGCTCTGGCGCTCGACGAAAATCTGCATCAACACTCCCATTTATATTTTTTTTTTAAAAAAAAAGAGAGAATCAAATTGATACCTAGCTACCTTATTTTATGATATCCTTTTCATGGCGGAAAGTACATCAATTTTAAAGCTTATAATTCAGTTGACAAGAGGAGGCAGAGGAGGGCTGTATTTGGAGGGATTGTAAGAGACACAGGACCTACAGTTCCAGATCTGGGACACCAATAATCACCACAAAAATGGAACAGGGGTATTCTCATACAAGGATGCAGCTAAACTCTCCAACTCCAACTTGATAAGTATATAGATATCCTCTCCAACATAGCATTTAGAGTCTCTCGTCCAAATTTGGCATACACAAACACCTCTGAATCCTTCGCAGGATCCAGTCCAAAGCTATCTCACCACCGATGCAGCAACGAAGTATCAACTATCATTCAGACTGCCCCATAGTTTTGCACAAACACCTCTGTCTCAATTGTAACTTGTGCTGATGGTTCTCATGAAAGGACAAAAGGCAGTATTCTCTTACTGTTACATGAGCAGAATGTGCTGAATTTATATAGTTGCAAATACAATGTAAGATTAGTATTAGTTGGTACTAATAATGGAAGACAAGTAAAGATTTATGACAACAGATGGTAATTTGATGAACTTGAGTTAAGAGAAAAATATGGCTCTCATACTGGCACCTGTGCCAACTCTAAGTAATAATAAAGCAAGGTAATAAATTACAAGTTCCAATTCATAATTTTCTTGCAAGAAGAGAAGATAGGGATTTATCCTGAAGAAAGTAGTACAGATTTAATAACCAAAGGACATGAAAATTCAAGAAGAAACGAAAGTTGGCCATGTTATAAATGACTGGATGCTGTATATGTACATAAGCAATGTAGCAAAAGTAATTTTGCCCTTTGTGATAGTATCTACATCAGAAATGTGTTTATGTACATAAATGTGTGTACATATTTATGCATGCATATATGTATGTATTTATGTATGTCTATGTACACATATGCATATATACACATATGTGCATGAGCACACATACATGCATCATTAGTCATAGTGGACAATGAGGGGATTTGATATGCTCGGACTGATTTTGATAATTATTTAAACAATAAGCTTATAGATACATTACCTGAAATATTAAAGAGATAATAACATTAACTCATTACAATAATCCCGATCTCTGATTCTACTAATCATGACTTGAAGCCTAAGTAAGAAAAGATGCAGCAAGACATAATACCATTATCATAGAATTACTAAGCAACATGCTTAAACTCTTAATTTGTCTACTAAATTGATATCATGAAACAATAGAGATGGAATTCAAATGAAAATTAACTGACAGAAGCATAAGGCAACAACAGCATCCATCCAGCTCTTGAAGATAGCATAACAGGCAATACTTAGCATGAATTGAATAAATTGCTTGGTTCACATGCGAAACGACAAAGCAAAGAAAGTATGCAGTGGGTGCATCTATACCAGAGACAGGTAATAAAGGAATTCCTTAAGTTTGTTACAACCAAAAGAAATCATCATATCATTTATCGAGATTCACTTTATCAGATCGTACATAAAGCATCACAATCAGAAGACAAATATAAGCAAGAAAACAAGCAATATTTAGACAAAAACACTTATTACAGTGGTAGGTTGATTACATGTACCCACAGATTCTTGGGTTTATGATGTAATTAATTAAAATTTAATTATTGATTTTCTATAGCATTAACACTCTGATGGCTCATCATTCAGCATGTTTATATAAGATAACAAGGAACTTCTGATGCTGATGCAGACTGTATGGGCCTGTTCTTGACAATTTTACGTGAAATATTAATTGCACTTCCAGTTTACCCAGCCCACAAACCAATTTGCATTAAAATATAATTCTTTGCTAACTTTAAAAATATTACTTATTTGCTAAAATTTGGAAAACATCATCATGCACAAGCAACAGCAAGCACCGTGCAGACAGACGTTTGCCAGTAAACTCGTTATTTAACAGGTGCAATATTTGATACTCTCAGAAGACACTAGAAATCCGGTTTCCCTTTCTATAGCATTTACATAGTTAAACCATACTTGAATGACCCAAAACTCAACATGGCATTGTAGAAATTATGGAATTCATGATACTGATAATTATTCATGGAACTGCTACTCAACAATTTAGAGCAACATATTGTATCTTTGCAAAATCCTGGGCCCAGCAACCAGTTCAAAATAAAAATAAATTCTTCATTTATATTTTGACCAGACATCCCTTTTCCAAAATTAACCAAAAGCTTATAATATCGAGCAACCTCACTTAATTCAGTCTTGCTTGCGCAAGGAATGGCTTAAGTATCATTTCTGCAGTTCTGTTCACAAATTTCTGGTTCATGCTCTTGCCCAACTCAGGATGCCAATATTCCTTCTTTATCCATTAATTTTCATAGAAATGGAAAAAAATAAATTAATTAGGGACCTGAATTTTTTCGCAAGTACTATACAGATTCTAAGAGTGGGGATTCCAAGAAAGTAGAACTTTACATGAAATAATTCTTATTTCATGTCTCTTATTTTTCTCTCCCCATTTTAGCATAGCATATAGCTGGAAGAAATGAAGTCCGTACAAAAGGATTGCAAGTGAAAAATCTCATAAGGTGGAAAACTAAGCCCTACTCAAACCAGAACATGAGTTCTCCACCAACAGGTCATACACCAGTGCCTACTTCTCCTTAAAAAACATCAACCGGCAGATCTTAGATATCTAATTGCCTTGAGCCAGGAACAATCATCCAATGTAAGTTGTTTGAAAAGTGGAGGATGAAATGCATTTGTAGTTAGTAATTCTACCATTTCTTTCTCTCCAAACACCACAAGGAATCATAATAGAGCAGAATCATTACTCCACTTGAGAGGTACACTTTAAAGATAGCATAGCCGACATGCTAAGGTGTTTTCTGGCTTATGAATGAAGGAATACTCCAAATACAATTAGCAACAAGTAAACCTAGGCATGAGTCATGCTCCATGTAAAAGTTAGCCAAAACCAAAAAAAAAAAAACTGTGAAGATAGCTATGGTGCATTGTAAATCACATAACCTTAAAATTGCCAACACCATGCATGGGTTGCTGACAAGATTGTTTCCAATATATCGCAATCCCTATCCAATGGTGAGTAAAGACATAGGATTCTGTTAGAGCAATTATCAAATGGTCATTTCATGAATAATTGCAGTTTGCAGTCGCTAGCATCTTGATTTTAAAACTTTGTTTTCCCAAAAACTAGAGTTAATATCAAATTGTATCCTAAGAGTCGGCATAAGTTTGAGGCCTAGCCTCAACCAATTTAGGCATAACAGCCAAAAGTTGGTGGAGTAAATTCAAATTTACTAACTCCAAGTATTGGACTCGGTATAGGGTTCAGACCCAGGTTCAAAACGCTCATCAAATGGTAATATCCGATTTCAGCTCTTTCATATCCAACAAGATATTGGAGAGCTTCCTTTATAAAACTCAAGGTTACAAGAGAGCAAGCTCTGTATAAGCAAGAGCTTGGCGAAACCATTGCTCTACCAAGGATTTACTTCTCAAACAAACATCCCAGATTCGGTGCCAGAAACCTTCCAAAATGGTTGGATGCCATTCAGATCATCCCATTCTGGTGGTATTTGAACCTTGTACTCAACCACATCTAATTAACTTTCATATAACCCAAACATCGAGAATCAGCTGACCTAGTATCTGCAACCTTCTTATTTTTCTTGGAAAAACAACCTCAAATATTTGCATTTGCATCCAAATAATCTATAATACAATCATATCTATGATCATTTTTACTTGTTTGGGTTAATCATAAACCGTAATCTTCATATAAATTTTTCAGTTCAACTAACTGATTATTGCACTGCAATAACAATGGCTGCAATTTTGTAATGGAAGCCATGCAAACAAAAATGGAACTACTGCAAAATAAAAAGAGCGATACAAATGCAAACATTCATTTCTTTTATTTATTTTTTTTCCTTAAATCATTGGACGACCAAAAGATAAACTATTAATCTGCACAAAACTTGTCAACAAAAATGTAAAAGCAAACCCTGGTCAGCTTCAGAATCTACTTCACGGGGCCTAAAAATCCATCTCCATAAACGGGGAGCGTTCATAGAACTGCAATACCAAATCAAGCTGCAATTGAAGCAAATAAACACGATTTTGAATGGCTTTAACCACGATTTCAACCTCCAAACACCGCAAAATTTCTACATCTCGTAAAACCTAGTCTGGATTTGGCTCGAATGTCCCATACCATGACGGAAATTGAAGACAACTTTAGGTAAAGACCAGACTTACCTGCGTTCATCACCAAATAGCGATCGATTTAACTAATTTTTCAAATCGATTTCGATTCGTAGCGAATCACAGAGACCACTTATCCCGAAGATGGAACTAGAAATGGAGAAATTATGCCCGACTTATCCCGAAGATGGAACTAGAAATGGAGAAATTATACCCTACGCCTGGTGTACTCCTCGTATTTCACCAATTTCCAATTGCACGTCGGCCACCGCCCGGTTCCTTGCACCTGGTGCATGCAATAATTTCTCGGTACCCGCCGGTAGAACTTGGCGATCGGCTCCATCGGCGGGAGCATCACCGCGGCTTCTAGAGTGAATTCCGGAATACAGTAAAATGTCGCAGCTAAGTTAAAGAAACAGTGCATAGGAACATTGTCGAAACGGGAACAGCAGCTTATGAGTAAACAAAAGACCCAATCCAAAGGATCCTTGGCTAAGCAATATGCCTTCTTGCGGAAGTGTGGTGCCAATAAATATTAACTTGTGTGATGAGAATTGGACAGTATCCCAGCTGATCGATTCGAATAGAACTTGGAATATAGACCTGTTGAACCAATTGTTTTCAAGGGAGTTTGCAGCTACAAGCATGACCATTCCCATCCCTATAAGTCAGCACATTGTAAACTAAAGGTGAAAGATGGGTATGTTGATATATAAATAACCATGATATCAATCCAAATCAGACTTTCAGCTGGATATGGCACCTAAAAATTGCTCCTAGAGTTAAAAGTCTTCTGGTGGAAAGTGTGCTGGGGCCGTTTGCCATGTAAAGCTCTTCTTCTTTCAAGAGGGCTCATTCAACAGCAGGCTGGCATTTGTGATGGGAACATTGAAGACATGGAACATTGTTATTTACCTGTCCCCAAGTATCACCAGTTTGGAGTGAGATGAGACAGAGATACCATTCAATTCTATGCAACAGATCATTGAGTTCACTTCGCTTCGAGGTAACATGGATTGCTAGAAGAGCCTTATCTGCTATACTGCATGGAGTATATGGAACTCAAGAAATGCGCACCACTTTCAAGGCACCGGCATGATCCTATCAAAATTTTAATTCAGCTCAGTGCCACACCGACGAATACAGTCACGCAGCTCTGAAGGTTAATAAAGTCATCGTGAGGCAGTATCGGCAGCTCCGTGAGCTCAGAAACATACTCCTCAAGGTTAGTGTCTTGCGTACCCCACCCTGCCATATGGTGAAATAAAATTTGATGCTTAATTCTTAGTCTAAAAATCGGTTGGCTTGGGTTATCTTATCAGAGACCATATGGGAGTTGTTCTTTTTGCTGGGTCTACAAAATCCTATGCCATATCTATTCCGGAGGCTGAATTACAAGCTGCTTGGCAAGGCCTTTCTATTGCCATTCAACAGTTTGGATTCAAAAGGATCTGCCTTGAAGGGGACTCTCTAACGGTGATTCTTTGGATTGCCAACTACATGAAGCATAGTAGTGTGGCAATGCCTTTCCAGCCAATCCACCCTTTACTCCTTGATATTGTTCATTGGGCTTCAAACTTGGATTGCTTTCTTGTCTCTCATGTCTTTAGAGAGGCCAACCAACCTGCAGATGGCTTAGCTCATCTTTTGAGGAATTTGACATTTCTCTCTGCTTCTGCTCTTCCTGATCATGTATCTGCTCTTATCAGGGCTGATATGTTGGGCACTCGGTTTCCTCGCTTATACTTGTACTTCTTTCTTCTTCCTTTGGGCTTCAAGCCCCCTATGTAACCAAAAAAAAGGACCCAATTGTACGGTAGGTGACACTGCCAAACCAATAGTAAAGCCTAGAAGCAACCCAACAAGCAATGACCCAATTGATAAGGCAATTAATAAGCGGGAACTACGACCGGTCAGAGCCATTTGTATGGTAGGTTTCTATTTCTCATTGCTCGGAATAAAGGGGCACGTCGAAAGAAAGGATTTGTGAGCCAACATTGGCATGGGTTCTCTTTCCAATAGCATGGTATAATCCATTGGCATGGGATCCGATCGAGGTTAAAATAATCCTTATTACGAGCAACTTTAAAAGAATTAAAGTGTTTCGAATTCTTATTTCTCAACTAATAATCAATTGGCATGGGATCCTTTTCCTTGTTCCAATGGATTTTAATCTGTTACAAAATTTTGATCTCGACCCAACTCATTTTAAGGTTCGGGCCAGGGCTATTTGTGAGGTGCAAGCACCAAATTGGTTGGTCGACTGGAAACCTATCCAACCCAATCCATAGTTTGTGGGCTGGCCTGTTAGGTTGGGCTTGTTGCTTGACTTGGATTTGGATCAGTAAACGGGAACATGATTTGAAAGCTGCACTGGATTCTAATATTAGAAGGCTCATACAACGGGATCCAATCCATAACTGACTTATTTCTAACCGACTTATTAACATGTTAGACTATAATATTTTTTGTACGGTTCAAATTATTATATTTCAATGTTACAGTATCTAATTTGCAATTGTGCCGTAATATTCCACACGCCTTACCATTTTCTCTCTCATTTTCATATAATTTATAGCCATTCAACATTGAGTGAGAAATAGATAGTATGTAATCTTTCATGATTTTCCTTTTAAGATGTAACGAAGGTTAACCAACCAACCATTTTATTAAAAGTTATAAAAACTTGTGTAATTTTAGATTGAATTCTCACTCTTCATACCATTTGTTTTTTCTCCTTTTGTTTATCATTTCTTATACTTCTTAACAATCTAAAGCTGGATTATGTTAGACAATTTGAGTTAGGATGGGTAGAACAAGTTGAGTCAACACAAGATGGATTGGGTTGGCAATTAAATTAGGTTCTAATGGCCACAACGTATCAAGTCTAGCCAAGACAAAATGGACTAAGATAAATTGTTCGGTCAATTAGTTGACTTGACTCTTGAGTGCTAAGAATAAATTGGATTGAATCAGATATCTTGGAAGGTTAGGTCCAACTAGCCAACTTGAGTCCTTAGAAATAAGTTGGATATATATTTTGAAGGTGCTATGACTTTGGAAGCAAGGATGATATTGGTGACTTAGGACAGCTTGGAAGTAATTTATGTTTGGTCAAAAAGGTGATTAAGGAATTACCTCTAACCAAATTCAAGTTGTATACAAAATGATTTTTATCCTATTATACCATATCCTGTCTAAAGTATTATTAACCAAAAAGACTATTATAGCATTTTTTTTTTAAATTGTGATTATGATAGTTTTAGTTTGTTCCATCCGTCCCTTCTTATTTAGTTACAATAGCAAAAAAAGATTGCTAATATTGGCTATTATTTATTAGAATAATACATTATTAACTTATTATAATGTTATACAAATGACTATTATTTAGGTTCATTTCAAAAACATGCAAATAACTCAGCCACTAAATTAGATTTTTTTTGAAATAAATATAAATGGCTCTATGTTATGCTAAGCTGAATGAAGTTAGTTCAAATTGACAGTCAAAAATGCTATAAAAAAAAATGACAATCTGTACTATGGTAAATATATTAATAACATAATCTACTCTAGCATTATAATAGTGGGAATAATTACCAAGTGAGTAAATTGACCAACTATACCAATTTTGTGCTAAAATTGTCAAATATAATATCAAATATAATAGCATAATAAAATCAAGAGATCGATATAGTAGCTAGGCATGGAGTATTCAAAACCTTTGGATAATTACTTCTGGTATGTTAGCACTAAAATGTAGCTTAAAGTTGAGGTTGATATGATCTGATATGTCCTTAAACTAAAGCTTTCGCATTGACTATTGGTCTTGGTTAACAAACTATCCATACCACCCTGCCTGGAATATTATGCAAATGAACAACTCACCTCAATTTTATAACCTTGATCTTTCATGCGATCCAGTGGATTATATCCAAACCTGGGCTGTAATGTTATTGCCTCATCCTTTTTTCTCTATCATATGACTTTAATAGCCCGAATAAAAATAATCGCAATACAAAATGTTTAATATAATATAGCAAAAAATATTTTAATAATAAAATAAATAAGAAATAATAATCATATTAAAAAGGAAGCAAATATACATCACTGTCAATTTTAAATATACTGATATAAAGTTGAAGAGATATAAATGATCACAACATTAGTATGTGTTTGCCAAGCATAAACCATGATATAATCATGAATTCTATAATTAAATGCAACTTGCTTTGCATTATGGAACAATGTTAGTTATCAACTCCATCACATGTAAAAAGAAATAATAACTATATAACAATATACAAAACATAGAAAAGCAACTAATTTTAAGCTCATACCCAGAAAATCGAACTTTTCATGAAAATTGATCTCAAACATACATTTATATGTACTTGAGGCAGTGAATGCTTATTATAGCAACATTCAAGGAAGAGAGATTTTGTGATGATAAAATGTAAAATGTGGACCGAGGAAGTGAGAAATTTGCCGAGCTAACATGGCACTTGAAAATCAAAGTATAAAGGCTAAAAAATCTTGTTTCATTTTATTTCTATAGAGAAAAGGGATTTCTTTGCACATCTCCCACTTTCTTGCTTTTCTCATTTAGTTATATGATAACATAGAAAAGAGGATGAATGGAATTTTTTTCTTTGTTCCTCACGTCTGGTTTATTAATTGAACACTCGTAGTCAAATCGACACAACTCACTCACTAAGGAAAAGGACGAAAAATTTGCAATTGACCCTCCAATCATATATCAGTTGATCCCATAACTATTATGTTACAGAAGAAGGCCGATACATAAACCTTCCAAATGTCATAAGAGTCCAAGGCAAACAAGATAGAACTACATGGGCGAGTCAAACACTATGTACTACGTAGTTGATTCGGATCACTTCTCTTACAAACTACACTACGGAGCATGGACGGGCCCTCAATCCCAAATTGCCTCACTGTTGTTTGATTAAAGCAAACTATGCCTCAATTCAATCATGGTCATGTATTTACTCTCTCTGGCCATCTGCATGTACTTAAGAGTGGCCGTCCCCATCGACCATTGTCTTGTCCCCACTTGATCTGTTAAAGACAAAGGATTTATTGAGGGCCAAAAGCCTCCACAACCCACTCCTCATTAGCTTGGAAGACTTTCAGGTGAGGTACTGACTATTTGCGATCATCAAGTCTATTTCATTTTAGGTGAGGTGGTACTTGATTCGCCTTCTCGTCACCGCATTTCCACTCGGTCAATTCGAGTTCGACATGCTGAGCACCGGTATCGTATAAAATATAAATGGAATGGTGGCAGAAATAAGCAACACTGTTGGAGCATACTTGCGACTAGCTTATAGAAAGTAAAAAACCCTTGCACCTTGGTCTAATGCATGATTGCCATTATTTGTTTCACAAATATTGATCCACCGTATCACCGCCCTCAATGCTTGATTACAATGATTTGAAGCATCGGAGGTAAGGATTACTCGAATGAAATACTTGAAAAAAAGGGGATGGCAATGCATAACCATGTAACTCATTTAATTTGTTTCAATTTTTTTGTAGATCGAACTAGTTTATCTATTTAATAAATAATTAGATTGACATTTGTATTTTTTGATTTGTTTAATAAATAAATCAAATTTGAATTGATAATTTTTTATCTATCATATATCCATATCGATACGTATCTTTTTCAATCTGAATCTTATTTGGCTCGATCTGATTGTCATTCTAGCTCAGAGGTTCTAATTCGAAGAAGACTGTTTGAGCTCCCATATATAGAAAAGATCCAATCTAGTATAATTTGCATGGTCATTTTCTGAATCATTCTCTCAATTTTATCTCTCACAAAATCAGCAAAAAAAATAAAAAAATCAGACTACCAAAATGTCAATCTATTCCAAATTATTCAACAATAAAAGTACAAATATTAAAAAACAAAACAACAAAATATGAGCTAAGCAATAACACAAACTCACAAGCAATGGGTGATCACATGGTGATACAGTGTACCACACCTAGGTAGAAGTTAAGATTACATGGGACCTGTTGGGATATACCGACTATCCCCGACGCCGATCGCGTGCCGACTCACCAGCGGGTCCCGACACCGACTCTCCGACACCGACTCCGCCAACCGAACGGCGCGACAACGGCGACTGCCGATGAGGCTCGGCCCGGGCATGTCGGTCTGACCGGTCAGCGCCGACTCCGACTGCCCTGAAGCCGACTCCATCCCGGGTACGACGACACCGACTCCCAGTCGGGCTGGAAGACTAACGTCCGACTCCTACAGGCTTCCCAGGCGCCGACTGTGCCCTGGGGTCGTCACCCGACAGCGAAGGCCCGACTTACAGTCGGCCAGCCCCCACACTGCTGCCGGACAGCCGGCATGGGCTGCAGTCCCGTCAAGGACACGCCGTACGACCGTCAGGAGGGACCTTGCCCTGCCGGAGGCCTGGAGAATTCATCCTGCCAAGGACGCCAATTAATTCCTAGGACCTGTCAGCCCGTCAACAACAGAGCAACCCCGGCGATGTGACAGCCCAGGCGACTTGACAACTCCACAGTTGTCAACATCACTGACGGCGGAACCATACCGCCTCCAACTATAAAAGGGGTAAGACAACAGTGACTAAGGGCCAAGCAAGGCTGGGTAAGCTCCCTGAAGCCCTCTCGAGTGCTCTTGAGCCCTCTGGTTCTCTCCTTTACACTGTTGCCCATTCTCCTCTCTGACTTGACCGTCGGAGGGTCCCCGCCGGAGCTACCTCCGGTCCGTGAGGACTTTCCCGTGCAGGTGCTCGCTCCCGACGACCAGGCGCGACGAGGGGATCGGCCGCAACAGGTTTGGCGCGCCAGGAAGGGGTGTCGACGATCTTCTATTCGATCACTACAAAGTTTCCTCTCCAAGATGACGAGAACCAGAGCTCAGCGATCAAAAGCCACCGGGTCGGCGAGGCGCTCTTCCCGTCGGGAAGGGGCCTCCCCTTCACTCCCCGTGGCAGAGCCTAGCTCTCCGCGTCCGGCAGTGACCACGGAGGCGCAAATCGCAGCGATCGTACGGCAGATGACCGTGTTGACGGACGCGGTCAGAAGCCTCCAACAGCAGCCTGCCTGCTCACCGCACCCGCAGGCAGAACCGCCAGCGGCAAACCCCTTGCCATCCAGGGGTAGCCGTCGGCGCCCCGCCACTCCCCGTCTCCTCCTCAGGAGCGGCAGTCTCGGCTTT
>KE504640.1:1486553-1498258 GCA_000441515.1 Elaeis oleifera | reverse complement strand
CTCTCTCTCTCTCTCTCTCTCTCTATATATATATATATATATATATATATATATGTCCACGGATTTGCATATAAAAATATTTCCTCCTTTTCTAACAAAACAAAAAAAAATGATGCTGTAGATAAATATTCCACATAATTGATATATTTTGTCATGTTCGCGTTTAGCTCTAGGCATATTTTGTGATGAATAAGTAGTATTGCAGATGCTCATAGCATATACATATAAATTAAGGTCCTTATAATTTGGCTAATGGCTAACAACTTAAATGAATATGCTCATTAGTTTGATTTTTTTCATAAGACTAAATATGATACATATTAAGGTTATCCTCAAGAGTTAGGGAAGAGGAGAAATCAGCAGAGTTGATACTAACTTTTAATTATTTTTATTATCCTGAGATTGATAAAGTTGTAGGACTAAATATAGGCTCCTATCTTCAATTGTTTCTTACTTTCACATTTTACCTAATCAATACTTGGTGACAGAGAATCCTCAAAATTCAATTCAACTAGTTGTAAAAAGGCTGGATGATTATAATTATGATTGATCTTAGTCAAAAGATGAATGAGGGTATTATTTTTATGGTTCCTACAGAAAACATTTGAAATGCCTATCCCTTCTACTCCAGCCCTCTCTTTCATTTTTTCATTTTTTTGGGTATGATAGCCCTCTGTTTCATTGATGATGAAGGATAAAACAAGAACCCACAATTAACGAAGCCTCCCCAATTAACTTAAACCATACTTAGTACTCTAAATGGAATCAAGTGAGCTTGGCGCTTTATCCTCTTTGGGAGAGCCTTCTCATTCCTCTTCACCAAACCTTGTCCTCATATTGATTGAAGAATTGGGTTGGGAGCTCTAATTGTACGGTGGTTGGAGGCATGAAAGGCGATCCAGTTGGGCCCCTCTCCCTCCCTTTCTGGCGGTTGCCGGGGGAGACAGTACGATACTCGCGCCCGTGACCGTTGCATGTGATCAGGAGGAGCTGTTATAATCTGCACCCTCTAAGATATCCCATGGCCCAAACACCGACTCACGTGTCCTCCTTTGGCCTTTCCAACAACAAGAGCTGCAAAGAAAAAGAGATGTAGGAAATAAAACTAATGGCGACCTGTAGAGACTTGTGCACACGAATTAATCTAATAATATTACTCTTCAGAATAAAAGAACAGCACTATGACATCATTTGTGTAAGAAATTAATGCCTAGAATTTAAACACATGATTTCATATAACGATTAGGGTTGAGAATGTGGAAGCATGTTTAGACGTGACCTTCTATGGATTGCAGCTAGATATCTTTGTATGGGTTCCAATTAATATGAATGTTGCTGTATTTTTTTTTTTTTTGTAGAAAAAATAGAGGCTGTAATTCATGGAGGAATGCCAAAATGTTGCCTAGTTGCACCATAACCTCAATTTCAGAGTATATGTGATAGTTCAGCAAAGTTAGAAAGGTGTTTCTCTTTATATTAATAACTCAATTCTTTCATAGTTCTACTGAAATGGAATGATTTTGGCTTGTTTTGGTTGGATAATATTATATAAGAGACTGAAGACCTCTTGCACAAGTGGCAGCAAGGGAATAAACCACTCCATCCAATTGTCACAAAAAGTTATGTAAAGGGTCCATAAAGAATGAACTTGCGTGATAACAAAGGAAAGTGAGGCAGCAAAGGAATGGGAGTGGACATTTAAATTCCCTGGCAATTACTCCCCCCCCCCCCTTTTTTTTTTTCCTTCGATGAATCATCGAGGGTCCAAGTTGTTGCCTATGTGGGCAGTGGGTCAGAGGCTGTGGCTATTTAAACCCACCATTCCCTCCTCTCTCTTCTCACCATTCACTTCCTCGCCCTCTCTGTTTCTTCCCGGCCGTCACACTCATCTCAACACGACGCGCATATACCAACGCGAAGATGAATAGCGTTAGTCTAAAAGGCCTTGGGGTGCTTCTTCTTCTTGTCTTTCTTGTTTTGTGCTCCACTTTTGATGTGTGTGATGGGAGGAGAGGCAAGCATTGGAGGCAAAAGAAAGCTCCAGCTTCCTCCTTGGCACAGAAGAAAGGAAAGGGCAAGATCGGCGGAAGTCACCACAATGGTGGCGGAGGCCAGTCGAGTCCGAAACCAAGCCCAAAACTCAGTCCAGGCGAAGGATGTCCGGTTGCGACGCAAGCAGTGATGTTTAATGTGCTTGATTTCGGAGCAAAGGGTGATGGAGTCAGTGATGACACTAAGGTGGCTGACATTATCTTATCTAACTTCTTCTTTGGAATTAACCCAGCATTCTATAACTTTGGAGATCTTGGTTTCTGTCGGTGACTATTAGTTGGGGCCAAGGCCATAAAAATGCGAAATAACCAACCAGCATTGTTCTGTTTATTTGGCATTTTCACAAAATTCTAGTCAGTATTCCTTTGGCTTTATATTTCTCTGGATAGCGGCAATGGGTATTTGCAGCCCCAGATGTTTTGAGGTTTGGTGTTTATCATCATCATCATCATCTTCTTCTTCTTCTTCCCTTTTCATAAATCCATGTGTAAATCAGCAGGGTTTTACATACAAGAGCCTGTCAACCATTTATTAATATTTGTTTATTTTTTCTCAAAAAGATAGAAATATAGTCTTGTTGCAACTGCAACCCTGAGACAAAAGGTTAGCGTCCATTTTTAATGGGATGAGATTTCTTGCTTCTTCGTTTGCTTCTCTGTTTGTTTGTAAGAAGTTGGCAGCTGTCATAATATTTCATATCCTCTGTTCTGCTTCTACCTCTTTTTAATAAACCGAATTTCAAAATAAGAGGTCGATATTTAATTTGATGAGATAAGCTTGTCGTTTATTTGCATGTTTATTGAAAGTACGTATTTGACAAGGATGTGTTCTTTGGCCAATTTTTTTTTCTATTATAAAGCAGAATTGAAATGTCTGAAATCAATTGGTATTATTGTATATCATGAAATGAATCTTAATTTCGCATGCACAAGCAATACTGGATTCTCATAATGGTTTGCAAATTTGATCCCATCGAATTCAGGCATTTGAGGCTGCATGGGCTGCTGCTTGTAAAGTGGAGGCTTCTACCATGGTGGTCCCAGCAGAATTGCAATTCCTGGTTGGGCCAATCTCATTCTCAGGACCTTACTGCCAACCCAATATTGTGTTTCAGGTAAGAATATGCTTCTGCATATCAGCTATTTTTTAGTGGGCCTTTTGGAGAATACTTGGTTACCAGGGTCTCCTCTGCGACACCTTATTTCCTGCTTGTAGGGTTGTTAAATGAGTAGGGTCTTGGTCTAGATCATGACTCAGGTCTAATTATAGTCCAGATCTCAGTCTCTGATTGATTCATGTCCGAGTGACCCACTTGTACACATGTTTGCTGCTTGTTTTAAACTGCCTTGCGGCTCACACCAAGTCAGTTTCTACTCCCCATGCGAGTTACTTATTGATTTCAGACAACAGGCATATCAGCCATCACACGTCCACCAAGGACCTCTTTGGTTTAGGTGGCGGGAAGCCGAGGGAGGAAAGTATGGCCAATAAAAAATAGAGAGATTTTATGTTTGATTGGAGTTTTTAAAAAAAGAGGTCAAATAATGTAGTATTTTCATAAGAATAAGATTTTCATATAAAATATGAAAGAAAAGTTACGTAGGACATTGGAAAGTCCAATTCCCATCGGCTCGATGAATTTAGGATATTTTTTTCCAAATATATCCTTAAGGTTTAGATAAAATGATGTCAGGTATTTTCTTTGGAGGCATAACAGATATTTATACAGCTTCCCAACAAAGTAAAGATCCAATCAGATATGAGCAATTTATAATATGTTATTTTTCATAGTTAACCAATATATAAAATTATTTCTTAAATATAATATACCAGCATAAGTTCTTAGGAAAATATTCCATTCAAAGAACCTTTTTCAATGAACTAAATGAGTCCTAACCGGCAGTAATCTATAACAAGATTAAAATCATATCAAAATATTAGCATGCTTGTCCGAGGGTGAGTATAGTGCGAAAGACACCAACATGAATAACAATGCGGTCTCTCTTGCAGTTGGATGGGACGATCATTGCTCCTACAAGCTCCACAGTTTGGGGTTCAGGCCTGCTGCAGTGGCTTGAGTTTACCAAGCTCAGAGGAATAACCATCCAAGGCAGCGGCACAATAGAAGGGCGAGGCAGCATCTGGTGGACAGGCTCCGAATCTGATGTCGATCCCGTAAGCATCATATTCCTTCTTCCATGCGCTTGGTTGCAAGGTCTTAATACCACAGTAATTCATGTGACAAAAACCCACTGAAAACGTTACGGACCATTATTATGGTTATAACAGCTGTTATTTGTCAAAAACTTGCACGAAATGAGAATTTTTTGACAGAAAAAAAAATGTTACAATGACTGTTCTTTGCCATTATGATAAAAAGATAATCAATAAGGAAAATAAGGCTGCCGTCTGTCCAAATCTCCATTGACTGAGTTAAAATAATCGACTCTTAACTGAATAAAAAATAATTTTCCAGCCGTCACACAAATTTGATTGTAAATATATTTTTAATAAGTGAAAAGGAAGCAAATGGTGAATAACGGCCATCATTTTCTCATTACATAATGGCTGTTATAATGGAACAATTGTCAAATAGCAGCCGATATCTTCATACCCGTTATTGATATTTATAACCAAAGAGCCTCCCTCCAAAATCATTAGAATGGCCATTTGTAACAGCCACTAATTTAATTAACCTTTAAAAAAATAAAAGAAACAGAAAACAATTATCGAACTCCATCTTTCACTTTAAGCATCCAAATCTGCCGGCAGAATACTGTGTAAATTGTATCAGACATATGGGCTTCCCCAGTTCCAATTTCCACTTGATGTTCTAGACTCATTTCTCAGATTGATGACTGGGACGTAAAGAATCATACTTTGAATACTGACCTGAAAATATTTACCTGCATTTATTTGTTACAGATTAATGCTAAGCTCAGTGCAAAAATGCCACAGATCAAACCAACAGTAAGAATTCTTTCTGGGCAGCTGCTTTCTTTTTCCAGAACAATAAACAATGTTTCCTGTGAGAATGAATAACACTGCGTTGTGCACTTTTTCCATTTTGTTGCAGGCTCTGAGGTTTTATGGAAGTTACAATGTAACAGTCACGGGCATAACGATACAGAATAGCCCACAGTGCCACCTTAAATTTGATTACTGTGAAGCAGTTCAAGTCTTCAACATGACCATCTCTTCCCCTGGCGACAGCCCCAACACAGACGGAATACATCTCCAGAATTCCATAGATGTATCCATCCATCACACCGACTTGGGTTGTGGTAATTCCATTACCTGGTAAAAAGTTCTCACCGTATCACAATTTCAAAGATCATGCAGGCAACCGATGACCACCATTTACTGCCAGCAAAATTTTATTGTTCATTTGTACCGAGAATAGTTGTATAGGGGCCTACAATAGACTGAAATAGGTCCCTCACTGCCCAAGGGAGGTGAGAAAGAAAGAAAGGAAAGGACCCAGAGGAATCAGCCTCACAAGTTCCACTTGGGCCATCTTTAGCTTCCCCTCATGCATTAAAATAAGAATTCTGAAGATTCTCTAGGCTGTCTTGCGTCCTCCCATTTGGCAGCCGTGCTTCATGCATAAACAAGACTAGACGTACCTTTACCAAGTAGAGATGGATCTGCTACACTCCCTTGAGATTGAAACGAGGCATAAAACATCATCAAAGATTGTTTCTGTTCTTCACCTACAACAAGGAAAGGAAATAACAAGAGGGGAAAAAAAAAGGACTCCAACATTTAAAAAAAAAAAAGGCAACACAATTACCTTTCCTTGTATAGATCCACTGTATAACAGAACACATACTGCAGTGGTCAAACAAGTGTGAAAATCCCATATGTTTGCTGACATTAGAGTTTTGGCTTGTGTTATACAGGTGATGACTGCATCTCCATCCAAACAGGATGCTCAAATGTATACATACACAATGTGAACTGTGGACCAGGCCATGGGATTAGCATAGGCGGACTTGGGAAGGACAACACCAAAGCATGCGTCTCCAATATAACAGTAAGGGATGTCAACATGCATAACACGATGACTGGTGTCCGAATCAAGACCTGGCAGGTAACAACTTCTCACCTCCAGAACAGACTCCATCCATTTAACAACCTCATCAAATTCCCCTACATACCAGAGTACTTGTGAAACAAGACTAGTTCCCTCCTTCCAAGATTTCATAATGATATAGCATCAAGAATCCCATTGAGAATTTTTTCCTTTTACCAAGGCTGTTGTATAAGACATAGGATATCCTTCAAGTCTTTAAGCTACCTGGAAATGTTACTTGCTAAAGACTAAATTGTTTCCATAACATTCTAACTGCAGGGCGGCTCAGGCTCTGTTCAAAGCATAAGATTCGCAAACATAAAAGTCTCAGAGGTTCAAACACCTATAATTATCGACCAATTTATTGTGACGGAAGGTCTTGCAAGAACCAGACAGCAGCGGTGGCACTGTCAAGCATTGCATATGAGAACATCAAAGGGACATTCACGGTGAAACCAGTCCATTTTGCATGCAGTGACAGCATGCCTTGTTCAGACATTAGCCTAACTGAGGTAGAGCTCGAACCACTGCAAGAACAGTACCACATGTATGAACCTTTCTGCTGGCAGGTGTACGGGGAACTGTACACCCCGACGGTTCCTCCAATTTTTTGCCTGCAAACTGGGAAACCAACAAGCAACCGGATCCAGTCTGATCATGACTCATGCTGAGTTTGCTGACAATCTCTCAGTCAAGTGATATTGCTGTACCAATGTGTGCGGTTGTGATTCTTCCGACCCCTTCGAACCATTAATCAGAGCACATATATATAAGTTCACATTAGCAGCATAACAGTTAATACAACAGTTTACATGAATTGCCCAATCAAGGAATATGCTGCCATTGCTGAGCCCTAGGATCATGCTGGTTCGGCATCTCTATAGTAGTGCATAGAGATAATGCTTGTTATGGTGGATGCCACTTTCCCATATTTGGGGAATGTAGACATCACTTATGCTAGATACTTAATGGCTCAATGTTTGGAAAGTACAGAACAGCAGTGTCCATTCTCCATTTGTAAAAAAATAAACTACATAAGCATCATGGCTGTTTCAAAGCATTATGGATACACCCACATCTTGATTTTTCAGATATGGCTACTTTTGACAGTAAAAACATTTCATGCCAAAGAAGAGAATACAAAATTACAAACAGACACTGGAAGTTGTCCAAGAGTAAGTCAAGGCCTTAAAAAAACTGTTGCTTCAGAAAAAAAGATTTGATATGGAAAATGACAGATCACAGCAGTTAATAGAATAAATGCATGCCTCATTTTCTTTCTCAGGAAGTTAAGCACACATCTCATGCAGATGGGATATTCAAGGAAAGCTTCCATCTTAAAGGATCAAAGAAACTAATCGGTAACTTTTGCAAATAGATAAGATCTATAAAACTATGAATGAGGTGCCTTGCTAGAAAACCTATGAACCATAACCAAGAAGCCTGATGGCGTAGGAAGACTGATGGTTTTGCAAAATTAAGGCTTTAGATTTTCAGAAAGGGTAATTGTTTTTAAGCATAGAAACGAATTCTAGCAAATCACTTAGATAGGAATAGAATTTACATGTTGCTGACCTTAACTGTGATCTGGTTAAAAAGGAACTACCACATAAATCATCTAAGAACATGACATCTAGATGAAAGGACGAGGTAAAGAGGAGAATGACCTAATGTTAGATCGAAGTTAAAGAGTCTTGGTTGAGATTTTTTTTTTTTAGAGAAGAGGTGAAAAGTGATCCATAACCAACAAAAGCTTAACTAATGATAGAATCATTATCACCAGCCTTGAGATCATCATGAAAGGCCCTCATGCAGTCATCAGCATGAGGGGTAGAGAGCATTGGAAAGGAAGGGTATTTTGGTTATTTCATGATATCATGTGTTTTAAGAATGATTGTTATTCCTTTATGTGATTGTCATTGTAGTAGTCTAATGTTAAATGTATTGTTAGGTGTCATGTTAGTTGAAATCATACAATGCACAAAAGAGGTAGCCAGGAAGGCGGTTAAGTGGATAGGTCTCAAAAGAACCATGCATGGCAAAGAAGGCGCACTTGCCTGTGTGCTTGTCTGGTGGGTCAGGGGGTTCTGACAAGAGGTTTCTCTTGTTTGGAAGACTTCCATCTGCCAACGAACAATATTCTGGAAAAATGACTACCTAGGCTGGCAATAGTTCCACAAAGTGTTGAGGAAAGTGCGTATAGGAGTTAAAGAATCCAGGGTTATTTCTCTGATCAGGTTTTGTGTTTTGGAAAAGAAAAGCATCACTTAATTAAGAGGATTCATGATCCACAAATCCCACGAATAAATTGAAAATATGAGTTGTGCTATCTATCAAGACTCGTTTGTGGACTATCCAATTGTTTGGATAACAGTCCTGAAAAAAACAATTATAATCACCAAATGTTCAAGATTTACTATTCCTGGTGTATGATCCATTATAAAACATGTAGGCTCTGTTTGTTCTTGGTATTCTTCCCCCCACCCTCAAAAATCCACCCGGGAGAGGGCTTTAGCTATCTTTGATTGTGATAAATTTGGTAGTATGATGTGGTTGTATAGGATATTTACATCCACTTCAGAAGTTCTCCTTCATTCCTACATCATCAAGAATCACAGTTTTACTTAATAAAACTTGTTACACAGAGACAATTTCTCAGAACAAGGAACCAACCCATGCAGAAATCAGCAAGTTATTTCCTTTTTTAACAGACTGCTGTATTTTCAGCTGTACACGTTAACTGTTTCCTTATATATATAGGAGTAGGCTTGACCTTACTGCTGTTTTTTACTATATTTTCAGCTCCTTTAAGAACAGATAATCTCAACATTGATATTTTTTTTATAAAATCTTGCAATTTCAGAACAAGCTACCCTTTCTGAGAAAGAATCATGAGACTTAGCATTTCTTGAAATAGGCTCAGACTATCTGAATTCCAACAATATATCCAGAAATACACATTAGGTAACTAATGAATAAATTCATTCCATATTTATCAAGTTCAGAAAGTTAAATTTTCCATCTTTTTGTCCCCTTTTTTGGGGGAAACACTTTTCTTTGATTGCAATTATGCACAGTGCAGATGTAAGGCTTCAGAAAATGCTAGTGTGCTTGATATTCAAGTCTAATACAGAACATCATCATTACATGTTCTCGACAAAATTATGCTGTGCAAGGACAACATACTAAGTCAAGCTGCAATCTTGTGAATTTTTAGTCATGGGCCCCTGACACATGTAATCATCATAATATGAACTATTCCACTTGGTGATCAGACAACTTCTACAAAACGTGTTTACCCTCCTGTAGGTACAAAAACCGAAGCAAATCAATATTATGGAAGATAACACAAGTGGATATGACTAGATAATTAAATCTGCGATATCTGAGTCAGCAGTAAGAACCTGCAGGTAAATCATGTTCTAGCAAAACCAGCAACCTCCTTTGTTCTTTCATATTTGTCAATGCTTTCAGGGCTTGGCAGTCCAGTTCTGCTTTCATATTTCTTTTCTAGAGCCTATTGTCAATGCAGTAAAGTCTATAAACCCAAAAAATTAATCAAGAAAAAAGAAGCATGATTATCAATTAAGAAACAATTCATAGTTTTGTTGTTTCCATGTATCAGCATGCTGCATACATTTGACATACAAATATAGGGTTTTTTATTGCACATACATCTGTCGAAATATAGCTTCTATTTTGCAAACACACCCTTAGATGCCCCTGTTGTCAGGTTCTGTCCTTGTTCGTCTGACATGACAACTTGACCTGGGAAACAGCTATCCAAAATTCATATCTTTCAGATCCACTCAGTGGGAGGCCTGAACTTATTCTGCAGATTCCCCTTCTCCTGTTTGACCTCAATCACTCAAAAACCCAAGATATCTTTCCACATAGTTTCTTGGAATCAAACACCAGAATACTTCCAGTTCATTCATATCTTGCAAAATCCAAGTTCAATAATAAAATCCTTATCAGGATTCAGATTAAGGGAAAAAATGAACAAATATAAATCATGCATGGCCCACAGGTCAATATCAGACACAACTATAAAACCAACATTGGTTTTGATTAGTTAGGGCTGTGTAAGAACATTTTTGCTTTTGGTTCAATACTATAAAACCGACATTGATCTTGTAGTAGTTCTGGCCTAAGCTGGAACATCTTGGTTCGGTTTCAAAGTCTTACAGAAACTTAAAGCTGTATTGACAATTGCCTCTTTGGGGCAAATATCATGCGGTCATCCTCCATGTAAACAAGTTCTGTGTTGCACTTGTTTGGAATATGTCTTAAAGAGACAAACACTGCATCTGAGGATCTCCAACTACCTTTATGGTACCCTTGAGAAAAACCAACTTTCACTCGTCCACTCAATGTAATCCAAACACATTCCTTCTCCTAAAACACAAGGTGCTCATAGTCTTCCCACTCATCAACAATTCCAGTTCCGAATAGCATATTTCCTTTAAATTTCTTCCCAGAATACTTCTTAAAAAATGTGAAACTCTACTGCTGTGCATAAGAGTGCACCTTTCAGGTGCCTGGGAAGCTTTTGTTAAATGTGATTGCCAAATTTAGTGATCATGCTGGTAGAAAATTTTGTCCTCATTGCTGGTTTCAGATGAAACTTTTCCACTATCGTGTCTCTATGCTACATGCTCTAATATTAAAATAGGCAAAAAAATTGCTATTTCATACAACTGAAATCATTCTTACCCTTGCATTCTCTTCTCAATCATATTGTGGGATCAGCAACCCATCTCTCAGAGCATCCCAAATATAATATTCCAGGTCCCTTTATTCATGCATATATTTCTCAAGTAGCAAGATGAAATTCAACTACCATGCAGCTCTTCTGTGACATGCCTTGCTGTAGAATCCCCAACTACATGAATCTAAAGTTTAAATATGTAGATAAGGTAGCCTTCTCTTCCCATTCCCAGTGGTGATCAATAAGACTATATTGAATGGGAAAGTCTTGATTGCCTGAACCACCTCGCAAAGCTAGAGTGAGAGAAACTTTAGCAATGCGGAGACTGATCATAAGGTTCCATGGCAAGCGCATTTTCTTGAACAAAGTTTTCTATGATAGGAATGGACACCAATTAGTTATCAGAGTCTCGTTGAAAATCCATTATTATGAAGCCAGAATTATGTGTATATATATAGTCAGCTGGTTAATTGCTGTTCATTTTCATGCTTAAATTAATATTAAAACAAAGGAGAAAATTATTACCAATCATTAGTACTTTCTATTGATGGTGGAATCATCTCAAACCGCTCGGTTAGGGGTGTACTGAACCATACCAGCGGCCAACCAGGATGATTTTGGTGTTTGAAATGAGATATCGACGAGGACAGGGGGATGGAGAAGGAGAGAAAAGAGAGAGAGAGGGATGGAGGAAGTAGAAGAAGGCCGGAGAGGCTGTCAGAGCTTCGCTCTCCTCCGGAGAGGGGGGAGGAAGGGAAGGAAAGAGGGCAAGGAGGCCGGTGGTGGCCGCCCTTCGCCATAAAGGCCCCGGATGATCGGACCACCCTCCCACCTCCTCTAGATTGAAATGCGAAGGTCCCGAGGTGG
>KE504640.1:1434103-1471149 GCA_000441515.1 Elaeis oleifera | reverse complement strand
TCCAATTCACCCCTCCTCTTGGTTCCATAGTTGGGCAACATATTTTTCGGATGGATTTATTTTAAGAAAAAAATCGATCCTTTATTTCACCTTTGATTTTTCCCTATCATTTTCGGCAACCAAATCTGGGTGGGAAAAGGAGAGTGCTTGTACAAATCTGATGGCAATAGAAATTACATCTCAAACATACATATCTCGGTTGAAAAGATCAGAGCCGTCCAAAATAATTAATTTTTAGAACACTTTATCCTCTTCGCGAAATCGGTCACGTCTCTGATCGAACCGCCTCAGTCACCCAGGGTCAAAATCAGCTGAAAGACGTCAGAACAAAAACCTCTAGCAAACCAAACTCGCGTTTGCCACGTCACCAACAGATCAAGGAACTCTTGTAAAAGACACCAAACCCACTCTTTATGGCTACGTGTTTGTTCGTAATTTCCCGATTGTACGTTTGTGTTCCGTTTCTCAGCGGTTGTCTTCACCCTCCTTTCCCACCGCCTTTTCTTCCCCTCCTCTTGTCTCGTTCCATCCCTATGCGTAGCTTTTTATTATTTCTTTTCCTCCTCTCCTATCGTTACGGAATACGAAGACGCATCCATCGAGAGATTCCCATCAAGAAAAGTTGCTCGAGAGAGAGAGTAGGATAGGGAAAGGAGAAGGGGAATCGCAATGCTTAGGGCTGGAGCTAGGAGGCTGCTAGGGTTAGGGGTAGGGCATCGGGTCTCGGCCCTCCAGCGGCCGACGCCGGCTCCGCGGCGGCGGTTGTGGCGGTGAGGGGGTACCACGAGAGGGTGGTGGATCACTACAATAACCCCGGAACGTGGGTCCTTCGACAAGAACGACCGATGGTGGGGACGGGGCTGGTGGGTGCCCGGCCTGCGGTGACGTGATGAAGCTCCAAATCAAGGTCGACGATGAATCCGGCAAGATCGTCGACGCCTGCTTCAAGACTTTCGGCTGTGGCTCCGCCATCGCCTCCTCCTCCGTTGGTCGATTCCTATTCCTCACTTTTTGTTTTCTCCCAATTTTTTGAAAATTATCGTTTGGTTGATTCCTGATGCAATGACTTTAATTATTTCTCTAATTAATGTCTTTAAAAAAAAAAACTAAAAAGCTATTTTTTCCCGAATCAATGCTGAAGGAGAACCTGATTGACACGAACTTTTGTGGGAATTGTGGTGTTTGGAAATTGATAATATTCAGTAGTAACGTGACCGCACTGAGGCAAAATTACTGTCGATTTTATGATCATATCCTGTTGTATTTAATAGGAATAGGTTTTTGATATGAGAAATTAGGTTGAATTCGGTCAATTTGATGTATCTGATTACTGATGTTCAAACATCTGGGTATGATCTGCTGAATTTTCAGAATTTGTTGGAGGAAAAAGCAATATAATTCATAAATAAACAAATTTATCGGATTTAAATTACATCTTTCCAATACTGTAGCTTCCTAAATAAAATGACGACAAAATAGCTTGCCTAGCTAGATATATTTTTTTTTAATCAAAATGTTACAGTGTTTATAATTTCCTGTTGAGGCAGGCCACGTTCTACCTGACTGTGGATTATGATATGTCATTGGACTAGGTTGCAATCCAATTAGCAATTCTATAGAATATCCACTTTATGCCTTTCAGTATATACTTTGTGTTTGCTGCACTGTTTCTTGTCTGTCAATTTCCTTTTTGGGGCCGTTGTATGAGGTTTATTTTGAAATATTCCATAAATTTATGGGCATGGTATATTGTTAGCTTAAGATATCGGCAAATGCTTCTTTTGCCAAAGGCTTGGAACATTATTTTATGTAGGTTTTACTCCCATTGTAGGACGTATGTGTTTATCCATCTTTAGTTGCCTTCATTGAGTTGATAGGTGTTACTTATCGTCTATGATTTCGCTTTGTTGCAGCTACTGAGTGGGTAAAAGGAAGCAAATGGAGGAAGTAGTATCCATCAAGAACACGTAATTATTTTCTTTCACTGCTGTTTTGTTATATTTCTTTTACTCATCTATCATTCCCTGTTGTTCTTTTCTTATGCATTATGCTTTAGTCTGGTTAATCCTTTATGATGTGGGTTTCCTTCAATCTATTTGCATTGTTGCTTTGCTTCGCATCTCCTGTTATTTATGTCTTAGTGGTACATTGGATATTATTTTTGCCAAAACAAAGGAAATATAAGGATCTGGAACTCTTAAAAGAGATCCAAAATTGACTTTGTTGTTATAGGTTTAACATTTTGGTACTTGTAGCTAGTAATTTATCATGTGCCGTTGTTAGGAGGGGCGAGAGGATGCAAGGGTGCCCCTGCTCTTATTATTGGATCATATATGGTTAATTTACAGACAGCCATATATACCATGCAAAGGGGTTCCTGTGCTTTCTTCTGGGTTCCTGTTCTCTTTTGCCTCTCTTCTTTTTGTTGCAACAAAAAATTTTTTGGAGGAGCTTTACTACCTACATTGCCATTAATCTAGCTCCAACCATCATTTCGCTTGCAAGAATAATCCAAGTAGTGAGAGAGGATGTTATTCATAAGTAGCATTGGTTGATTGAAATAAATGAGTGTAATGTTGAATGCATATTATTTAGGCATCATGTTCGGCTAGATGTCCCATCTTGTTATTAGTTTCCATTAGGAGCAAGTGGTTTTGACACTTTGCCATTTTCTCGCATGTGGTCAAGGCCATTTTTGTTGATTTCACAAAAGGTTCTCCCGTAATCACTTACCTCTTGCCTTCTGAATGAAACAAACTATTTGCTTAGCCGCTAGTAATAATGAAAAACAGCACCTTTTTACTAAGTGTTAAGTTATTCATGAGAGAGAAGTTTAACTAGCCAAGTTAACGTATTTACTAACCCAAACAGCACCTAATTACCAAAGACAGCCCAAAGGAACCTCATGAATGTAATTTGTTGGAATGCTAAGTATTATAATATGAAACAGTCCTGGCTCTTGTTTCCTTAAATAGCTGGAGATATTTCTCTCCTGATAGAATGGTCAGCTTTGCCTTGTGGTATATGCGAGGCATATGCTGCAGAATGCTCATTTTTTAATGTTATAACTACTGAATAAACTAATGGAAGCAGTCAGATGGTATGCAGTTGCAGAGAAGAGTTATTATTAGCTTGATGGAAAATATCATACCTTCTCTAGTTCTATACTTTAGACTTTCGCTTGTCATTGAGCAATTTCCTCTTTGTTGGAGGATGATATAGATGTCACCATAATGTTCAGTAGAAATTGAATTAGAAATTTTTGTTTGCCCAAAGAACTCAATTAATTTTTTTTTTTTTTGTGGTGGGAGGGGGGAGAGATGGATCAGAAAACAATTGGAGTTTTATGAGCCTTATTGACTATGTCTAAATCCTTATTGGTCACTTCAAATGACTGCTCGTTAATCAATTTCTATGGCATGATGGAGATGTGGTAGTGGAAAAACGCAATGTCATTCGTAAGCAAGTTCTGAATGTTTCATCTTTTGTTCATTAGCAGTATGTTTTTTTCCCTTAATGTCATGTTGGACTTTCACATGATATGTCATGGTTGTGCATGTGAATTGTTTTGTCCCATTCAACATCTTTTAAGCTTTGTAGAAGGCGAGATGGCATCAAATCTTATGGACATCCATACAAGATGCAATCATACTTTAACTCAAAAGGTGTGAAACTTGCGTAATGGTTGATTTTACTGTTATTTCTATTCAAAACAAGTAGAACTCTAGAGATTGTCTAATTTGAAGCCTTCCGATGAAATTATGCTATCAATTGCTCCAATTTCTTATTTGGAAATCTTACATTTCTTTGTGCAGAAGTGCATTATAAAGCTGTATGGACTAAATAATTCTTTTTGGATAATGTTGATTAATACATAATTACAACATAGTTTTTTTTTTTTTGGTATGTGATATTAATTCGCACAATGTGGTTAATGGAAGGTTATAAGAGAGAAAAATGAAACATGCATGATAAGAGCAGGAGAGTAGATATGGAGTTTGGACAAAATAATTGAGGGACCTCTTCTTATTATCACATAGGGAAAGCCTAATTGGTCTCCATGTGTATAAAGTACATATCTTGAAGGCTAACTGGCCTAAAATCTCCTTGTTGAAGGTTACTCTCCTAACCTCACCGAATCTTTCTATAGACTTAAACTCTGACTCCTGTGCTTCATATATTGCATCTTGTCACTAGTCATCAAGTGGTGTTCAGCATTGTGAACTCCAATGTCCAGTCAGTGGCAATGATTTGATAGATCTAAGCTTAAGACTCAAGCGAGGCCATCAGAATCATAGGTTTCAGAGGCTTGATCTGGCCAAGCTCAAGGTCTATGGTGGATTTGGAATTAGTTCTGAACCTTATATTTGTCTCCAATTTGAAGTTGAGAGCTAGATTCACTTTTGGGCTTTGGATCCAGGGTGACTTGTCACGGTCTTGTAGGATTGTGCATGGCCATTGACATGGGTATGCGGCTTGTATACTTGCAAGTGATCTGGGTGCTGGATAGCCTCGTCATCCCATGACATGCGTCCTGCTTGTGGGAGACCCAGTGGAGCATGACCGCTAGCAGAGTGGGGGTAATGGAGTGGTAGGGCAATGATGGTTATTTCAGCCATGATGAGAGAGGATGAGGTTGGAAAAGAGTGAAAGGGCAGGGAAAGCAGAAATGGTTTGATTTTTCTTTTTGGGATTGAAGGGGAGCTGGTGTGGTGGGTTTTGGCGGTCTGTCACCGTCAGTGTCAAGAGGCGGGGAGAAAATAGGGAGGGAGCGTTGATGATATTGAGAGAGAGGGCTCTGGATGGAAAGAACGGAATTGGATAAATCTCCATGTGAGTGTTTTGGATTAATTGGCTTGTAGACTTGGTATTGTATATTGTGATAATCAATGGAACCCTCTCCATATTATCGGCCAAGATGATGTTGAAACAGCTAACATGAAAACTTTAGCCTGAAATGAGTATTATGCACTTTAGACAAATAGGAATCATCACAGTGCAATTTTAAACCTGAGAATGACTATGGTACATTTAGGTCGATCATTTCTGGAAAGTAGTTGGTGTAATGTTGGGCACTTGTTAGTATGAGATCAATTGGTAGTTCAAATTTTGAACAATTCAATTGTGCCATATGTATATTGTGGATTGGTGCTCCGCTTGTGCTACGAGGCAGAAAGAGTATTGCAAGCCATAATTGGGTACTTGTTTAAAAAGAAGATTTTATTTGAGATGACATAGACCTCCTCTTACATATAGTTTTGCCTTGTATTGCAGAGAAATTGCAAAACATCTCTCACTTCCACCAGTGAAACTCCACTGCAGTATGCTTGCTGAAGATGCTATCAAGGCTGCCGTAAAGGATTATGAAGCAAAGAAAGCCAAGATGGCTCAACAGAATTCATGAGTCTGTACCAGCTGAGAAGGCAGCTGAAAGTAAATATTATGTCTAAAATCGTGTACAAGTTATGATAAACAGCTGGTCCTTCTGGCTGTTCCATGACAAGAACGGCTGCTGATGGGTTTGAGTCTGCCTGCAAATCTGAATTTGTTGTCACCGAGGATATTAAGAATGTGAACCAATTATGAAGCTAGTTATGGTTGTCGTTTTTGGTTGTCTTTATGATGGCGAAAATTTTGAGTTTCGTCGGATTGTGTCAATGGGTATATTTATTTTTCTAGTATAAATGGGCGCTTATATCATTACAGTACGAATACATTTCATAAATTAAAAATAAAATATTTTGTAGGACTCACAAGCATGTTTAATTTTATTGTCAGATCTAATCACTGATATGCTTAGTCACATAAGAAGCAATCTAATCAGATGTGTTGTTTATCTTTGGAAAGACATATTAAATAGACACCACGATGGAGTCACGCATGGCAATTTATTTGTCACGAATGAATGAATAGGCTTTCAACTACTTCATGTCGTCTAGGATTCAATTGATAAGGGTGATAGAATCTTTCTTAATGAGAATCTTTTCTATCTGAAGCGTCTGTCTGGCACAAATAATATTCGTTCAGGTGACTTGAAGTTCATCTCCCAAGACGGATGGTTTGAAGAGGTGTGAGCTTTCTGTCATCAGCAATTTAGCATTCAGATGACAAAATCACCACCATCTCTGCCATCTCCGATGCTATTATTACTATCAAAATGGACTGGTTCGGCCCGGCTCGGCCCATAAGAGCGTAAATTTGATGGGCCGGGTTGGGTTAGGTCTAGTCAAAAATGGGACACAATATAGCTGGCCCAGGCTAATCCAATCCTTTAAGGGCCGTGGACCGGGCCAGCCCATGGGCTTTAAATCTCAAATAACTGAAGAGCGGAGTGAAAAAAGAGAGGCAGAGAGTCCGAAAGGGGAGAGCCTCGAGTGGTCGAGTCCAGAGAGTGGAGAGAGACCGAGAGAGCCTGAGGGAGGTCGGAGGTGGTGAAGATCTGACTTAAAGAGTAGAGAGATCGAGAAAGCCTGAGGAGGAGAAGTAGCCGCAGTCGGATTTGACTCCGAGGTGGCAGCGCCTCGAGCGATCGAGCCTGAAGAGTGGAGAGAGATTGAGAGAGCCCGAGAGATGGCAACATGGACCTAACTCAGAGAGTGGAGAGACCGAGAGAGCTCGAGGAGGAGGAGCTGCGGTCGGATTTGACTCGGAGGTGGCGGCGCCGACGAGGAGGAGGAGGAGGGGTTCGTCCGGAGGTTGGATGGAGGGCGTTCGTCGGCGAAAAAAGAAGGCCGGAGGAGAAAGAGGGGATCGCCTGGGGGTTGGATGGAGGGATATCCATCGGCAGAAGGGAGGAGAGGGCCGGCGTATCTTGATTCGTAATCGGATTCGGAGACCAGAGGCGGCGGCATCGGCGATGAGGAGGAGGAGGAGAGGGGATCTGTAGAGCTGGAAGGCGAAAGGGAGAGGAACTGGTGGAGGCAGTCATCCTGCTGGTCTGCGGCAGCAGCCGGCGATGTGGGGCAGCGGGGCTCAGGAGTCAGGGATTAAAAACGAATAGAATTTTTTTTAAGATTTTTTTTTAAATTTCATGGTTTACCTGGCTAGTCCAGCCCAATCTATATTAGCCCTTGGATTGATGTGGGACGGGTCAAACAGGTTCGATTGTTATTTGGACTATTCATATGGCAGCCCAATCTACCTCATTTACAGGGTTGGATCGGGTCGGTTCTGTAGGTCCAGTCTATTTTGACAGTCCTACTAGCATCGAAGCTAATTTTGACAAACTTCGAAGGAGAAAGCTCTCAGGATATGAAAATCATTTGGATTACTATAGGAGTAGTATTGGAGTCTCAAAAATCAAAGGCATCAAGAAACTAGCTAGTAATGTCGAAGTAGCTGTACTCTGTGGTCAAACAAAAACTCTCTCCAGCATCCGATGAACAAGGATAATTATATTTTGTTGGAAACTATTTCCCTGCTATAGATGCAGGAAATTTTTGTAGGATTTCACTAGATCTATTGTTAAAAAGGTGAAGAAGGATTGTGCCAAACCGGTTTGTTTATATCGTCCGTAG
This sequence comes from Elaeis oleifera, assembly GCA_000441515.1. Lineage (NCBI taxonomy): Eukaryota > Viridiplantae > Streptophyta > Magnoliopsida > Arecales > Arecaceae > Elaeis > Elaeis oleifera. The sequence goes on along the minus strand of KE504640.1, from coordinate 1,463,632 downwards.
TAGTGAGGATCTATTTGTCAAAAAGGTGGAGCATTGTGCCAGCCCGGTTTGTTCATACCGTCCGTAGCAGCTAGGGTCTGAGGCTAGCTAAATCAGCATGCGGGATGGCACACAGACCATGTGAGCCAGTCTTCCACTGTCATGTATGACTGAATCTTCTCTGTGGCGCCCATCTATGAAGGGAAGGAAATGTGGAGTTTCCAATAGGTGCTGTTCACCCATTGCAAGTGCATCGCATTCACATGTAAATGAAGGTTGTCATCGCACGGCATCTACCAATAACCACCTCTCAATTAACGTAGTCCCCGCATTTGATGCTTCTCCGGTTTCCTGTGCTTGCATAGAGGCCCAAGTGTAGCTTTTTCCATGTAACCATTTGAACCTGAGGCCTTGGTGCTCCGAAATGGTCGTGGTGAAGGCTGCTAGCCAACAAGCCGTTTTCAAGGTGATGCAGCTTCTTACACTTGTCCGTTTGCTGGTGGTTCATTGCATCCTTGAGCTGACAGAAGCCAAGCATTTGGAGGCAACAATCCTGACACACCCGGTGTCGTGAAAGGTGGGGAGTCCTTGGAGCTAGGAAATATGCGCGTCTCCCTCCATGGCCATCCTTCTCCCAAGCTCCTGGCCTGGGGGGGCCCCATAGCAAACCAAACAAAAGAACGAGCCTATGGTTTAACATCGGCCACATTTTGTCCAAACAACCAGCGGAATCCAGATCGTGGTTTATGCTTTTCACCTTTGGCAAGAAGGTATCAAGATTTTCGTTGGTGGATCTCAGCTTTTTCTCTTTCTATTTTTTATTATTTTTAAATGAAACTGTACTTGGATGCCAAGTGGCGCGTCTGCATGCGATCACATGGTAGAGGGCTCAATTGGACGATTCCATGTGTCAACATGTGATTACGAGTAGAGAGAACCCATCAGGACAAAGGCTTGATGCAGAAATATGAATTTCCTCTTTTTGTTTGAACGTTCTACAATCTGATGCAATTCTAAAGAACCGAAACAAAGGTCTTATGGTAGGCCCATCTTCGGCTCCTGTCCTTGCAGTTATTGTAAGGTCAGTCTTTTAATTTTCATTTCCATTTTCCTTGTATTTCTTATTTATTTAATCCTTTTGCTTTTCTTCATCAACGTTTTATGAAGTTGGAGTGCTTGAATGGAGGGGATAATATACTTTAAGGTTCTCTGACCCCTCTTACCAAAAAAAAAAAAAAGGGAAAAAGGGTTCTCTCACCCCTAGTAGAGATATCTGACTTATATTGGTTACTTTTCACCGTTTTATATTTACCTCCAGATGAGAAATTAAAGCAATAAATATAGCAAACCAGGGACTACCATGACTCCTAATTGGGAGTCCCAACTCAGAGTCGAGTAGCACCTCTTCAAGAGCATAGAATTCTATTGTAACTACAAAGAAAAGTGCCTCTAAGAACAAAGCTGTTTTACCTTTCCAGCCTCTTTAACTACTAAAGGAAAAGCTGCACCTTCAATCTAGTAAAGAAATCTATAAGAATAATTACATGAAAGCAATTGATCAGATGCAGACCGGTATATCATATTAGCACACTCTTCTTTGCATAATGTTTTGAAGATAAGAGTGGTGTTACAAGACATATTTTGAAAAATATATATTACTTGCTCAATTTATATTTTCACCGATCTGATCATCGAGAAAGAAGAACTTCCTTGAATACCTTCAAACTCAAATATCTACAATTGAATAACAAAGAGTAAAATAATTGACAAAATTAGGGTTTATATTTCTTTCTTTCATTAATAATTTGTAAAACTAAGTTACAGGCTCTTTACTTGTACTAATGAGGTCCTCACTTATATAATATAGGCGGGATTTTGCCTTCAGTTAAAAGATATATTATAGCTTTTCTAAAATCAAAATGATCAACAAAATAACTATGAAAAACTTAAAATTTTACGAAAGATGAATTTCAATTTCTATATTAACTTTATCTTCATCCATTTTATCTAATTCTTTCAGGGTTGTGAGATATGCTTAGTTAAATTAACAATATCTTTACTGAAAAGAAAGTTCTTACTTTAACTAACTAATTTGGAGATCTAAATTGTAGAATTTGCTCTTGATTGGTGGGTGCCTCAAAACTTATAGGAGTGGATGAAATTTGGGATCTCAAAAAGTAATTAAATAAAAATATCTCAATCAGATATTATATGGGCAAGCTATGATCTACAGAAGTTTTAATATACAATTTGGTTTTAGCGGTGATAGATCTTGCTTCTGAGTTTTATCTAGACATTTTCATAATATCCAATTTGGTCCTCATTCTAGCTGACGATTCTTCTGAATTACTTGCAAAATACATGTGTATTAGAAATTTTAAATTGTATTTAGAGCATATTAAAAGAAAACCTAGCCAAATTTATTACTATGATATGCAAAGATAAAAATATCTAAATATAACAACTTTATGCCTTTCTTAAGGCTTCCTCCAAAACTATTACTAAGTTTCTTTTTCATTCTCTTTTGTTTTTGTTTGCATGCCTAGGCAGATATTAACATATTTACATGCGTGAAGGTCTTGAGGCCTTGATTTACTCAACCCACTGAGCCGTCAACCTGTGGCAATAACTATACCCGACTATGTAACATCACATGAGATTTTGATTAGCCAGCATTCTTCTCCGTTACAACACAATATATACCACGCACATAGCATCCTCAGTTTTCTCTTGTTTTTCTCTCATAGACTTCTTATTTTTTTTTTTTTTAAATATTTTTTATATAATCATGCTTATTCCTAATCAGAAAATCATGTTCATTCATTTTCATCAGATTGGGCATCTTTTACACTAACTACTCCGTTCAGGATCCTTGTATTTACTTTGTTTCAGGCCCTTCTTTCGTTTTGGGAAGGGTCAACTCATTCATGTCTTCATCCATGGATTGTTCTTTCTGCAATCTAGATTGGTGGAATGTACAAGCAAAACTCTCATGCATGATGTACTCTTATCATCACAAAGCTACAAGAACTTTCTTGAATGGTACTGGTACTTTCCATCATTATATTACACGGAAGCATTTATAAGTCGCTCTCTCTTTTTGCTTTCAGATCTGATTTAGTTTTATGATATATTCCAATCTTTCAATAATATGAATGGATGACATTAACATCCAAGTCATCATCTATGGAGGCTGTGAGATGTCTCCACTCAGTCTCTAGTGATCACCCGTATTTCTTAAATGGACGCAGGAATAAACTAAATGGAAGGTCAAGGAGTGTGTTACTCAGAAATGGATTTCTAAAAATAATAAAAAAATCCATTATCTCTTTTTTTTCTGTGAAAAGTTTCTAAATAATTTCCTTGGAGTATAGCATATGATGTGAGGTGCCAAGAATTATCTATTGTTTAAATATCAGAAGAGATGGTCTCCTGAACAAAAATTTAGTACATGTCACTATAGGATAAAGAAACCATATACATGCATAGACATTATTGTATTAGATGATTACATATACTTACTTTCTAATAACTTGTCATGATGCTAGCAAAAGCAGAAATAAATTGCTGAGGGGCTAAGGAAAAAAAAGAATTAATTAAAACTATGGCATTTTCTGTGGCTGAAGTGTTGGACATCTGGAAGAAGTTATTGGCTAGAACCGTTCTACGACATAGATTTTGGACCATCCAATAAAAAAATCATTACATCAAATCCAAAATTCATGTGGTAAAACAGTCCTAGCCAATAATTTATCCTCTCAGACGTTTTCAGATTTTAGCAAAGAGGCCACCGGACTTTCTTCAAATCCTCTCTTGGGACTCCCCTTTAGTTACTACCTCCGAGTTAAATGGCTCACACTAACCCACACTAAAACATTAGATTAGATCCTAAGTCCCCACCTAGCCCATCTCCTAAAGCACGTCACCCAAATGAATCGCAGCCGTTCATTTCATCGATAATACACCTTATCATCGGCGTGGCACCTCCTCCATTCCCATGCCGAGTAGTACCCGCCACAACCTCACGCTCATCGGACTGGTACGACTAAAAGATAAAATAACAACGAAGGGTCGAGGACCTTCATTTGGGTTTCATTTGTGCATCATTTCACCCCCATCTCACCACCATCTGAGGTCTATTTAAGTAGCCCTGAGTCCCAGCCTCAAGGTCAGCCGTCGGTAATCCTAGCAACATTAATTTTTCCACCAAACCCCTCACCAATATTACTAATTAGTTTTAGCCTGCTGTATACTTTGTTCCATGGCCCCCGGCGTTCCTGCCACTAGCATGTGCCGGGGGGAGACGTGGGGCTACTTTGGCTCGAGGCGGGCCTATGTTACGTTCCTCGCCGGCGACGGCGACTATGTGAAGGGGGCGGTGGGGCTGGCCAAGGGGCTGAGGAAGGTGAAAAGCATGTATCCGCTCGTGGTGGCGGTGCTGCCTGACGTGCCCGAGGCTCACCGCCAGCTGCTCCGGGATCAGGGGTGCATCGTCCGGGAGATCGAGCCCGTGTACCCACCAGAGAACCAGACCCAGTTCGCCATGGCCCACTTCGTCATCAACTACTCCAAGCTACGCATTTGGAACGTGAGTATTGTTCCTTTTAGGGGTATATTTGCATGGATCGATCGTTTATTAGCCATGCACGTAGTATTAGGTACTGTTTTAGAGCTTGGGAATCTGAGCCAGTCTTAATTCCTATTGCTCCGTTAGATGAGGCTGAGTTAACTCGTCAGTTAATTATAATACAGGTATATACTTGGGAGCAATTCATCTGAATATATAAGAATGAGGTCGAACATATATAGATGAGATATCAAGAACTAGCGTTAATAAATTATTGACTTGAAGCAAAGGTTCTTATCTTTATTTCACTCAAAGTCTCAGCCGAGTTGGATCATCAAGCTAGCTAGCAAGCTGCTCGTCCAAATAGAAATTTGATTGATCTACAAAAGGTCAGCAAATACTATTGTTTGATGGCTTGGTTTGTAATATAAGGTTCTAGTTTAGATGTCCAATGAAGAGGGTTTCTTTTTGATATAGCGAGTTATAAAAAATTAAAAGACTGATCTGATTTCATTTTACATTTCATTTGGAGTGAGACATAGCCCATTGCATACTTTTGAAAGTTAATTACCACTATTTATCCATTGACTCGTTCATCGTCAGTATAACTGATTGATTGCTCCGGTGAGGAAAATAAGGCAACACATATCAGTGTCAACATATGTAAAAAAAATTCTATGCAGATGTTCAGACCTGAGCTAGCAGAGAATGACATATGAGAAACATATTACATTTTTCTTAAAACCAAATAACAATTTCGTCAATTTATTTGTAGATTTACTGAACATATATGGACATACTGGAGACTTGGTAAGTTGGTATATATATTTAAGCACTGACAGTTGTTTTATTGGGCTATACTGTTGCATGTAGTTTGAGGAATACAGCAAGATGATCTATCTTGATGCGGATATCCAAGTGTTCGATAACATAGACCACCTCTTTGACATGCCTGATGGCTACTTCTATGCTGTGATGGACTGCTTCTGCGAGAAGTTATGGAGCCAGTCTCCCCAGTACTCCATTGGCTATTGCCAGCAGTGCCCGGAAAAGGTGGCATGGCCTGCCGAGATGGGATCTCCTCCTCCACTCTACTTCAATGCTGGCATGTTCGTGTTCGAGCCCAATCATCGAACCTATGAGAACCTTCTTGAGACTCTTAAGATCACACCACCAACCCCTTTGCAGAGCAGGTGAGCTTATGAGTAGTATCATCTTCTCCAAGCTGTTTGTTCTGAAATTCGTATTCTCAAAAAGAACAAATTCAGTGCCAATATACATTTTTAAAACAGATATAAATAAGATATTTGTCCATAATTTGATGAAAGAACAATATGTGAGAGACATAAATGATGTCGAAGCCAGACAGAAGTCAACTAATCAAAAGAAATTAAAAGAAGCGAAAAAGTACATGAAAATGAAATAGAATTGTTGATATTATGTATAGCTACATATAATGATGTACCTATTACTTTTGTCACTTAATCATCCTTGTGTACTGGCAGCTTGTAAAATTGGGTTAGTATCACAATTTTGATAATATAGATGAGAGCAACAGATTTTTTGAAGTAAGTGATGTAGATGAAAGAAACTTCTATCAGATCATAGGATTGACTCAAATCTTTTTCGTGGATTTGCTATTGGTAAATTTTATATAATTATTAAATTATCAAATGTTTTTTAAAATATAATATTTTCATATTTGTAACCAGCTAAAAGTGATACAAGCTAATTAACTCTTTGCATCTTAATTAAAAATAGACTAAAACAAGCAATATGTTCTGACTAGAATTAGAATACCAGATGCAAGTGGTTCTGTTTGGCGCCCTATCTCCATATTCTTGCTCCACCTATCTCTGGATAGAGAAGGGCCTACTTGTAGACCACCGCATGCATGAACCATCCATGTAAAAGCTTGAGCCTTTCAAATCAAAATCAAGAATCCTAAGATCATCTAGTCGGACAAACCAAAGGTGGTCCTCTAAATTGACCTTTCTTTTTTTTTTTTTGTGATAAAGATTGACCATATGTTATTTACAAGGCGTAGCTTATTAATTTCTATTTTTTATGAGGCAGTAGTCCTTGGAGATTCAGGGTTATAATAAGGACCATGACACAGATGGTGGTGGTTTTGATTCACTATCACCCTTATCTTTGTGATAGTTAGGAAACATATGATGAACTAGAAGTAACTTAGGAGCTAAAGAAAGCATACAGGCTCTGCCATATGTTTCTCACTTCTCACTTTTTGAGAACTAAAAAGTTAAGACAATTTAAGTTTTCCACATCTTTCTCATCTTTTCTTGTTGTAGGATTTCTTGAACATGTTCTTCGAGAAGACCTACAGGCCAATCCCTCTTGTTTACAATCTGGTCCTGGCCATGCTGTGGCGCCACCCAGAAAACGTTGAGCTTGACAAGGTTAAGGTGGTCCACTATTGTGCTGCAGTAAGTCCTTTACCAATATTGATCCCTTCTCTCACGAATCAAATCACTACAAAGGATTGCATCAATTATTCACATCTACTATCACCATTCATTATGAATTTCTTCTGTTAATAGGGTTCAAAGCCATGGAGGTACACTGGGAAAGAAGTTAACATGGATAGGGAGGATGTCAAAATGCTAGTGGCAAAATGGTGGGATATCTACAATGATGAGTCACTTGATTTCAAGGCAGAGGACATGGTTGCAGAGGGAGAGGCCTTCTCGATGTCTTCATCGATCATGGCAGGCATGCCAGAGCCCACAATCAACTACATCCCTGCACCATCTGCAGCAGCTTAAGTGAGGCTAGGAAAGATGAAGAGTGAATGGAGGAATTTTGAAAGCATGTGAAAATTTGTGTAATGAATAACTAACTGCCATTTCAAAGGTCGCTACCTTTGATCATCTCCCTGTTCTATGAAATCATCCACTTGGGCCAAGAGAAAAAAAGTTCTACTCTTGAGAAAATTCTCGAGTTAATACAAATTTTGAGTGGTGTTCTGCTCTCGAGAAAATCTCAAGATAATATAAATTTTGAGTGGTGTTTATTTATCTAGTCTGTTACTGTTCAACATCATGAATTCTATTCTCAATGGGCCAGGAAAATCAGTTTTGATCTTTAAAAACTGAAATTAGGATTTCATTGATGATGATGTCCAAATGACCTATAGAATTACACTGTGTTCATCACGTCCAAGCAACATTCTTTATTCTTTATAAAGAAGGAAAAAATGACCGACCCTCTTTATTAGGAAAAGAATTTCAAAAGCTTCCTAACATAAATGCACAACACATCACATGTTCCATAAAGTCCAACAGTTCCCATCAAAAGAGTTTCAGTTGATATCATTTTTCATGCAGCATCATTGAAGTGTCAAAAAGAGGCAATACTCCAGTGTTGGATGCACCACTGAGTACATGAAGAAGTAAAAATAGATTAATGTAGACAAAAGACTCAATCTTTGAATATGAAATTGCGTTTCTTGATATCATTTTCATGAAGCATCTTTGAAGTGACAGAAGGTGGCAATGCTTCCAATCACCAACACTAGCATTGGGTGCATGCAATGCAGGTGAGAAGAAACATGGATAAACATATGCACCATAGAAATGCCCATCTTTAAAATCTTTATTTGAAATTGGAAAAAATATTTTGCAATGTATATTCATTTTTCCAAATAATTAATACAAAATTTGCCTCAACCAAATCGAATATGACGGACCATGAGTTTATAACTTATAATCTTCCGGACTGTGTAGTTTGAACAAGTGTTTGACATGCATAATTCTTCCACTATTTTACTACCGGTGTGCTCCCAACTTTGTTATAATAAGTGAAAAGATTATTAGATGGTGTGGTCGATTATAACAACATTAGTCAGGTAATAAAGTTCAACATCTACTGGCTTTGTGCTGCAATAATAATTCAGTTTAGGTATTGTTGCGGCCAATCCCTTCGTCGTCTGATCGTCGGGAACGAGCACCTGCAAGAGAAGTCCACGCTGATCGGAGATGCCTCCGACGGGGACCCTCCGACGGTCAAGTTAGAGAGGAGACTAGGCAACAGTAGAAAAGAATCAGGAGACTCAGCGATGGAGAGAGGAGGAAAGCTCGAGAGGGTTTCAGAGAATTAAAGCGCCTTCCGAGGTTTCTCCAGTCTTACCGTAAGCTGTTGCCTTACTCCGTTTTATAGTAGGAGGCGGTATGGTCCCGCCGTCGATGATGGAGACAACTGGGGAGTTGTCAAATCGTCGGGGATTGTCAAGTCGTCGATGGGCTGACAGGTCCTTGGAATTAATCCATGTCCTTGGCAGGACAGCGCCCCAAGCCCCTGGCAGGACAACGCCCCTTGGTGTCGTACAGCATGTCCTTGACAGAACTGCAGCCCATGCCGGTCGTTCGGCGTTTTAGAAGGGCTGGCCGACTATACGTCGGGGTTCAGATGCCGGGTGGTGGCTCGGGAGCGCAGTCGGCGTTCGGAAGGACCTGTAAAAGTCGGATGTCGGCTGCCCATCCGACAGGGAGTCAGCGATGAAGGTTCGGCCTTTCGGGTGGTCGGAGGCAGTGTTGGCCTGTTCGGCTGGCACACTTGGGCCGAGCATCGTCGGTAGTCACTGTCGGTGTCGTCCGTCGTCGGATGGGTGAAGTCGGTCGTCGGTTGGTCCTTCTCGAGGATGAGTCGGCGTCGGGGTCTGTTGACGAGTCGGCATCGGGGTTAGTCGGTATATCCCAACAGGTATCTTGTTCATTTGCCTTTTCTTTAAACCTCGTTTCATGCTGGTTCCGGTATGCATTCTTTTTAAGTTCATTTCTTTTCGTGCGTCTATAAACATCGGCATTATTATATCCTGAGTAATGCAAGGAAAGTGAAATCAACATCGATTCGATGTTATGGTAACTTTCATGTGATCTCACCTAAAGCGATCTTGAAGTCTCTAATTAAGTCGAGAAAGTTTTCTTCCTCCGAGAAAATCTACTAAGTAAGAAATGTGTTGTTGACGGATTTTTAACTCCACTCGATAAGAAATTTCATTGCTGCTGCTAGAATAAGGCTACCAAGTCAAAGAAGAGAGAAATTGCTAATATTTTCCATAATATGTCAGCACAGTTTCTTTCTGTAATTTTGTAATAAAAGTTAATTTAGAGATGAAAGAACCTGTGATTTTTTTAAAGACAAATTTCAATTCTCACAGTTTTTTTCTGTTTTTCTTTTTAGAGAAATCTATTCCTATTCCAAGGTAGAGAGCTCAAAATGTTATGGGTGTGAAGGATTTCCAACTTCTAATGTGGAACTCGTTTCCTTGCGCCTTTTAGTTCAGATGCAAGTAGGTGAAGATATGAAAGTCCAGAAGAGCAGCAAGGAGTTAGAGAAATAGAAACCCTAGGTTAAAAGAGCTAGGAGAAAAGAACTGGAGCCCATTAACAATTAACGAAGCTGGATAAACCTGCAAGAGCGCTTCCAATCGAAGTATTAAGGTTTTAGTACTGATAAAAATTTTATGGGAAAACAGAGGAGGGTCCGGAGGTGGGGAGTACTTGCGAGGAAAGAACGAGGACAACACGGATGTTGCAAGTTATAACCAGAAGGATTTGTTAGTAATATTATAATTTAATAGAGATTTTAATATAAAAATTTAGCCTCCATGAAATGACAAGGTCGGATATGGATTATATTGATCAATACCCATATCTACCTTATAATTAGAAATTCTATATCTATATTTGTTCCATATATGTCTCGAGCCGAATTAGGTCGGATCAAATAGAGTTGCGGATCGGATAGATAAAAAAGATGAGATTAGATCAAATAAAAAATCTATCATATAAATATTATAAAATAATTATAAATTTTAAATAAAATTTAGATTGAGATTATATCAGGTTGGATTTGTATAGGACATACTATTATCCATACTCGATTCAAATTCACTTCAATTTTTTTTCTAAAATCTAGATCCGTCACAGATTTTAATCGGATCAGATAAAATCTATCTCATCCAAATTGGATCAGATTGGATGTCTGAATTAGTTAAAATTACCATCCCTAAGTCTTCTTATGTTGCATGCCGGAACTAGTTGGAAGTTGACATTGGATGTGCATTTTTACATTAAAGTCCCTTTATGACATAACAAGTATATAAAAGTTTACTCACACTGTTTGAACTTCTTTCTTCAACCGGCCTGCCAGGACTAGTTCAAACTAAATATAACCGCTAGTCTCATGGGAGTTTCACGCATATGCCGAGTTCGAACTAGTCCCTTCACCTGGCCTGCCGGGATCAATTCATAAGTATAACCAGGTCTCATTTTAACTCCTTAGAGAACATAAGTATTAAATGTAAGTTACTTATCATGGGAGTTTACATATACATATGTCTCTACTGAGTTTGAACGAGTCTTGTACTCCCATTAGCTGGTGCGATGGGACCAGTACAAAGTAAACAGAAGCACACTTATGCAAGACCACATGCAGAAGATATCTCTCATATAATTAGGTCTACCTTTTTTAAGTACCCAGCTAGAGTACACGATAGAGGTTCAGAAGAAAATCAGCTTTCCTACTCCTGGAACAAGGTTTCACTTGATTCCCAACTAGAATCCCGGCCTACACAAAGCAAACCTCCAAACGAAGCTCCGGTTTCGGCAATGCTTGGGAAAAGCCCGAAGTTTATTGGAGGCCATTAACCTTTGGTATCCGCACATGTGGGTCATTTCTTTTCTGAAGGTACGGGAATTGTTTCAATACAAACATATCTGGAGAGGCCCATGTTTTGCTGCATAGAAGCCGCTAAGGCAATCCCCCATCAGGTGCAACTCAATCGATTTCTTTATAGTTTACTGAGAAACCATTTCAGTGATCCCCTGAAACCTTTTTACATAAGCAGTTTATATGTCTGAATTATAATGAAATCATGGAATTTTTAACAAATAAGAGAAAGAGAGAGAGAGGGTGGTGGTGGGGGAAACTGGAAAGGTCATTGTCTCCCAGTGACCAGTTGCTTCTCCTTGAGACCCGGAAGGAAATGAACGGCACTTTCACATGCATACTTATCACCAACAAGCAAAATGACATCGCTTGCACGAGTCAGCATTTGGAATATCATGGATTAAAAGTCATGCATCAAAGTCTGGGGACATCGCATCCACTGGAACTTTCATGCCACGCCACTCAAAAGTAATCCAGGAACAGTACTTTGAATTAACGAGTCAAGTCCAAAGATGCGGGGAAGATTTCTTATTGTTGCCGATTAAATGAAGCCACCTGATGAAATAAGATAAAGGAAAATCCTGACGCTTCTAATGATCGTATTATGTCAGCATATCTCTTTTCTCTAGTTGGATTAGTAAAACACAAAAGCAATTAAAGAAAATATATTTAGCAGAAAAATGATTTCGCGATAAATCTATCTACATTTTGTTCATACCGTTCGTGTGTATATGAAATCTGGAATAGCTTAATCTTGTGTCACAAAGACAAACTGCCCAACGGAAGAAAGAAGGGAAGAGAGAGACAAAGCTTATTTTATTAAGATCATAAAATCTAAGGACGGCTGGGGCTGAACTAAACTGACTCTCAAGTCACCCCAAAACTTCGTAAACTTGGCAAACCTGACACCTTGCCAAAAACCGCCCATCGAATGAAAAAATCTTTAGATCTGTAATTAACCATGTCAATGTCCCAAAGAAGTTGATAAGGGCATTGGCAATTTGGACAACGGCAAAAGAGACCTAAACTCAGTAATGGCCACAACAAAGAATTGAACTCCGGTCCACAGCATGCTCAACAATGGCGTTTGCTGAATCATTCAGATTATCTTAATTGAATACTGCAAAAATTTCACCACCAAAATCCAAAACCAGAAACTCCCAACAGTCCACAGGATTCTACGCGCCGTCGCCTGGGAGATTCTACACGCTGTCGCCTGGGAGAAATTCTTGGTTGAGAGAAAGGTATCAAATAGCAAATAAGCAAGAAGGAAGACACAGCCGAATGTCGACTTTACTGGAGCTTATTTATTTTGATTTGTATTCATTATTTCGAAATATGGAAGGCGAAGATAAGGGTAAATTACAAACAAAATTCAGAGGTTGAAAGACCCAGGATCTGGCATCAAATTGTGCATCAGGTCAACGCTTAAATTTCTAAGCCGCGTGGACATACATTTCTCCTCAAATCCAAAGGAGCTCAGAAACGGAATACACACTAATCAGATAGCATGGGTATGGAGCGACGTAGCAGACGCAAGAAGCAGACTAAGACCACCAATGAAAGTTTCCCAACATCGGTCCCTGAACACATTAGTTACATTAGCCAAGAACTCAAAACAGGCTAAACATTCATATGGCCGTCAAATCAACAGGGAAATTGAACGATCTTCTCGTGATCGAATATTTATAAACCCAATAAAGCTATTCCATCTTTGATGTCTCATTGCTTTTACAACAACTAAATGACGGACTGGAGCAATGAACAACCCCATAAAATATTGTCACACTCTGCACTACTGCTCGCATAACCTTTGTTTTTTCTCATCATCTTCCTCCGTCTCTCTTCTCTCTCTTCTTGCTCAATGAGGCGAAGCTGCTCTTCATCCTCCCTTCTAGCAATCTTGGAACTGTACACAGGAATTCATTAAATCGTTGCATAGCAGAACATGAGAGTTTCTAACCAAAATGCAGAAAGACTGAATGCACTGAAAAGAAAATTGAGCTCGAGGAAACTGCATTGTTTCTCAAAGAATGTTCACATGGCTCCAAACTACACCATTGGTTCTGCCAGCGACAGAACCAAACAAAAATAAGGCATCATGGCATTGTGATTTGATTGTCTTATCAGATCAACCTTAAGAAATGTCTTGCTTCAAGAATGTAACTTGGCATAACAGAATGAAGACAGACATCCCAAATAGCTCAGTTAAGCCCCTAAGTTCACCTCAAAGAGTTCTCTTTTAATTAGATCCATTCAGACACAGTTTTAAAGAAAGCACTTATGGCCCAGAAAAGATCCATACCTCATCCATTCTTCCTTCTGGATGCGATCAAAAGCGACCTCCATGTCACTGTCGTCCTCATCATTCCCAGCATATTTGCTAGGATCATACCTGCATATGAAACAGACATGCAAATATTTTAATAAGCCAAAATGCTGATTTCCTTTTAATGTGGTTCCTAAACTTGAATCTTATCCCTATAACAATGTCAACTGGCAGTTTTTATCCAAAATGATAATGGCAATCTGAATTATTACAAGAGATTCCAAATATATGTAGTTTTCCATAATTGAAGAGGGGTTTGAGGGATTCTTCTTACATTCTGTTAAGTATGGAAGAGCTGGCTACAATGATACAATTCTTAATAAAATTTCTGAATTTGCTAAGAAGCCCAAATGCTGATTTCCTATTCAACTTTTAATTTTATGGTCCCTAAAATCTTATATCCCATCACAAGTAAATTGTTAAATGCCAGTATTTCATCCAGAAAGGCAACAGTAACCCAAATTCTTATAAGAGGTTCCAAACATACGTAGTTTCCTATAATAGAGGATGGATTTGTCATAATTCCATTATTCTTCCTGAAATTGTGGCACGTATGGAAGAGTTTTTGAATTTTCTATTTCAAGCCGGTTTTCGGTCAATGAGTAATTCTCTCTTAATGATTCTCTTAAATTACCAAATCAGCTTTTGCATACCCCTAGGGCAGAAACAGGTTGGATAAAGTTCAACACCATTCCATATCCGAATCGGGTCAGATTAAGATATAGAAAATGCATATCCGACTTAATTTGGATAGGGACCTGGATACAGGTTTCCGAAGAACTTCGGTAAAAGATAAAGACACATCCGGAATTTTAGGTTTATCTCTAAATTGAGATCCAGATATCTGGTAGCTTAAATTTAAAAATAAAAACTTTAATGGGATCGGTATTCTCCCTTCTCTTCTCCACCTCTGACCTAGTTCCTTCCACACCAAGACTGTAAGCCCCAAAGTCACCGACCTTGACCTTGACCTTGCCTCACATTCATTCCTTCTACCTTAATGGTCAGAGACAAGCCCCTAACACCAAGCGCCACTGCTGTCTAGCTCGACCTCCTCCAATTCCTCTCTCTGTTCTTTCTTCTTTTCAGTCCTCTTTCACCTCTTTCACTGAACTCCCACATTCATTCCTTCTGCCTTAAGTGGTGAGAACAATTCCCTAACACCAAGCACCATTGCTGTCTAGCTTGACCTCCTCTAAGCCCTCTATCTCTGTTATTTCTTCTCTTCAGTCATCTTTCACCTCTTTTTTTTTTCTTCGATACGATGTATCACTCATACAAGTCTACTATGAACACATCCAAAAGTGTCAGGGTACAAGTCTGTACTCTTTCACCCCTTTCACTGAATTTCCCAGGCCATCATTCTCAAAGAGAAGGCCAACCACCCAGACCTCACTGCTCTAGCCACTGCAAGTCACCAGTCACCAGCCCACTTCTAGAAACTAAAATGTCCTTCCACAGTTTTCCATGTTATAAAACATCATCTTTTGGTGGAGATCTACTCCACACAGAAGCTATCATATAAGGCTTGCTTCAAAATGTATAAGGAATACCTCTTGGTCTAATATATCCTTGTGATAGAATCTTGCTGTCCCTTTGAATGTTGTTGTTGAAGCTGCTACGTCGGCAGCACTGGGTAAGGCCCTAAATTTTTATTTTGTTTTGATAGGTGAAGTCACTGAATCCCATATGAAATATCTTTTTGGATTCTGTTCTGATTTTTGACCTTGGGAGCTTCATGATGTGTGGCTTAAGTGTCTGATTTCTGTTCAACCTTCATGTTTGTTTATTTATCTATTCCATTGATCTTTCGACTTCATTTGTTTGGAAGGATTTTGGTTTGGTGCACCCTTAAAGAAAACAAAAAGGCTGAGTTCGCTTTGGATAGCCATCTTTCTAGCTGCTAATGTAGCTCTACATTCTGCTAGTGGATTTCCTCCCATAACCTGTTTGTTGTTGTTATATCATTAAATTTCCTGGCCTAGTTAACAATTGATTTTGTATGTTATGATCATTAATGTGTAATATTATCTTTTCTGGCATTTGTATCATGTGGTGTTATCGGTTGATGCCGGCAATAAAATGTAACTTTCTGATCTCTCATATTAGAATAACTCTAATGTTGTTGCCCTTGATTATTTTTGCCTGAAACATCTGATTTATATCTGTAAACGTGAAGAGAAAATATGGATATGACCGATATCCACATTCATATATGAAACCATTTAAAACAAAGATGGATATAAATTTAGTATATCTTTAATATTTGTTTCCAGATCTATATCTGCAAAATAAAGATAGATATGAATATGGATATATACCAATATCTGATCGATATAAGAGAAACAATTTACAGTTTTAAATGACAAGAAGGTATATGAAAACAATTATGAAGAGTTCAGAAATGAATCCAAACCTGAACATTTTCTAATAAGCCCCGAACATCATCTATATCTTCCTCTTCATCTAAGTCTCTTTTTGCAGGCCTTCTCTTTGAACGGTCATCATGGATGCCATGTGAAAGGATTTGCTTCGAAGGCTTCATGATCAAAACTCAAAAGTAAGAAATGAAGTTGTCAACAACAGCATATCAGTAAACAAACTATATAAAATATTAAGCATGCATGCTTGCATTATTGTGTCTATGCATCTGTGTGCTGGGAGATAGAAGCAAACCTGAATTTTTGAGGAAGGCAATGGCTGTTTGGGTACTGTTATTTGGTTATCTGGTCCTTGGGACACTTTTTTCTGACCAAGATGATGATTTTGGGCAGAAGATTGCACTCGTGTAGAAGACAGGTTCTTCAAACTTGGATCACTCATAGCCTTCATAGGAGGTCTATTTGTGCCCATATTTTGAGCAGGAATCTTGGAAGGTAAGGCTTTATTTCCTGTACTTATAACCCTTGTAGTCTTGGCGGATCCATTTCCAGCACCAGCACCAAGTACTTTTCTAGATTCAGTTGAAGCCGGCCTGATTCTGCTCACAGGAGCTTCCTTCACAGAGCCCACTTTGATCTGCATATGCTGATTGGTGGAAGCTTTCTTCAATTCACTGCCCTTAGAGGCTGGCCTCACAGGTTTGCTCATAGGTATCCTGCTTGATGGTGTCTGGGCTGACTGACCATCTTCCACATTAGCAGAAGCCTGTATAAGTATCCTCTATGAAAAGACCAAATATGCCTAACAGTTTGCAAGTCAAAATCTAGAAGCTAATGAATTCCAAGACCAACATACCAGACTTTGAAACAGAAACATTTCTGGGTGGAGGAGGCTTCTTCCCTTCAGAAGCAGGAAGATCAGCATCATCTGACAGTAGAAAGGAATAGTCCCGCATATCTTTAAGAGTCCGTGCTTTCTTTTTACCTGAAAAAGATAACTATCTTATTATACATATATACCTTGGCAATGTCACTACAAAAAAGGCTCGTAATGGTGCAAGTTCCCTATACCTCATTAACAACTGTTGGTTTCTGGCGATGATGCATATATGTCTTTGTTTCTGAAGATGTCGGAACTCTTTTGTTCTGCAGAAACAAGCAAAATGTTAAATTTGTCCAGTTAAAATAACAGGTAATAAAATATGAGACCTCTGAAACTTTTTGCTCATGATACATACACCAGAAGAACTTGAAACCTTAGAAACAATAGGCTTGGTTCCTGAATCGAACGGCTCTCTTCAATGACTCTTGAAGCAATAACAGGCTGAGATGGGCCAAAAAAGGAGCCAAATCTGCAAGAAAAGTTTGCTCTCTAAATAAACAGAAAAGCAATGCATTGCCAAACTGTTCTCATATATCAAATAATTCCAAAATAAGCAAAAGCAAACCAAGCATCACTGACTATTAAAGAAAATCTCATCCATTGTGTAATTCTCAAGTAAATTCACAACTAATTTTAAAATAAAAATCCTTTCTTTTGTAATCAATATAGAGGCCATGCAACTTTTACAGTATCTGATAGCAAAAACCAATTACAAGACAATAATGATCTGTATATAAACATCAATTGGTCACAAGATGCAGTTTTTGCATTAAATGCATGTCTTGGCATACGCAAATAAGTACCAATAATGCATTTATAGGTCTTAAATTAGGATCGGGGCAACGATATTATTTCCAATAGGCACCCCATCGTCCTCCATCTGTAAAGGAAAAAATACAACCATTCCTTATGATGTCGCGTTCATGCCGATGATAAAATAGGTGCCATGAACATTGTTCCAAATTTGATTCCAGCTACCACAACCCTTGGCATGCCGTACAGCTGGAAGAAAACAGAAGGTGATATGGCAAGACAGCCACATCTAACCAAACACTAAAACTAAATCTAACAAAAACATCTTACTCATATTTAATTTGTATTAGGTGGGTCAGAAGTTAGTATTATGTAATTGTAAAATAGAAACCCAATTTTAAGCACTATCATTGCAAGCACCTGGAGATTAAACTTCCCCAGAACTATTAAAAAAAAAAAAAGACAATTTATCAAAAAATATAATAGCCCTAAACCATTCCCGATTTTTTTTTTGCCCAAACCTTCAATGACGATGAACAGGAGAGTTTAGACTAAAGAGACTGCAGCTCGATGAATGGTTGCACTAGATAAATGAGGGAAGGCCCAAGATGAATTAATGTAATCATAAACTAATGTAGTATTAAGGTTCTCTGACAAATAAGCTTCAAAAACCATTAATTTACTAGATAGTGGATAGCTTCGTAAAATATATGCATAAAGATGGCCAAAATTTAAAGTGTTCAATAAAATTAGGGATAGACCCTCCTAGTGGCAAGGAAATTGTCAGACACTAGGTGATGGGGCTGCCCAAGTGCCTAGTCAAGACTGCCTAGGCAGCCACCCATGACAGTCTTGCATGCAAGCACTGTAATCTATGGTAACTTAACCATAATCAGAAAAATAACTTGATATTTTAAAGTGCAGGAACACCTGATGCCTGATTTTCATAATTCCCTTCTTTGTTTCTTCTCCCAAGTTTTACATCATAGGCAAGCTAAAGCCCATTATTTTGGCAAGTTTATTGGGTCAAAATCCAAAACCTTTTTTTTCCACACCCTACAGAAACTATTTGGCTATAACTAAATTTTTTCCTTCATTATTTCAAAAAATTGACACTGAGCAAATGAAAAACCACTATGTTGGCATGCATGAGTGCTTCTTACATTTGTTTTACAAATTCCTTGATATAAGTCTTGGAGCAAATTGGAGTGTTAGACATCTATATATAGATAAAGCGGTATTTCTTTAGTTTTCATATGGAGCTCTACTTCATGAAGCCTTACCATACTAATGAAGCAAGCTGGTCTCAGTATTGGAACCATGAAGAACTCTGAAAAGCTATGATCACAAATAACCTGAAAAACTGACAAGATGGATTCAAATACATGCGAAATCAAGCTTACAATTAGAGTTTTAGGATGCATAACAAATGAGAAATATTCCACATTCATGATACTGCTCAATCAAGTAAGTCAACAAGCTACCCTATGAGCTAAAGGACAACAAATGCCAAAGGAGGAGAAGCTTAAATGGATACCCTGAAGTTAAAACATTATATGTAAATCGTAAAGTCAAACATGTGTGCATTCCCTCCTTGAAGATAGTTACATAATGGGACATCTTTAGTTTTGAAGCATGGAACCTAAAACAATCCTCTAGGTGCCCATGTCTTATATTAGAAGATTCATGGGATAGGTTTTCTATCAAAGACCAGAGATATAAGGCAGTTATTTAGCATATGAAGAAGCATAGTAAACGGGAGCATTCGAAAATACATTAGGAAAGGAACTGTTACTAATATCCCATAAATACCTTGAGGAAAAGATCTGAAACACTTAAAAGATACCATCAACGATGCAATACAAGCTATTAGAGTAGAATAAGCACTTCTCAAGCATTAGGTTTTGGAAGAAAGACCTGTCAATGAAGAGAAAGCTAACTATTCAATATTGATCAAATCATTAGTGAACCATAATGAGTCTGTTGACCAAAAGGCATATACATACACACCCTTCTCATGTACAAACATGACTGCAAGCAGAATCCTGATAAATTATTTAACTAACTCAAGGAGACTTCTAATGTAAATCAGGCAATTCATATAAAGATGTAAAAATCTATCACAAAGAAGTTCCTTAAGCAAAGGTGATGCTTGAAACTACAGAGCTTAGCAGGATGACTAAGGATTCAGCATGTAGGGCTAAGAAAATCAGGCAGGCAAATCTCCATATGGCTATGTAGCTGATCTTACGTGGTCCTTGGGCTAGATCTAAGTATTCACTCTAACACCTTCCCAAACCATTAAAGGAAAAGGATATTCATCTTTAATCACAAAACAACTTACAAATTCTTCATAAGGCTAAGCTGAAAGAACACATGAACATGGTTACGTGCATCACTCACTTGTTACTTGCTACTGTCCTCTTCGTGTCCTGGGTGAAATAAGTGACTGGAGGCATTAGCACTTTGTTTCTTCATCTTCAGTCTGAACTTCTCTTTTAGTTGCTCCCTTAATTTAAGAAATTCTTGTTCCTCCATGGTCATCTTTGGAGCTTCTGGTTCATGTTCTTCTTCTGGTTCAGAACCCTCCTCCTCATACTCATCATATTCTTCTTCATCATAATCTTCCTGAACTCTCTGATGCAAACCCTGCACGGCAAATTTTCTTTTAAAAAAGTTGCATTATCACCAATGATTACTGAAGCATATGTTTAGAATGTCAAAAGAAGTGACTTTTAGACAAGATGACATGCCACCTAATATTTTATGAACAAGCACCTCCATAATTAAGTTAATTGTAAATTTTGTAGCTTACAGTTCTTTCATGGTCCTACATTCTTTGTATGATCTCCAAGTAGCAAACAAGCTCAAATTGCAGAAGAACAATTAGCACATAAAAATTTCTGGAAACATGGACTTCCAAAAAAATATCAAGCAATTTGATGCTAAGGACCATTGCCCCAATCCCTCTCTTCTTGCAAAACCAAAAGAATTCAAAAAAAAGCGACAAAAAAAACTTTTTTGTGCGAGATTTCTTTGTCTATAATGACTTGCTCGATCAATAATGCAATATCATTGATGATAAATTTATTTATATAGAAAGAAACTGTGAAACCTATTCTCGTCTAATTTTCTCAGAAACATGATCCGAAACCAAGAACCCCAAAACGACTACCATAAATTGAATAAAAAAGAAGATCAAATCAAAAGAAGAAAAATAACCCAAAAATGGATCTTGAGCAAAATTGAAGACAAAAGAGAGAGAATTGAAACCTTACCATGAATTCGGAAAGAAAAGAGAGAATATCGGTAATGGATCGGAGAGGCGGAGGCAAGGAACGGAACCCGGGCGGCGGCTGATGGCGGATCGCCGGTGGATCAACTAGGGAACGAGTTTGCCCTAGAACACACGACAGAGAGAAGGAACAGATAAAGGAAGGTATCCGTTTCGGATTGGCGCGCCAAACTCCCAGTCCTAATCAAATTCGACCTTCCGGAGTCTTTCACGTGCACTGCACGTGATATTTTAACGGATGGTTATGGCGCCCCACTCCGAGTAAAAATATATTTTCTTGCTATGTTTTCGTAATAGACTAATAAATACACTTCCAATTTCAAAGTTATCTATTGTTTTTTTTTTTAATTCATATGAATTAAATTACTTGGCTTCCCCACTCCTCCATTAGATCGGAAAGAGCAGTTGAACCCCTCAAAAGACAGCCGAGAAGCATCATTAAAAAGTAAGGAGAAAACGCTCGGTTCAATGATTTAAGCATTGGCCTAGTAGTCATAGCCCTAACAAACAGGATCAAGATTTCAAATCTTGAGTGATGCATCCTTCAAGAATTGGCCTCGAACAAAATTAGTTTTGTAAGTCCTTCCATGCCATGTCTTTTTTTATCCTAAATAACTACTATTAAGGACTTATCGTATCTAAGGGTGTAAATCGTACCTAAAACTCAATAATCTTCCTTGATTATTTTATAATAATTAGGAATGGATCTCAATTAAATTTTCAAAATTGAAGTTGAATTCTCTATATAGGATCTGATCTCTTATCAGGTCAAACTTGGAAGTAGCAATATTCGAACCGAAAACCCAATAACCTGAATACATGTATACAAACCATATATATAGTATATATAAATATAGGAACATAAAAGAATTGGCTACATGTGCTGATTCATTTACTTTGGTTTGTTTGCTTAACCAGTTTTATCAAATTAATATAAAAAAAAAAAAAACTCAAAATGAATGAGGTTTTGACTAAAATAATTATTGGGCTATTTTCTTAAACTTGTTTTGCTAAAAGTGAGAGGCTATAAAATTTTCAAAAATGAGTTTCATAAAAAGCAAGTCTCACCATATTTTCATAAAATGCATGTTTCCATCAACTTAATTGCATTTACACCTTTTTCTCATACATATTCTTCTTAACTCTCATCCGCTATTATTTAGTTTTAAAATTCAAGTCGATACTTAGATTTTGATTTTATTCTAGTCGAATAAACATAAACTTAAAATTTAAATCCATTTTAAAAGTGATCATATTATTTTATAAATTCAGTGATCTAGCTACTTCCTATATTGTGCTCCTTTCTCATCGCACCACAAAGTTAACTATATATGGAGAACCATTATGATAAAAAAAAATTTATTTTGAAAAAATATTAACTCTTGGCTAGTTGGCCCATGAAAATCATGTGTAAATTAAACTTCAAAATAACTCAATTTTGAAATTCAAGCCAATTATTAATGGAGGTTGGATATGAGTCCAAATCCTACTCATTTTGATGGATTTGAATTCAAATCCAAATGTATTTTTTTTTAATCAAATATATATGTAGATGCAATATAGATCTAACTAAAATATGGCATGTTTATAATCCTACTCATATCATATGTGAGACAAAAGATTAAGGTAACCATCATAAACATACAGTACAAAGTAGAGGAAATAATAATGTAAAATTAAGTTAGAAAGCTACAATTGGAAAGGGACTAATAGACCTCACTGTAATGACATCTTTATTCCATACTTGGGTACTATAGCTTCAGGTCATGCATGGATACATCTCAACCCAATAACATTAGATTTGCATGAGATTTGGATAGGATATATTTGGCAGACTTGCACAAACAGAAAAGAAAAAAATGCAGTACTATGTATATCAAATTAAATCTAGAAAAATGAACTAAACTTTTTCTTATTTATCGCTGAGAATTGAAAAGGCAATACAAATATAGGGAGAGATAAATTTTGTACCTTGTATCCTAATGCTTCACTTGGTCCTTGGTTAAATCCTAAACAAGGGTTTCTTGTCCATTTAACTAGAAAACAGTCTTCCTTTTTGGCTAGTTAAATTTAACTAGTCAACACACTTAAAGGCTAACAATGATTAAAGTTATTCTAGAATTAAAAAGAAAAAATTTTATCTAGTTGATTAAGTCTCCTACCCCCTTATTTTCATTCTAACAATATCACTAGGTTTTAACTCTCCCTCTTTTTTTACTATGGCTAAAATTGTTGGCATGATCCCTTTTTACTATCCTCTTTTCTCTTTTCTCGGCTCTTAATCTTGATGGTATCATGTAGTCTCTTTCATCCTATCCAGTTCCTCGTGACTATTATGATGCTATTGGTTATGTTGGTTGCTGGAGCCTTGCTTTATTTTTTATTGCTATTTTCGATACTCACTGGTGCTTACTTGCTTCAATAATTCACAGCTTATTCCATTACCATCATTATTAGCAATAGATCTATCCTCCCTATCTCACCTAAAGCTAATTGGTAGTGAAATATATTTTAAGTCTTGATAGAGTGTATGGATAGGGGCTTGATAGTGGTGACTACAACATTTTTCGACTTCTAAAGTTGCCCTTCCATCACTGATATTACTTTATTCAACCCAATTACCTCTCTTCACAGTTACCCTCTTCTATATGATGATTTGCTTAACATTTTGGTCTTGTGAAACCAAGCTAGCATTTATGAATCTCATGCGGTGTTTGAGCAATTATTACTATGGTTTTGATGAATGTACCTTTTTTTGTTTTGTGATGTCTAATGTTATGCTAGCATGTAAGAAATTTATGTTGATTACTTTGAGCATCTAAAATATTTTTAATACTCTATCTCGGATTGGATTCTAACTTGGATAGCTTTTAAGCAACCAATGCAACCCAAAGATTTTGGCTATGATCACATGTTAGCATTGGATGGAAGCATCTTTGCATGACACTTATGGTGCATCTGATCCATTCATATGATATTTGTGTTGTATTTTGCACTTCATAATTTCTTTTTAAGGCATATATTCATGGATCAAAGTGGCAATGATCCTAGGATGGTTGTAGGATAAATGTTTAGAACAACCTTGCATCCTTGTATTGGGCAATCACATAGATCTCTATGATAAGCTTTATAACTGAGCCACGATTATATCCAACAGCATTAGGTAATGATATGTATATAATTCATATAATAGGTGAAGTCCTTAGCTTTTTTATTCAAATGCGAGTAATGAAAAAAGGCATTGCTGTTGATGTAGCACAAAAATGGACTTTAACCGGGTTTTTACGACAAAAACTATATATGTCATCCAAGCCAAAGGGTATAGTTAATTGAGCAACAATGTAGTGCCAGTGCATGCCATTATATATTCTAGTTATAAGGATTCTCTTCATTCAAATACACAAGGTGTGGAGAGTGCTATATATTTATATGATACATAATATGTATGTTAGGTAAAATTATTAGGTGTGGGTTGGGTCCAAGCAAAAATATATATTCATTCCATAGGCTGCATAATGATTTACAAGGTTCAAATATAATATTTTTCAAACCAAATATACATCTAAATTTTGTACTTGGTCAATACCAATTTCTACTTTTTGATATAAACAAAGCTTTAGTCGACATATATATATCTTTCTAATTTTAGAAATAAAATCAGATAGAATAAAATCCAAACATCTTACCATCGAAATAAGCCACCATAATAATCACATGTAAGCATATCATATTTAAGCCCTCTCATAGTCAAAGGATATAGTTTGATCTTATTTAATAATATTTTTTATGCATAAATTTTGATTTTTATAAATGTGAGTCTTTTCCATTGTCTATGATAAATATACTAGACGATTTAAAATTTATCTCATCAATTTTTTTTGAAAAATTAATTTTACTTCAGCCATAAAAATTAAAAAAAAAACTAATGAGAAATATCCAATTAAGTTTAAACTTAAAAGTAGCTACCCACTTAAGTTTCAAGTAAAAAATTTTTTCTATTTGAGACATAATTTAAAACCAACTTTCAAAATAAAGTGAAATGGCCTAATTATTTTTGCAGTTATAAAACAACACTACACTATTATAAAACAATACTGCACCATAATAAAAGCAATACTAAACTATTATAAAATAATATTATACTATTATAAAGTAATACTGTATTGTTGTAAAGTAATACTATAATAAAGAATACTATATTATGATAATGTAACACTGTCTTATTGTAAAAAATATTACACTAATATAATACAATAAAGCAACATTATATTATTATAAAAGAATACTATACTAATATAATGTAATACCATCTTATTGTAAAAGAATACTATACTAATATAATACAATAAAGTAATACTGTATTATTATAAAAGAATACTATACTATTATAATATAATACTATCTTATTATAAAAAAATACTATACTATGATAATATAATATTATAGTATTGTAAAGGATATAAAGATATAAGAATAGTTTCAGATAAAATAATAGTTATTTTAATTTATGTTTGAAATGAATAATTATTTTATATAAATTATTAAAAATTATTTTAATTAAAATAATAATTATTTTAATTATTTAAAAAATTAATTTAAATTTCTCCGGCAATGTGCAGTTATTGAGAGGGTTCCCAGCCAGATGGTACGGTCCCTTCTCTTTGCCAAGAAAAGTAAGAAACAACGGCATAAGAGCGTAAGGTATGGCAGTTAATCCTAAGGCGCGCGCATGGGACGCGTCCAGGACCAACTTAAATTGCCGGACGCCAGCTCGACGCGTTAACAGTGGAATCGTACCGCTGGATGGGAGGGAGAGCCGGCACGAAAGGCCGAGCAGGAGCGAGGAGGAGAAAGAAAGGGTGAGAGGGCGAGATGGCAGGGATGGGGATGGTTACGTGGGCATCGCCCTGGACGCGGTGAGGATCCGGAGGCTGTAGAAGCAGCGCGACGTGGAGCGGCTCAAGATTCAGGAGCTCAAGAACAAGTCCGCCGCTGCCGGCGGCCAGACCGGCCTCCTCCAGTTCGGCTTCGGCACCTCGGAGGTATCAATTCCCCACCATCGCGGGCTTTAATTCTTATATAATTTTTTTCCTCCATGAGAAGTGAAGCCCTAAAGTTAGGTTTGGTTCTGAACTTCTCAGTTTATCCCTAGAGAGGAAAAGAATATCTTTTCTTTGTTTGAGATTGTTTATGTGATAATCTGGTCTCACGTGGGTCATTAATTTGATGCCAAAAAATAATGATGCAATTTGATGCCGAGCTGTAATTCATGACTCCATGGGGTTAGGTTTTTTTCCAGTTGACAGAATATTAATTGTTTATATGATGATTTTCTAGAAATGGAATTTATTTGTGAGAAGAAAAGATAAAACTTGTTAGGTGAAAAAAGAGAGGTTGATTAATATTGAGTTGGTAATTGCTGAGTGAGTACTGACCGGGATATGGTAGGATCTAACTCACCGAACTAAAGATATTTCACTTCCGATCATTTTGAATGTAAAAATTTCCATTATAATGGTGAATTCCAGCATTCGATTTGAATTGTCTTTCTCCAAGTTGTTAGATAAGGTGGCTTCCCCTTGGAACTGTCTTGTGTTCGTAAGGGTAGAGGAAAAAGTATTTTCCTTGCAGTTTTTCCCAAGATTCTTTTGTGTTAGAAGGGAAGTGCAACCCAGGAGTCTATTCCACAATCAAATGCAAAGTAGTCCCCCTTTCCCATGCTCCAACAAAAAAAAAGAAGGACCCATGATAATTCATTTCATTCACAAGGCATTTGTCATTGAGCCTCCATGTTCCCTTCCTTTTCGGAAGATTGTCCCAAGTAAAGATATTTCCAAAGATCACAAGCAACACAAAAGGCATGATTTATTTTGTTTACAGAATATTTGGGTTTGAGTGGGTTATGGAATCCATAATGCTGGGTATGCAAGGTTCTAACTTCTAAGTAATGATTTCTATATGCGAGAGGTAAGGCAGTGACCTAGATGGGTGTCTTTGTGGTTCTTATTTAGAAAATAAAATAAAAAATTCATTGTAATAAAAGAAAGTAGAAATTAGAGTAAAAGTTAGAGATATAAGAAAATCAAAGAGAAGGTAGAGGAGGAGGAGGTGGAAGAAAATGAATTAGGGGTGAGGAGAAAGCAAGGGTCATAAATAAGGAGGAAAACTAGCAAAGGAGGATAGATGGAGGAAAAGAAAATAATTGGCTGGACTGTGCTCCACTGTTGCTTCTTTGTACACCATCGCCATAACTCCACCACCTCCAATGTTTGCCAACTCTTGATGCTTGTAGTCTACTGGAATAAATTGTCCACCTTTGTCTTCCTGTATTGATCTCACTGTGAAAGATTATACTGCATACCAAATCTGTGCACAGCCCAGTCGAAAACATCCCATTTCTACCCAGCATGTCTTCGCTCAGACCACATATGCAGGCACCTAGGCTTATATTACCTGCCTAGACATGTACCCAGTCCTACTGCATAGGGGGTTGCTTGGGCCCTATGAAGGGTAGTCAGGTGCCTTTTGCAGGCACATTGATCGTTTTTAGAATGGCACGTTCACCATTGTTATTTTACCTAGAATGAGAAGAGGATTGACTGGATACAGGTAGTGCTCAAAGTTTGGAAAATTTCTATGGGCATCAAACAGACATCTAATCTCTTAAAATACTTGAGTGCATTAGATATGTCCATTAAAAACTGAAGGAAGACTAAAATGTATGGCTGGCTATCATTATATGTAACAAAGTGCTGTACAATAAATGGAGTCCACACATGAACATTTTAATATGGCAGAGATGTGAAAGCTAAGATAAATGCATGGTAAGACTATGAAAGATAAAGTTAGGAAGGGAATTTGGAGGAAAAAAGGTTGCATCAGTAGATGAAAAGATTTTGAATGCAAATTGGGGTAATATGGTCATAAGCAATGTAGGTCATTAAGGCAAGGGACACATCAGATAAAAGGGACATGGAGCACTTAACCTAACATCTTTTAGACTGATGACATGAAGGATTTAAAGAAGAACTTGATGTAATGGTTAACCTGACCTTTGGATTCTCACTGAATTGAATAGGTGAAGTATCCTGAGACTATATCCAAGTAATTTTGAAGGTGTAAGGTGGATGAGATGATATGAAGTATGGTCTGGTTTTGCTGTGGTTATGGTTTTGCTTCATTATTTCAAAGATCTTTTTCCTCGTATATGCATATGTTCGTCTAGTTTTTACCAATTCACCTACTCATTTAATTATTTTTTTGGATGGTTTTCCCTCTACCTTGTGATGTAACCATGGAATGTAAGCAAGATTTATGGGACAGTTGATGTTATGCTGGAAATGGTTGTGAAATTCTGCTTAGGCTTTCTCAAGTCTTTTATTTGAGGTGTCTTTAATTTAAATTCATCCATATCGAAGTAGTCTTGGTTATTATTCCCTACCAATTAGTGTTTTCCACTCCAAGCTAATCACTTATGGGTGCCAAAAATTGGCCTTGAGTCTAAACATATGACTTTAGTTGTGTCTAGATTATGCTAATGAAAGTACATCATGCATTCTTTGGAAAAAGCTTATGGTTGGTTGGACGAAGATCAAGAGCCTATATAAATCTATACTTATGGTGCTTAAGCAACTTGGCATGTCTACCTAGGGTGTACTCATTCTTGGTAAATATAACCATAACCATCAAGTTTTATCCATATTATCTGTGACTGGATTCTTGAATCCTAGCTTTTCTATATGTTCTCTTACAACCTTCATCCATATCATCTTAGGAATTCTTTTCTCCTACATCCTTCAATAGAATTAAAACTCTTCTTATTGTCACCCCTTTAGGTCTGTTGTACATGCCCATACCATCTCAAACAATTTTTGCTCACCTTGTTGTTAATATATAATAACGAAGTTATGAATATGATTGGTTTATTCAATTTTGTGGACTCCAAGTTTCTTTCACATAGATTCTAGATTATATCATCTTTCTTGTTTCTTCGTTTATCCCTTCTTTTTCTGTTTGGATGTCCTAGAGTAGCGTTATTGAATTTTGCTATTATGTTACACTCCGTCAAACGCAGTTCATGTTGTTTAACTTAGAAGGTTGTGAATGCAATGATCATCTAGGGCAATTTGGATCATCCTTTTTGTCTTCAAGAACGTATGGTCACTGAACTTTTGGAGACCATCCCTAGGAGTCCATTACCTTTTCTCATGAGCACTTTTGCTGGTGTGTTTTTTTGGCACCAAAACCTGGTTTGCTGCCTGCCTTAAGCCATATGCTTCTATTGGACTCTCATGTTCAAATTAGGATTGGTTTTGGACATAGAAGAATTTTCTTCTTTCAGTCATTAAGTTTACCTAAATCACATAATTTGAAAAAAAAACAACTCTCTTTTATCAACAGTTCAATTTTCTGAGTCAGGTAATCTTGAATATTTGCTGACATATATTTTTGGATGGGATTTCATATTCTTGAGACTGCTTTTAAAAAGGAAACAGTCGGTCTAGTTACAAGAGAACAATATGTCAAGAAGGTAAGGGGGGCCTATCTTCAATCGGTGTGAACTATTATCTCTCATGGAGGTACATTGGCAGAGAAAGCAAATGACCATGTTTATCTGGTACTTATGTCTTTTTTTTGTATGATTTTTTT
>KE504640.1:1396756-1434083 GCA_000441515.1 Elaeis oleifera | reverse complement strand
AAGGAGAAGCTTCAAAAATTGCAACAAGAGTGAGTTCAGTCTTTGCAAATTTATTTTTTCGTGTGATCTTAAGTACTCAATCATTTATTAATAACATTGATTTTTCAGGCTTACAACATATACATGTAGTATTGTTTGCTGTTCTTCTTGTTGTCGTATTTGTTATCGATGTTGATGCAATTTATCATTAATTGTTCAAATTTATAACTGATGCTCCTGCTTTAGTTGTTCTTTGGTTTTGTCTCTCTGCATAGACCATCAAAATTAACTTGAATTTAGGATCTCATTTTATCATCAAGGTGTTGGAATCTTATCAAACTTATCCTAGAACTTCTGAATTACTCTAAACATTAATTGTTCCTGCCTACTCTTTTTTTAGAACTGATAAGTTTACCCTTAGCTTGCTAATAAGGCTACATATTTAATAAGAATAGCACAAGAGGAAGGGAAACAAACCATGCAAACATCAACTGGAATTAGCATCTAATATCTATGGAGGCTGAACATTTAATCCATTTCTTAATTTTCTAATATCTATGGAGGCTTGAACTCACCGGTCTTTGAGTAATACATCACCATGAAAATTTGGATCACTAAACCATTTGGATCTGAACATAGCTAGATCTATGATGGCTCATGTAACCATTTTTGTCACATCTGGCTTGTAAGCTGTAGATAAGATATCAGCTCTCATTATTTTAGCAGACAAACAAACCTTTGTTGAGATATCAACCATACTATGCTAATTCCTAAAAGTTAATATTAGTGCACAGGATGATAGTCAGCATCAAATTTTACTGTAGTGGTTGAAATTTCAAAAATCTGGGTTGTTAAAATTTCATCAGCCTTACAATTCAACTAAGATAGAATTCCCTTAAAATAAAAAAAAAAACAAAGCAATTAAGATATATAAATGGATCTTGGTTCATCTCAATATCAGTGAGCACAATGTGAAGGTTGGGATATTAATTATTCCAAAACCTCATATCTAACAAGGAATTTGATCGATCTGACCCCTCAGCCAATCTAGGCCTAGATTTAGGATGATGAGCAACATGTAGAATAACACGCAATGTTTGATGTGGAGGATTCACAAAACCTTTCCCAAATGGTTGGGAAGGGGTGCATGGTTAAGTTTATGGTTGTGAGTTTTAGAACTATTTTCTAATATGGCCTAGATTATCATTAATTAGGATCTCGCAAGAACTTTGTTTTGATAAACCTAAACCATCCTTAAAAGCTTTTCCAATCAAGTTGTAATTCCTAATTACATATGGAAGGAAACTGGAATCTTGATAGAAGTGGGATTATGAAGGAGGGAGATACAATAACAGCTATTCGAAAGATGGCCCAATGAAACAGATCCCACCAGTTCTCTCATTGTAGTAGGAAGGTGAGCAAACAAAGATCAGATCACCATGCACACATTCAGCTACAGCTTGGAAACAATGGGACAAGAAGGAATTTACGTGGTCATTAATTTGATGCCAAAAATAATAATGCAATTTTAATTAATGTTATTAATTTCAGCAGCAACTAGCACCCGAGTTTCGAGAGATATGCATAACGTCGGTGGAGAACCTTCTCTACGTGAAAGAAGATCTGATCATTCCTCATGTATTTTTTCTCAATTTTTTTGTTATTATTGTTGGTTTGTAGTCTTTTCCAAAGTGTGGTTATTGGTACGATTAACCTTCCCAATTCCATGTATTAGAAATTTCAGCAACACAGTTTCTACGAGTTAATTATCAACAAAGCAAGGGGGAAAAGTGGACTGGTAATGCTCGGTCTTGCAAATAATCAAT
This sequence comes from Elaeis oleifera, assembly GCA_000441515.1. Taxonomy (NCBI): domain Eukaryota; kingdom Viridiplantae; phylum Streptophyta; class Magnoliopsida; order Arecales; family Arecaceae; genus Elaeis; species Elaeis oleifera. The sequence goes on along the minus strand of KE504640.1, from coordinate 1,432,278 downwards.
TTTGACCTGCATTTTCTTTGTTATCTTAGTGGAGATTTCTAGTAAACTATTCCTATTTACAGTAGGCAAGAATTCTTTTATCTTGCTCTTAGGAAAAGCTTTTTTTATGTAAAAAAAAAAAACTCTGGTATATCCAGAAAAATGGAATTTACCTCTGGCTGAATGCTAGCCTCCTTTTGTTATGATGCGATGTTTCATCTATATCATAGATGAATTCTGTATAACCTACAAGAAAAATCCATTATTGTAATTTTCGCTTCGATTATTTGGGGAGTTTTCTTATTATATTTGCAAGCCAGAAATATTTACGTGACTTGCTTGGCATTCTCCATTGTCTCTTTTGAGCTTTTTTTAAATATTTTTTTTCCTTTTCCTAAGTTTATGTCATATCTCTGGCATCTAAACTTGAATATGTAACCCCTGCATGTCATGAACCGTATGAGATTTCAGTCTTCCAATCGTGTAAACTAGCAGAAGTAATAATCAAGCTTGCATGATGTTGCAGTTTCCCTTGGTTCCTAGAGGAGGAGGGGGACAAAGAAAGCCTTAACCTTGATCATCTAACCAGCATTCTCAGTTTCTATGCTCTCTGTGTGTGTGTGTGTGTGTGTGTGTGTGATTCCCTCTCTCTCTATGATTTGCTTGATTGAACCAGTCTCCTTTCTGGAAACTTGGCAGGTTTGGAAGTGTATGGTATTAACTCTTGATTTCTTGTTTGCAGCTTTTCCACTTTGATGTTCATGAGGATGTGAGAACAATTGCTGATGCAACAATAGAGAAAGATGAGGTATGTCATCCAAATTTAGCCAGCTATCAACTTTCTTTATAAATTTGAATTAAGTAATTTAGACATTATTATTTTTGGCCTCTTTCAGTGAATGTTTACTTGATTTGATGTTATGTCTTGATTTCAAACCTTGAAATTTTCTTTGCTTTTGGTTGAGGTACTCAAGTACAGGCAACACGAGAGAGTCTGTGGTGTTTTGCGACCTTGAAAAGCCTTTATGCTGAATGTTAATTCTCATTAATGTATGCACTTATAGAAGTAAGATTCTATGCTGTAAAATAACTAGTAACGCTGTTTTTTTGATTGAGAAAAAAGAAGGGAAGAATCACCGGGTGTAAATTTCCCAGATTCAAATACTTGGGGATGCACATGGCTGCATGCGAACCAAGCTGTTCATGAACAGCTTGGGCTTCACTCGGTAATAGGCTTGTTTGAGCTCAGTTTGTCCAGAAAACCAGCTGAACTCAAAACATTTTTCAGAGCTTGGCTCAAAAATGAGCTGAGCTTGAAGATCTTAGGCTCACAAAAATCGATAATGAACTTTGAAGATGAGGAGGAGGTCTGAAAATGAGTAACCACTACCTTTTTTTTTTTTTACTTTGATCAACTACGAATATTAACTGAACATGGGCGTGGATTTTCTTCAAGGTTTCATTTATGAATTGGCTAAACTGTGCTAATGAGAATTTCGTCTCACATGCCGGCAGTCTCACGCCGGAAAGGTTGTTGAGAGGCACCGGTACTAGAAAACAAGCACATCTTGCCTGCCTCAATATGGGAGGTACATCTCTTCGTCCTGTTATATGCTTGTTGCTGTTTAACGTGAATGTAACTGTAGACTAGATTTCTGACTTTGGGGAGGATTGGCATGACTATTTTGCTTCTTATATTTTCTATGGGCTGCTCTAAATTGTAACCATTCTTCTCTCTCTATCTCCAGATATATGATCCAACAAAGAAGTGGGATCGATACACGATTCCTAGAAATGGATTTAAACCATGACTAACTTGCTGAGTCAAGTCATATTTATCAGGAAAGAAAGCCTATGACGCTGAATGCCATTTTCCTTTTGTCTTGTATTGTATTGAAGGTCACAGTACTTTCTAACCGTTTTCAGTGGTACTGAAGATTACAGCTGGATTTGTAAATTTTTGCTGGTACCAGCACTGTACTATATTAGACATTAAATTCAAACGTCATTTACTCGACTATCATGAAGCTCACTCAAAATGCAAGTCTCTTCTTTTCCTGTCAATTTCCAGCATGTCCTTGGAAGCATGGTCGAGACTCGGGCATTCGACAATATTCAGCTAGATGCGAAAATTCGGAGTCTGGGGAAAAAAGACAGAAATTCATCAAATGTTCAGAAAAAAACTTGGCTAACTATTTCTTGGAAAAAATTCACAAACATAAAGAACATGGTTATTGAAATATTTATACATATATCCATATCGAAAGGTAGAAGTGTCGTTTTTTTGCACTTAAAGTTTCTTGAGTTAGGGCGAATAATTTGTCAATAAATCGTAAAATCTTTTATTGGGTATAAATATAAATCGTAAAATCTTTGAAAAATTTGAGACCACTTCAATTATTCTTGATTTGCCTGTCTACCATGAAAATGTTGTTATGAACGTCTCCAATATCATCGTATATGTCCCTAAACTGGCTTATCATGGTCTTTTTTTTTTGGCCTGCTCACCGTTCTCAAAGTACAAACTAGTAAACAGTTTAGACATGGTGGACTACGAGATAATCTGGTGGAAGCGTGGTCTGGGATGCGTACCCAAGTTGCCCAAGCACCTCGTATAACTGCAGATGTCGATCCTTGAAGTGATGTCTAATTAATTGCACCTTGACCAGGTAGCTGGAATGTCCCGTGCTACGAAATTAGACGGATCTTACCGTGGGGAGACTTGACTCAACCTGAGCCCAGTGGGTCATCGGTCAGATCTAGATATAAAACGTAGACCAAAGCGGGGCAAATTGTATCCTGCACGGCATGCTTCACTATAGCTGCATTCCACACCAATCAGATCATAATCACCGAGACAAGCGCATGATAAACGATCGGACGCCAATCACACTTGCATTGCTACCAGCGCCATGCATTGATAGGAAACTTTTGGTGTGAATTTGGGGCACCGCATAGCATCTCTATGGAAGCTGCTCATTCGTATGCTTTTGTTAAAAAGACCGCACAAAAAACGGAGAATTTCTAGAAAAATGAATCCCTTGGGCCTTGGCAAGACAGCATTAATGCCTTACCGATGATTTAGTGAATAAAATATAATTTGATGTAGCAATATAGGTTAAATCCATCTCGCTTGCTCATAGTTTTTGACTTTTCATAAAAGAATGGTAGAATTTGACCCAATAAAAGGCCAATGACGGAGAGATTGTCCCAAAGAGCCCAAGAAGAAAATGCAGGTAGGGTTGAATATCTAATCCACGAGTGATACGCGTCACGTTTTGGACATGATTTGGTCCGCCTCGAACCACAGAAACTCAAAAATCTAAAAGCTAATTAGCAATTACAATATATTTTTCTACCAACTCTAGTCAAAAAGCAATCGATTTCGTCCTTGCCGGTGCCATCGAAATCCAACGAGCAATTTACTTGTAATTTTGTGGAAGAGACCGGCAAGGAGTCGTCTTCTTCTTTTTTATCAAAAGGACAAAATCATTTTCTTTCCTATTTTCCCTCTCTAGTCCCAAAGTCAGCCGTTTACACAATTTGCTTTCCAAGTATGGATTCTCTCAAGTTTGATGACCAAAATTGGTGCGGTCCATTTCACCATCAAAGCCGCTCGTGTATTGCAGGACAGCCGATGATGCATTGAGATTCATGCAGCATATGGAACAGTGTTCTTGCACTACACGGTACCTGATACATCATGGACCATCCTGCAATACACGGCATGGTAAACCGGATGAGAGGATCGGACTTCTTATTTTTTGGTATTAACTGTTGGTTTCTCTTCTGGCAGTGATCATCAACTTTTGTGGATGGTTTAGGCTTAGATGCTTATTCTTTGGTTTTCAACCATGTCCTCCTTGTGCACACGTCCCACCGCAGAGCACGGAGCAGTCATAGATAGCCGCCATCAAAGGATGGACAACTATCAAACAATACAAGTTGTATATGGCATGGCCTATGCTCGTGGACTCTTTGTTTGATGACCATCCATCTATTGATGGCGCATCACCGCACATGTACCTAAAAGATCTGTGCTATTTGGTTTTATCTTGCAAGGGATACGACATGGCTTGATGTTGCCACTAATATTGCCGCCAGGGATGCAAGTCTTCCTCATATAGTCCCCTTTTATCAGACCCAAAATTTTATACTTTCTATAATTCGCTTTATGTATCTTTTATTTTTTTATTTTTGGTTAAAGCCATTTTATTGTTTTTTTTTTTGGTAGGTAAGCCCTTTATGTTCCTTTAACTTGTTTGGTTTTTCAAAACTTTTCAGTACGGTAGGTTTGCTGATCATGAAGATATTCTTTGGTGGCTACCTACTTATATATGTGCTAAAGCCATTTGATAGATTGATTGTATTTATACTTCACCATACCTTAATACATGTGATGTACATCAGAATACACAAATATAATAACTTTTCAACTAACTTACAAAATATCCCTAAGATTAGAGATAAATTATACTTACAGCAAATAACTTGAAAAATCTATACTTATCTTTTTTGAGATTTATTTTTGTCTAATATTTTAATCCATAATTTAATAGAACGTTATTTAAGTTGTTAGCCTTAAATATATCTAAATACCATGTTAGAAAAATTTTAGGAATGGCCAAAATAATATTAAATAACATAAAAATATTCAAAGATAATTTTGATTTTTCACATGAGATAAATGATTTTACTAATATTATTAATTATTGGATGTAAGTGTAGTAAACTCGAAATAGTCGTCAAACATCCTATCTGTTGTTGCGAGGCTCAAAATCTTATATGGAAAGATTAGATTGAGCCATGCTAGAATGGCTATGGCGATCTAATTCAAGTCTCCTTCGAGGAATCCTACAAATAATTAAAAATTAGATGGTGATCCTCCAGTTTTAACCCTCCGACGCTCAAGTCAGTTTAAGCCTCGAGAACAAAAAATGGAAAAATGAAAGAATAGAGAGTAAGAGGGTTGGTGAGGAGCTATAGAGTGTATGACTTCGTGGGAGCTACAGTCCCAACTGCAAAGTCTTCTTCTAGTTTGAGCTTAGAACTTAGAGTCAGAACTTATCTGAAAGATCCCTTGGCCCTCTATTTATAGAGAGGCAGATTAGGCCGTTGGAAGAGTTTGTTCAGCTGTTAGATGTCAGCTGTAGAGTTTGTTAAGCCGTTAGAAATCAGTTGTGGAGTTTGTTAAGCCGTTGGAGATCAGCTGTAAGTGAGCTAGAGCATAGCTATATATATTAGCTGAAAAAGAGGTCGTACTTAGCTGTATGTATCAATTGAGGATGAGTTGTAGCACAATTGTATGTGAGATCATGGTCAATTGTAGCTTAATTGTAAAGATCATAACAGATTTTAACAGGATGACTGTGGCCATCAATGTAATAGTTCATCTCGATAAAATATCGAGATGAAATCAAGTATCATATGAGACCTTGAACATCTCAAAATATATAATACTCTGCTTCAGGTCGGTATTTATATGAGCTGAAATGAGTCAGATCGGTATTCATATGATCTTAGATGAGTCAAGTCGATATATATATAAGCTGATCATAATACTTCACCAGAAGTCAATTCAATAATTCAAGTCGATTTTATATGAACTCAGCCTCCAATTCAGATCGATTTCCTTACAAGCTTAGCCTCTTATTCAGGTTGGCTTTATATGAACTCAGCCTCTAATTCAGATTGGCTTCACATGAACTCAGACTCCAATTTAGGTAAGCTTTATAAGAACTCAGCCTCCAATTCATGTCAGCTTTCTAGTGACCTTGACCTCTTGGTTAGGTCGGATTTTTGGTGACCTCCAGTTGAGGTCGGTTTTATGATGAGCAGAGATGGATAACCTCCATAACATTTGCCTCTCACTTTTGAGTCTCAAAAATTTATTTTGACAAAAGAAGTAATCCAAGAAATAAGTTCTCAGCTTGTTCGAGGTGTTGAATTTGAACTATTTGATTTTTCAAGTGAACTGCTCGTAGCCATGAGTAGATCAGAAGATATTCTCAATCCGAAGATTGGTATTTAGTAGAATTTCAAGATAACTTTGATCCGTAGATCAATAATAGAATTTCAAGATAACTTTGATCCTGAGGTCCGTATAATCTTGATCTTGAGGTCGGTATTTTGTAAAGCTGAAAGATAACCTTGACCTTCAGATCGGTATTGATAGATAACCTCGATCTTCAGATTGATATTTGATAGAACTGAAAGATAACCTCGACCTTCAAATCGGTATTTAATAGAACTGAATGATAACTTCGATCTTCAGATCGATATTTGATAGAATTAAATGATAACCTCGACCTTCAAATCGGTATTCATAAAACTGAAAGATAACTTCGACCTTCATATTGGTATTTGATAGAACTGAATAATAACCTCAACCTTCATATTGGTATTTGATATAAATCCAAGATAACTTCGATCTTGAGGTCGGTATTTTATAGATAGCCTCAACCTTCAGATCGATATTTATTGAACTGAAAAATAACTTCGACCTTCAGGTCGGTATTTCATGAAACTAAAAGATAACTTCAATCTTTAGATTGGTATTTCATTGAACTGAAAGATAATCTCGATCTTTAGATTGGTATTTGATGGAATATCAAGATAATTTCGATCCTGAAGACAGGATTTTGAGAGATCTTATCTCTATTGTGCCTCTCAGGATTCTATCAATCCGAAGATTGAATTTTGGAGAAATCTTATCTTCGTTTGGGCCTCTCGGGGTTTTACCGATTTGGAGATCGAATTTTGAGAGATCTTATCTCTATTTGGGTCTTTAGGGGCTCTACCAATCCGAAGATTAGATTTGGAAAGATCTTATCTCCATTTGAGCCTTTCAGAGCTCTATCAATCTGGAGATTAGATTGAAAAGATCTTATCTTCATTTTAGCCCTTCGGAGCTCTACAAATCTGGAGATTGGATTTTTGATGATCTCGATCTTCTGATGAAATCGATCCTTTTCTGATCTTTTGATGAGCTCGACCTCCTGATGAGGTCAGCTTTCTGTTGAGATCGATTTTTTCCTAAACTAGAACTCCTGATGAGCCTCTGTTGACCATTCTATTGAGATCGATTTTTTCTGAACTAGGCCTCTTGATGAGCCTCTGTTGACCATTTTGTTGAGATCGGTATTTTCATGAGCTCAGCCTTTATCCTTCTAATGAGGTCGGTTTTAGGCTTCCTGATGAGTCTCTATTTAATATATATATATATATTTATTTTTGGATTTGATACTCTTTTGTTTTAGCTAATATACTCAAGAACCTATCATCCTGCAAGAAAAGAATAGAATAATAGATTGGGCTTGAGAGTCTATTACCATGGAGGTTGTGCATTCTGCTTGAAAGCCTTTTGATTTTATTGACTCCTCATTCTCTGTCTCAGTTAGGACTTATTTTTGCTTTATGTTGGCCTAATTTTGACTCTGGTTTAGCCGTGATTTTGATTTCGACTTAGTCTAGAAGTTTTTTTCCTTTGATCTGTTCAGCTCAGGCTTGATCTGTGCTTGGAATTATTTTAATTTTGGGTGGAGATCAGGCCCTCTCCCTTCTTCTTCTTCCTCCTTTTTTCTCTTTTCTTCTTTTTTTCTTCTTTTTTTTTGGATCAATCTTGATTTGGGGTTTGGTTGTCTTATGTTGAAGTTAGACATCAGTGGCTTTGGCTCGATGACATCAGCAATAGGAAGCGAACAGGATGATCCTACGTGTCATCTTGGATTTTTGAAGGTCAGTTTCATGCAGTGGCCTTGGACGAAGGACAAATAGCATGATGGAGAAATCATCCGAAGTGGGAGCCTGTAAGTGACCTCGGTATTGTCCAAGGTCAGATGCACGCAGAGGCCTTGGGCAAAGGAGAAATAACCCATGCATTTGAGTTGGCCGAAGTCCCTACGTGCGCACGGAAGTGCTGGGGAACTCTGGCCATTCGACCTTGATCTCGGTGTGTGATGGAGAAGCCCGAGCTGCCAACTCGACAAGGCTCAACGTCGAGAGGCGTACAAGAGTGTAGGGATCTGGCGATGTCTGATGTTGGGCAGGCATGCGGGCATGCAAGAGACTATGGTGACCGCTGACCTGATGGAACTCGGTGATGGAAGGCATATGGCAGCATGAGGTCACCGATCCGATCAGTTTGACGTTGGAGATGCACGTGGATACGAAGAGCGGAGTCGGAGACACTGACGTCGCTGATCCAATAGAGTCTGGTGCCAGGCGGCCTTGGTCCGACAGGGTCTGGCACCAAGAATGCCTGTAGCGGAGGGAGCTGACTCTCCCTTCTCTCTCTCTTTAGGTGGTGCACAAGGCTTGGGAGAGCATCAGTCTATCGAGGTTGACGTCGGAAGGCACATGGGAGCTCAGTGAACCCTCGATCTGTCAGAGTTGACGTCGGAAGGCACACGGGAGCTCGATGAACCCCGATCTACTGGAGTTGGCACAGGAAGGCACACGAGAGCTCAGTGAACCCCTGATCTATCGGAGTTGACGTCGAAAGGCACATGGGAGCTCGAAGAACCCTCAATCTGTTGGGGTTGACATTGGAAGGTACATGGGAGCTCGGGCCACCGACGTGGAAAGCTTTGATGCTGGAAAAGTACCAACCCAGCGGTGCTCAACGTCGAAAGACCGCCGATCTCTTGATGTTGACATTGGGAGTTGCACGAGGTGCGCGAGGTCTCAGGCAAAGTAGACCGATTCTCCTCTGTCCTCTTTCCCTTTTCTCCCTTTCATCTTTTCTTTCTTTCTTTCTTTTTCTGTCTTCTTTTTGTTTGCCTTGCCATGTCACCTGTAAGGTGACATCGATCGTGCCTGAGGCCAGATGCATGAGGATTTTCTCCTCTTTTTTTTGTTACATGTAGGATAATATGTTATGTTACCTGTAGGATAATGTGACAGGCATCATTGCACCTGTTTTAATGCAGGAGAACCAAATCAAGTCCTAAGTGGCCACTCACAGAAGACTGCTTGTAGGTGGCTTTGGCCGCGTCCGAGGTTAGGTGCATGTTAAATTTTTTTTCTTTTTCTCTCTTTTTTTTCAGATGTCACGATCTTCTAATTTTCTCAAACATATATCTTATTTGGACAGACTTTTTATCTTTGTTTCGATTTTTTCTCCAGCTCAAATGCCCAAGAATTTGTTGCCTTGCAGGAGAGAATAAAATAAAGATGGAGTTTGAGAGTTTATTACCATAGAGGTCAGGAGTTCTCTCTAAGGGTTTTGAGAATAGAGAAAGTCGGAAAGAATATTTTTGCCCCTCCTATAATGTCCTCGAGCACCGAACTTGATCCTTTAGTTTTAGAATTAATAAATATTATCATCTCATGGTATGTGGGGGCTGCTTTCATTAATGTCATGAGTTGACAACTTAAGGCATGACGTGGTAAAGTGCTGTGACCTAACAAGGCTAGATAGAGGGATCCGACCTCCTATGGAAAAGAATTCAAATATTAAAGAAAACTTTACTAAGGGATCTGTTGTCAGTGCACTGCCCTTTTCAAAAAAAAACTTTTATCTGTCTCTTAATCTCTATTGGAATGGAGGTGAGACGGCTTCCAGTATATCTTCAAAGGGAGATGGCCAATGTATAGAATTGCTTTGTGCTCTCTAATCTATCATTTGTCCACAAAAATTTTAAGCAGAGATCCTTCCTCTAGCACCAATCTATTACTGCGAGTCTCAAAATCTTAAGTGAGGAGATTAGACTGAGTCAGCTGAAATGGCTATGGCAATCCAATTCAAGTCTCCTTCAAGAAATCCTACAAAACAGTCAAAAAATTGGATGGAGATCCTCTGGTTCTTGACCATCCGATGCTTAAGTTAGTTTGAGCCTCAAGAATAAGAGGTGAAAAATGAAAGAATAGAGAGTAGGAGGGTTGGTGAGAAGCTATAGAGTTTATGACTTTGTGAGAGCTAGAGTTCCAGCTACAAGTCTCTCTCTAATTTGAGCTCTAGTTTGAGCTTGAGACTTGAGAGTCAGAACTTACCTAGAGGATCCTTTGGCTCTCTATTTATAAAAGGGCTGATGAGGCTGTTAGAAAAGTTTGTTAGACCGTTAGAGCTCAGCTGTAGAGTTTGTTAGGCTGTTGGAGGCCAGTTGTAAGTAAGCTAGAGCATAACTGTATATATTAGCTGAAAATGAGGTCATACTTAGCTGTATGTGCCAGTTAGGGATGAGTTGTAGCATCATTGTATGTGAGATCGTGGTCAATTATAGCTTAGTTGTAGAGGTCATGGTGGGCTTTAAAAGGATGATTGTGGCCGTCAATGTACTAGTTCATCTTGATAAAATATCAGAATAAAATCAAGTATCATATGAGATCCTGAACGTCTCGAAAATATATAATACTTCACTTCAAATCGATATTTATATGAGCTGAAATGAGTCAGATCGTTATTCATATAATTTGAGATGAGTCAAGTCGGTATATATATGAACTGATCATAATACTTCATTAGAAGTCAATTCAGATAATTCAGATCGGATATATATGAACTCAGTTTTCAATTCAGATCGACTTTCTAGTGATCTCGATCTTCTGATCAGATCAGATTTCTGATGATCTCAAGTTGAGGTCAGTTTTATGATGAGCTGAGATAGATAACCCCCATAACACTATCCAAGTGATATTGTAGGCATTATTTAAATTTAAAACAACTATTAACTCAGTCAGATGTATACATTTGGATTCATCATTTGAAGCCATGTGATGTAGTGAGAAGGGTTCATACCCAGAATTAATGGACAGTCGTCTGAAATTAAATTTAAGTAGCGGATCGTCCAACGACTCGTTGACTGTGGGCACGCCAAGCAAGTCAAAGTTCCAACTCGTGCGTACGGGCTCCAGGTTTTATTCCATTCCTATTTATTTTTGAACAAAATCGAAGACCTAACACTCGCGGGCAATTCAACCATTCCACGGTCAACATTCAAAGCCAAAGCCCCCCCCTGTCCCTCCTCTGAAGCTTGAACCCTTCCCCATCCGCAACACAATTTAAACTCCTCCACCTCCCATTCTTCTCTGAATTCCAAACTCTGTGCTTCTCTCCCTCCCCTCCTAACTCTGAATCCACCTTCCTCTACCCTCCATCAACCACCTCTATCGCCATGGCCTCGGTTCGGAGGGCCCTGCAATCCGGCCTAACATTCCACTCATCAAGCGAAATCCCAGTGAGAATCTCAACATGGAGCTTTCCATCCCAACCCATTTCCGCTGCCCGATATCCCTCGAGCTCATGAAAGACCCGGTGACGGCATCGACGGGCATCACCTACGATCGCCAAAGCATCGAGACGTGGATCGAGCTCGGGAACCAGACGTGTCCGGTCACGAACCAAGCGCTGAAGAGCCAAGATCTCATCCCCAACCACTCCTTACGGAGGATGATCCAGGATTGGTGCGTTGCAACCGTTCCTCGGGCATCGAGAGGATACCCACGCCGCGGATCCCCGCGACCCCAACACAGGTCTCGGAATTGCTGTCCGAGATTGCTTCATCTAGCCGGGAGGGGACCGTCGCCGGTGCCGTGAATTGGTGGCAAAGATCAAAGCCTTGGGGAGGGAGAGCGAGCGGAACCGGCTGTGCATTGCGTCATGTGGTTCGGGCCGCATCCTGTCCGACTCTTTTCGCGAACTGGCTCGGGGATCGACCGTCAACTCCACGACGGGAGTTATGGAAGAGATCCTGTCGGCAGTTGTTGGTTTATTTCCTCTTGACAGCGAGGCCCATCGGCACATAGGAGCCCCCGAGTCTCTGGAAGCCATCGTTTCCATTCTGAAAACCGGGGACTTGGGAGGAAAGCTTAACGCGGTTTTGGTGCTAAAAGAGCTTGTTGCTTCCGTGGACGCGGAGCAAATCAATATCGTGGCGGAGACCGATGGATTGATCGAAGCACTGGTGAAGCTCGTCGAGAAGCCCATTTCACCTCAAACCACGAAGGCCTCATTGGTGGCCACCTTCTATTTGGTTCTTCTAGTGAGAGGACCGCGGAGAGATTTGTGGAGATGGGATTGGTCTCTTTGCTTCTAGAGATCCTCGTCGACTGGGAGAAGAGCATGTATGAGAAGGCTTTGGGGGTTCTCGATGGTGTTCTTGATTACAAGAGAGGCAGAGAGATGGCTTATGATCATTCTCTGACTGTGCCCGTTTGGTTAAGAAGATGTTCGGGTCTCGGACATGGCTACGGGGTTTGCAGTCTCGGCTCTCTGGAAGCTCTGCATGAATTATAAGAAGGAAGGAGGGACAGAGCAGGGGAAGGATTCTTGGTGGAGGCTCTGGAAGTGGGGGCTTTCCAGAAGCTATTGCTTCTACTGCAGGTGGGTTGCAATGGGACAACCAAGGAGAAGGCAAGCGAACTGTTGAAGCTTTTGAATGGCTCCAGGGAAAGGTGGAATGCATTGAAACAGCGGATTTTAAAGGGCTCAAGAGACCTTTTTAATTGTTCAGGCGATCAATGGTATAGGAAACGAAAGAGAACACAGTTTTTTTTTTGGGCTCCATTCTTTGTACACAAATGCAAAGATTGCAACCCTCTCCCCGACCCCGGAAAAAAAAAGAAAAAAAACAAGAAGAAGAAAAAAACGAAACAAGAATTTTCATCACTTGCTTCTACTTTCTGCTTTTTTAGTGATTGCATGGTTTCTATAGCATGCAAACAATTGCTTGCCTTTTTACACCCATAGCCACAACAAGTGTAAATTATTCAAAAATTTAGTGATCATGATGAACTTCACATAGTGATTCTACAAAAATTTAGAATTATCCAATCATTCTTAAGTACTCAGTCATTTATTAATATCATTGATTTTTCAGGCTTAAAACATATACATTTAGTATTGTTTGCTGTTCTTCTTGTTGTCGTATTTGTTATCAATGTTGATGCAATTTATCATTAATTGTTCAAATTTATAACTGCTGCTCCTGCTTTGGTTGTTCTTTGACCATCGAAATTAACTTGAATTTAAGATTTCATTTTATCATCAAGGTGTTGGAATCTTACCAAACTTATCCTAGAACTTCTGAATTACTCCAAATATTAGTTGTTCCCGCCTACTCTTTCTTTAGAACTGATAAGTTTACCCTTAGCTTGCTAATAAGGCTACATATTTTGATAAGAATAGCACAAGAGGAAGCGAACCAAACAATGCAAACATCAACTGGAATTGGCATCTAATGTCTATGGAGGCTGACCATTTAATCTATTTCTTAATGTTCTAATATCTATGGAGGCTTGAACTCACCAATCTCTGAGTAATATATACCACCATGAAGATTTGGATCACTAAACCATTTGAGATCTGAACATAGCTAGATCTATGATGGCTCATGTAACCATTTTTGTCACGTCTGGCTTGTAAGCTGTAGATAAGATATCAGCTCTCATTATTTTAGCCGACAAACAAACCTTTGTTGAGATATCAACCGTGCCATGCTAATTCCTAAAAGTTAATATTAGTGCACAGGATGATAGTCAGCATCAAATTTTACTGTAGTGGTTGAAATTTTAAAACTTGGATTGTTATAATTTCATCAGCCTTACAATTCAACTAAGATAGAATTCCCTTAAAATAAAAATAAAAACAAAGCAATTAAGATATATAAATGGATCTTGGTTCATCTCAATATCAGTGAGCGCAATGTGAAGGTTGGGATATTAATTATTCCAAAACCTCTTATCTAACAAGTAATTTGATCGATCTGACCCCTCAACCAATCTAGGCCTAGATTTAGGATGATGAGCAACATGTAGAATAACACGCAATGTTTGATGTGGAGAATCCACAAAACCTTTCCCAAATGGTTGGGAAGGGTGCATGGTTAAGTTTATAGTTGTGAGTTTTAGAACTATTTTCTAATATGGTCTAGATTATCATTATCATTAATTAGGATCTCGCCAGAACTTTGTTTTGATAAAACCTAAACCATCCTTAACAACTTTTCCAATCAAGTTAGGACTCCTTAAAAACTTTTCCAATCAAGTTAGGACATAATTCCTAATTACATATGGAAGGAACAGGGATCTTGATGGAAATATGATAAAGAAGGATGGAGATACAATAACAACTATTTGAAAGGTGGCCTGATGAAACAGATCCCACCGGTTCTCTCGTTGTAGTAGGAAGGTGAGCAAACAAAAGATCAGATCACCATGCACACATTCAGCTACAGCTTGGAAACAGACGCACCCCATATTCTTATAGGACAGGGATTTTATCTTTCGTGCTAAAGAAGATGAATCCCCACGTAGTTCCCAGAGCACTCCAAACTCCATCGTTCATCCTCCTCAAAAGATCTCAAAGTGACCATTGGGTAATCCAACGTGACTTCATGTGAGAAGCCCTATCCTTCTTGGAATACACATCAGATTTAGTAGTGTTTCTGGATTCGGTGCTTTTCTTTGTAGATACTTTGGGATCAGAGCTTGTCACGTTGTCCGCCATGTTAGTTTTGTCAGCATTCAGCAAGTTGGTTGGCGCCTGATCCTTTAGACCATCCACCTGGATCCGACTCTTACCGAAGAGCAAAACGGAACCATCGGATCCAACCCGTGCTGTCAGGTAGACTTTTTCCAGTCCAATACAAGCTGGCATCATTCGGGTTCATGCCCATGGACCACGCCAAAATACTTGTGACTGGACATTATAATTCACAGTAGATGGTATCTCCACCGATAAAATTGAATTAGTCTATTTGTTGATTTCAGCGAGGCAAGACTGACTTGGTCGCGGCCTCTCTGGTCCGCAAACGACTGTGTATTGCCTTCTTAAATTAAATACTCATATATAGCAATGTTGAAGGAGACGACTCGTAGTTCTCTCTTTTGAATTTAGCAAATGGTTGGAAGGAGACCAATTCTAGCAACCAAACGAGCTTGCCACCCACAAGAGGGCAACGCGACGGGGATGAAGGGTAGGCCCCAGCACCGACAGGAATTTCTGGCAGCTGGGGTTCGGGTTGCATTATGAGAAAGATTGATTGTTCTTCTTTCGCAACGTCAGCTATGACATCTTGTACAGGCCTCAAAATGTTCTAAATACCTTTTTATCCATTCATACGAATTTTGAAATCGCTATTGTACGATTCAACAGTTGACATCATGAAAAAAAAACGAATCATTTATCCGCGCATGCATCCAACTCAAATCTGACACTAAATATATCTGCCCCGTATAAGTTACGCATACCAAAAAAAATATGGTTCTTTCCTCCCCTTTGTTTTTTTTATTGTTTTCTACCCAATAATTTTGAGACCTGGCAAAAGTTTTTTTTTTTTTTTTTTGACATATTTGAAAGAGGTCTAACACAGAATTACTATTCAAGAACGATGAAATTATATTTTACGTCTAACATCTGTATCTATACAATATATTAAAGTTAGGACCACGGCCTTCTTAGCATGACAACTGTCGGCAATCCAAAGGTACAGATGGCATGCAACTAACATGTAGAAACAATTTTTTTTTGCTTTTTTTTTCTCTTTAATTATTTCTGAGCCCTCTGGAACCTTTTCGACCGTAGATGCCCGTCTCCCCCTGCTCTCTTTGCCGCCACCTCCTATCGATCCGCCATCGGCTTCTCCCTCCAATCTCCTTCAAGTGCTTTCCTTTCCATAGGTCTCCGAACAGGAGAGATGCTGATCTCATCCCTCCTCACTTCCCAACCATCTTCCATCAATCTCCACCATCGCCTTCCTCCCCATCGTCATTGACGTCGGCCTTCTCCTCCGATCTTTTTAGATGCTTTTCTTCCCATATATCTCAAAAAAAAAATATATATATATATATATACCAGCACAAAACCCCAGCCATTTTTTTGGCTTCCTATTCAACCATTCCAAGCCTCCAGGTTGGTTTTTTTTTTTCCGAGCGACGGCAGTATTTTTTTTTTTGGATTAAGCTCTCAAAATGTTAGGGGACCAACTCACAGCACAACAACTCGCACAAAATCCCATATGCTTGAGAGAAAAATCTAATCGGAACCTAAGAAACCCTTTAATCTCTCTCAAGTGCTTTCCTTTTCCACGTATCTCTATCGAAACTCATACAAAATCCCATGTGTTTGAGAAAAAAAATTCAATTGGAATCTAAGAAACCCCTCTAATCTCTCTCAAGTACTCTCTTTTCCCACAGATTTCTAAAAAAAGATATTGAAGGAATAGAAAAATAAGCTAAAGGAAAAGAATGATTATTTATGTGAGGGAAGGTTTTATCCTTAAATTTTTGTTCCATCTTTCCTTCATTTTCATTGATTTTACCTATGTTCTCTCTATTTTACCTCTATTCTCCCATCCTTAGGAGTCTCAATCGAGTGGGAGGATCGGAGTGGTCGAAAGGGAAGCTTAGACGATGGCTGGGGTTTTGTGTTGGGTATTTCCACTATACAGTATTTACTAAGAGAAAAATTTCAGCTAATCTATGTATGTGAAGGGGGCATAAGTCTCAAAGCACATACTTCGTATAGAGTATGGCATAATATGATTTATCTCTTAACTAGAAGATACAACACATGATTAAATGGTGGAATGCTACAACAAAGTCCCAATCACTCTACATCCATTCACAGATTCCGCCTTGAAGTTCATTCAGTTCTTATATTATTCTTTGGGCTATTCGCTCTTATAGTAATATATTGTCTCATTGCTTTCTGGTTGACCTCAAAATGAACCTAATGTTCCTTATCTGCCAGCACAGTCAAATGTTATTCATTAGATTTTTATTGACCAAATATTTCATACTAATAAATATGGGGTATGTTTCTGGATGAAAAATTCCACATGACAATCACCTATAACATACATTTGTTGATAAATCTAACAAAAATCAAAAAGATTTTGTCTCATTAAGAATTAAATTAATAAAAAATATTCGACTAAATGATAGAAAAATATAAATGCCTCTTTCTAAAAATTTTTGATTTATGAAAATGGATCGATTGTAGGTCACAGCTGGTTTGCAAAATGACAGAAGACAGTCAATAAAATGGAGAAGCACGTCTTGAAGCATATTAATAGAAGGAGATTTCGGAATAAAGTAGGTAGTTTTCTTGAC
This sequence comes from Elaeis oleifera, assembly GCA_000441515.1. NCBI lineage: Eukaryota > Viridiplantae > Streptophyta > Magnoliopsida > Arecales > Arecaceae > Elaeis > Elaeis oleifera. The sequence goes on along the minus strand of KE504640.1, from coordinate 1,415,247 downwards.
AAAAATAATTTTTCTCCCTTTTTGAATAGGTTAGTGAGTTTTAAGCATATGATAGCTAAGTTGCAGATATTTCTATTAATAAGGAGGTAGGAGAAAACATGGTTAGATATTTAAAAAAAAATAATGTTTTTGATGTGTTAGTAGAGCAAAAAATTTTGAATTCATCATTATAGGAATAGAGAATGAAATTTTCTTGGCTAATTAATTTTGAAAAATTTGATATCAGGATAAATATGTTAATATGTGAGTGCTACATTGTTTGAATAGAGAATATAATTTATGGTGTTGCTATGAATGCTCTTTTGATATGTTGCTATTTGTCGGATGTTAATGCAATAGACACTACAAAAGATGATGTTTTTAAGACAAGCTATGTGAACATAGGAGAGCAAGAGGAACACGTGATGTTTAATTTTTTGATATTTATTCTAGCATCACATCTTTCATGAACATCTGGATGAGGTTGCTTTGGGAACATGATTTTGATTTGATATTTTAATTTTTTACGGATATTTTCGCATGACCTTAGCTTGAATATTATATGTTGGTTTCATTGAGATTAAACTTTAATAATATTGTTACCTTATCTAAAATTTGGATTTAATTTTTTATTTAAATAATATTGGTTGGAAAATTTTAAGTTTTTGAGTCTTTTTATGCATAGATTTTCTTATTATAAATAAATACATGGATCATGAAATCCATATTAGCTTTGACCATGAAATAGGGACCATCTGACGGTCCTTTCAAATTAATTTATGATTTAATCTAAATCAAATAAATAGTCTATTTTTCACTATGATCTTGCACTAAAGTCTTGGCATTTTAGGTTGAGTTATGAACCAATGGATTGAAAGTCTAAGACTCTTTAGTAAATGTCTAAAAAGAGGATGAATAACTAGTTTTTTATCTCCATGAATGCTTAAGGTCTCATTTGGTAATTAGGTTTCAGAACAAGAAAGTAAAGTTAGCTAAATTAAATGGACTAAGTTATAGGAATAAATAGAGGGTACAACTATTCCACCTTTTAAACTTTATCTAGTGGGTTATGTGGGCCAGGAGGAGAGAAAGTGAAGCATTTATCATATACTAGATTTTCAGAAAAGTTATTTTACCTTTAAGAAGAAGTGGTCTAATCCAGCTACATATATAAACAACTATTTGGCAGAAAAGATGGAATAGATGGTTAAGAAACTTTTATTATAACTTAACCCTAGATGTAGCCTAAAGATATCTATCATTTGCTATAAGTAGAGGGATGGATGAAGCTAGAATAATATCTATTGGCTATATTCTCTCTCTTAAGCTATCTTTTTCTATTTGGATATTGCTAAATGGGTTCTATTAGAGTTTGAGATAGATTGGATATCTGAAAAATCCATCCGACTGCCATCCCTAAACTCATTATCATATTAGATATAGGATTGGCTCATTGCATTTTTGGACCCATGTATTGTATTTTAATATGATTCTTTTTAGATTTTTTAAGATTGATTTTAAGAATTTATGTTCAAAGATATAAAATATTTAGATTTATTATATACGGATGAAAAAATATTATGAGATTAAAAAAATTGATTATATTAATTGGATGATATTAATTCTTCAATTTTTTTTTAATTTTAAAGATTAATTTTAGGATCTTATATTTAAATTTATTATATATATTTAAAAATACCTAAAGTTCAGTACAAATAAAGTTGATAGTTTCGATTATATGAAATTACAATATATGCATATATTATTTGATTTAAAAAATTAATAATTAAAAAATAAGTTAAAATTATGGATTATATTTGTTGATTGATTTTAAATTTAAATTTAATATTTAAATATTAAATATTAAATATTTAAAATTATGATTTATTTTTTCAATCATTTTGATTTATATTTTGTTATGGGACTTAATCCAGTAATACTGTAATAAAATTTTTGATACTCATATTTATAGTTTAGATGAAGAGATTAGGATAAATAAAGATTAATATGAACATAAGTTCATCGATTAATAAAATATTATATATTATATTATATAAAAATTATATTTAATAAATATTTAATTTTATTTGATCCAAGTTAAATCCTGCCGCAAAGGTCAGATTACGTAATGGTATCATGATTTGATGCGCCTCAACTAAATTTGCACATGGAACCTGGGTATGTTAGGGGTAAAAGTGTAATTTTATTGTTTCGAGGCGCCGCCATTTAAGATGGTAATGCCAACGAACAACCTTGACTAAAAATCAGCAAATTTATTGTTTCAGAAAAACAGTAAATTAATCATACCAAAAAAATCAGCAAATTTATGATGCGCAGACGTCTTCATAAGATACCTATGCGGAGGAAAAGCTGTACAAAATTGTTTATGCGGATGTATGAGAACTTTAGCTAACATGCTCACAGGATGTCTATGCGGACCATATACGCATAGAAATACATGTATGGCCATTCGCACTGAAGAGGTATATTGATGCCTTAGCACGGATGCTCTCATAAAGTTTCCATGTGGAAACAGATCCAGGTAAAGACCTATGCGGACAAATACTCCTATTGTCGACACGAATTGCGTGGTAGGTAACCTATGATGCATAACATACGTGCGAACCTACTCATATAATTTTCATACGGAAAAAGCTCAAGGCTTTGTTTGGATTGAGAGACCGAGAGAGAAAGGTAAGAGAGGAAATTTTTTTTATTGTTGGTATTAATTTTTTTAAAAATATTAATTAATTTTTAATTAAAATATTGAAAAAATAAATATAAAATATTTTAATTTTAATAAATTAAATATAATAATTTTTTTGATTTAAATATCTACCTTTCTCCCTTTTCTATCTCTTACGAGGGCTATCCAATAAGGTAATGGTCCCCTCCTTTTCCCTCCCCTTCCTTCCTTTCTTTACGAGGGCTATTCAGGCAAAGCGTAAACAAAATACATAAGAGCGATAGTGGTGCGCCTCCGGTGAACTTGGGAAATAGCTACGCCTTGAGAGCATGGTTTTCGCGGTGTGGCCATCGCCGTTCGTCGATCTTCTCCTCCACCGTGGCTTCGAGGTTTCCTACGGCATTGGATCGAAGCACCTCTCGGCGGTCAATGCGCGAGGAGGAGGAGAAGGAGGACGCCCGTGGCGTCTCCGCCCATCGGAGCGACGCAAGAGGAGTGTCCGTTGCAGTACAAGAAGTCCGGGTAACCGAAGTCACGCCTCAAACTGTATGAAACCCCAGTTTCTTACCTGTGCTGGATGAATTTGTTTCGTGTTTTGGTTGTCGACGGTTTTGTTTAGATTGTTTCATCGGTTAAGATTGTCCTTCCCCTCCTTTTCCATTCCTTCCAAGAACTGTTAAAAAACTCGATCTTTCTTGTTTACCCTTTCTTTCTTTCCGGGAGAAGGTCGAAAATTCCGAAATTGTGATTCTTTTTTTCCCTGAGTGAAGCGTCTTGGTGATTGTACTGCTCAGGTTAAAGTAGTTTCAGGTTCTTGGTTGTCGGTAATTTGTGCTTGATTGTTGGTTTTTCAAAAGATTGCCTTTTTCCCTCTATTCTTGCCAAGAAACGATAGAAAGATTTTCCTTGTTCTCAAGAAACTGTAGGAAAATACGGTTGCGTCAAAATTGTCTTTCTTATTTTTCCTTCTTTTTTTCTAGAAACGTTAGAGAAGGATGGTTGCCTCTCGCTTCTTTCCCGTCTTCCTGAAAAGTGATAGAAAAATGCCATAAATTCCCAGGAGATATATATGTAGGTTAATTATAGCTATCGGACTTCTGAATTTGCTTTCCACTATCGGGTATTTCAGAGTTGTCTTTCCTTTCCAAGACACGATGTAAGCTTGATTTTCGTATGAGTGCGATGGGGTATCTGTAGGTTTATACGGCGGGCATAAGAGTTTTGAATCTTATGAGAAGGAAAAAGAATCCGCGCTTTTGCCAAAGTTGTATTCTTTCGTATTTCTTCAATTTCTTCTTCCCAAGAAACGGTAGACAACTGCGATTTTTTTTTTACTGCGAGAAATATGTTACTCAAATATGTTATTTCTTGGTTCAAATTATCTGTGTTAGTCATTTGACATTATTTTGATTTGTTTGTCACAACCGTTTTCCCCTTCAAGAAATGGCAGAAAATTGGAGATGTGGTACCTCTAGGTATTAGGGTTTTGAGATTTAGAGGGTAAAGGAGAATCCATTGACTTTGCAGGGTTTATCCTTTTTTTCAATAACAAACAATTTTTTCTTGGTTTTTTGCCTTTAGCATTTGCAGATGATACTTGGAAGGCGATGGCATGCTTAGTTGTGGATTGAACATGGCATTAATGCTGCGGATACAGCAGAAGCAGTGAGTTTTTAATATAGTGATCAATCTATTTTAGGCTGATGAATAATGCAATATGTATATATATCTATCTGCAAAAATTATGCGGGCTTTCTATTGGTAGTCGGTGCAAAATTGCTCCAATGGTTATATAGTTTGTTGCTTTTGCTTTTTCTTTTAAATGACACTAAAATGTTAGATAGTGTGAAAGCATTGGAATTTCATCCCCGTATTCAGATATCATTAAGTAGATGTCATTATTGTGACTTTATGACACTTTGTTGATCCCTAATCAACACTTGTATAGTTCCTCATATCTCTCTGGGAAGTGAGTACTATAGGAATCATATAGGCTTCCTTCTCTGGTAGCCTGTGAAAAGATTGAGTTGAGCATGTAGGTTGCACTGATGATGGTTGTGGAAAAGGCATTAAGGGAACATATAACCCTGATTTGAACAGATATAACATAGCTTATTCATGGTGTAACTATTCCAAGGAACAAATCTTGCAACAACTATAAGTACGTAAAAATTACTCTAGTCAAATATGCTTGTGTCAGACATAACTACTCCAAGGCCTATTCTTCATTTATGCCTGTGTACTCTCTTTTGCTATGATGGATGAAACGATCCTCAATCTAAAGGTATTCCAAAGGTTGTAGTGAGACAAGAATACAAATAACTTATGAAATAACATTTCCAAAGGTACAACTATTTTTAGTTCACCTTTTCTTATTTCTTGGCCAAACATAGCCTTAGGAAACAATACTACCTAGATTCATGTATTGAATAAGTATGCTTCTTTTGGTTTTAGATCTTGCTTTCTGCAAAGGAGAGATGTATGGAAATTGCAGCAGTTAAAGTGTGAATTGGTCTAATAATTTATAGAATAAGAAAAATGTTTAATCAGAGAGTAGATGATAGCTAACCATTCTTCATTTAGCTGCATCATATGTGTCAAACTCTTCTGGTCAACTAAAGAGTTTTGTGGAAAAGTTTGTTAGGGATCGGTAAATATTTAAATTTAAACATCTATTGGGGACCATAATTACTATTGTTTTAGCATATCCTAGTGCCAGCAATAGGTTTGTCAGTTTATCTGAGCAATTTTAGCTCTGGTAGGTCTCAGCCTAAAATAAGGTCAATTATGATGTGATTAACCCAAGGCTGAACCTGGTTCATAGGCTCGAAATCTATTGAGTCAAACTTGTAAAGATCCTAGCTTGGTAAGGCTTGAAATGTTAAAGTATATTATAATGAAATATTATTAACTTATGAATTTAATCCAATAGGTTCATCTATGAACTTTATTTGTGTTTGAATCAAGCTTATTTTGACTTCTGCTTTGTAATGGTTATCAAATTGATTGGAATAAGCTCAAGTTTAGCTTGCTCAAAATTAAGCTCAAATTAGGCTCAATCAAATAACAAATGAGCCAAGCTCTCAATTTTGAAACTCAAAATTAACGGAGCTAGATTAGACCTAGTTTTAATCAAGCTCAGCTTGTTTACAGACCTACCCAGCATGCCCATATACTTATTATGGAACTTATGAATTAAGGACTGGTTGATAATAACCATCCATTGAGGAACCTGCAAATAATTTCTTCTCCAAATATTCCAAAGTATTATCATACACTGACCTTATTAACCAAACTACATTTTTATAGAGAATGATGGATAGATACCTCCAACCTCTTCAATGAACGTTAAGAAAAATTTATAACTAAAAAATCATGTAATATGTCAATGTTATGTGCTATTAGAGAAAATAATACATCTGGGTGCATGAAAAGAAATTCAATTTGAGAGATTAATAAATTGTAAAATTAAATTAGTTAGAAATCTTAGGTGAATATCTAGATACAAGTAACTATAATATTTCACATGTAGTTTGCCACCTTTTGCTATTTACATAATTTTACAGGAAAATGAAAATAGTAAACAATCAAAAGTCTCTGCATGCCTCTGGATGCAATTCTTTTTCTGCCAATCTGACTTATTAAACTTTCGATTATACATAAGTATTCGCATAATGGGCACAAACATTTAGCTTGATAGTTTTTGCCATATGTAAATCTTATTCTTTTTACCAATACTAAAGAACTTATTTGGTGCTCCATGCTTCCTCCTCAAATTATTAAATTTTTTTTGATGGAATGCTTCCTCCACAAATTCATCTTCTTCCTTTGCAATGTTGACATACCCGGCACAATTGGAATTTGGAGGTGAGAATCAATCTTCTACGTCCCCCAAAAAGCATTTGGTTCTTGACTGTAGAATAGTTGGATGATGTTGCCTATGTTTTCAGTAAGAGCTATAAACAACCAGCCAAGTAACAAACAAACCTTATCCCGTGTGTATGAGATCAGCTACAAGGATTAAGGTAAAATCTATCCAGATTTATAATTTTTGTGACCAGCCCCTACTTTATTTCAATTTTCTGAATTAGATTCCATTTCAATAAGCCAAATATGGGCAAGAAAGGGGTATTCCATAGCCACGTTCATGGGCAAGGATACTTAATTTTTTTCATGCAAGAATTATCCTTCAAAAAATCCCAAGAGACTTGAACAAAGGGAATGAAGACAAAACTTGATTTATGGCACTGCTAGGAAAAGCACTAAGTCAAACAAGAATTGACGAAGCAAAATTCCATTCTTGATGACAAAGCACAAAATATCATGAAAGTAGTGAAAATTAAATATCTTGCTATGTAATAGGAGGAGCAAGCATAGAAAAGTTGTAGTAATGCAATGGGTGTACCATGGTGAAGCAATGTCCTAACATGTACACTAATTACATCTTTCTTGGGCTATTATCACACAAATATAATTTTCGAGTCTATTGCATGTCTGTACACAAACTTCTAGCTAAGGTCAATAATATACAAATATGTATAATTCAATACACTTTAAAATGAATGAAAGCACAATTTATTAGTGTTATAAAGAAATGAAAAGTTTAGAGTATCTGCATTAGCATTGTGGTGGGATTAGTGATTTGATCTTCCTCAATTCTATGCCTTTACCATCCAAAAGTGGTCTGACCTTTCAAAACTAGATGTGTGCAAATCAAGGTTTGTAGTCTTGGTATCGATTGCATATTGGTAGGAGACCGATACTTTATGCTAAGGATTGTACCCTACCGAGCTATAGTAGCACATCTAAAAATATGTTTTTATTTTTTTTTAATTTTCAAGATTTTTAAGATTTTTTATTTAGTTTTAGTGGAAAATAGGGTTTTGTGACTTCGTTTTGATGTTTAAATTGATATACTTGAAAGTTGAGCTTTGTTCAAGAAGCAATTAATATAATACGTTGAAAATAATCAAATTGTTGTCAAGGAAAACAATGGATGGCAGTGTTATTAAACCCGGCCCTAACATTGACCCGGTGAAGGCATTGGATCATTAGGTCACTACTCACTAGTCCAACCAGTAGATCTGTAATTAAATGTTAAAATAATTATAAAATGAAAATGATTCAAAAATAGAAAAATTAATAAAGTAACTATAACTAACTCAAATAGATTAAGAGGACACATTCATAAGCCATACTGAGAAGGTCAAGTATCAAAAGACTTGTTAACTCAAGTTTCAAATGTTTACAAACATTAAAATAACATCAAGGTAGATGCTAACAAAGTTTAAGCTTTTCTAAATTCCAACACCCACTACATCAAGGCTTTCAAATTCTAAAACAAGCACATCACAGTTGATTTATCTTTATGCATTTTCGTTATCCTAGTGGATGCTCCTACTCAATACACTCCAATCCGTGCCAAGATATGGATCTTCAATTCCTACGGAAGCATTTACTCCACTATCATTTACTTTCATTCTTTCCTAAGCTCTAGTTTCACTCTCATTGCTCTCATCATGATCTAATTACCTCCAAATTTATATCTAAATAACAGGGCAGGTCATGAATTAGTAAACAACAAGGATAACACACTAAAACAGTACAAATTATCTTAGTAATTGGGCATAATGAAATAAATAACATCATTTGGTCTGTCATTAATAGTGCATGCTACTAATTCACATCGGAAAGTTTATTCCTCACTCGATAAGGTTAAAGGCTCATCTTGTAGTACCCAAGCTGTAGTTTTGTTAAAGTCTTCAAAGTTAATTGGATCATAACATCTTCTTTTAAAGTAGATCTTGTATAGACAAATAAATATGTAAAAATATCAACAAAAAACAGCAACAAATTACATAAATTATAAACTTAATATGAAATTACACAAGAAGAACCTTTGTTGCAATCTTAGGTTGTAGTGGACATAAACAAGATCATCGAGCCTTTAGTGCTCTAATCTCTCTCTTCTTAGAATGGATGTGTTCAAACATGCTCAAATTGTATTCACAACGCGAGGAACTACATGTTTGACTGAAAACACGAATTGCTAATTTCTATAGATATGGTGCTCTCCTTTTATAGCATAACCATCACTTGTCTACATATAAATTGTCTTATTTTGTTAAATTAGTGCACAATCTAATTAAGTTCAGTATATAATTCACAAGAAGCTATATAAGCTAAAAAGAACAAATATCTAACTTGGAAACAATGTTTCCTGATCACTTACGCAGCCATCCTTCCAAAATCTCCCTTTGCATTCCTAAACAAATTCATCTCACTTGTCAATTTGCTCCTTAAGGTGGAATTTCCATAGGCAAACTTTTCAATGACATCTATAATCCCAAAATAGTTTGTTGTGTTTCATCATTTTCATAGTGTTGTACTCGTTGCTAGGGTTTAACCAATACCTAGTTGCATGAAGATTCTTGTGGAACTGGTTGCCGCATGGATCATCAAGAATTGTATGTTAGGATCAATTTCTGTTTCTCCTTCTTTGGAATCTTCTTTTTTGGATAGTCCCATTTTCTCCTCTTATGGAATCTATGGGCTATTTGTATGGGACTATCCATAAGGCAAAGGAGAAAATCATAAAAGAAGATTCCAAAGGAGGAGAAAAGAATTGATCCTTACATAAAAAATTCTTGATGCTTGATGGGACAACCAGCTCCATAAGAATCTTCATTGAGCTAATTATTGATTAAATCCCAACAATCAGCACAATACCATGGAAATGATGAAACACAAACATACTCTCTGGGGTTTTGGATGTCATTGAAAAGTTTGCCTATGGAAATCCCACTTGAAGGAGCAAGTTGATAAGTGAGATGAAGCTGTTTAGGAATGCAGGTGGTTTTGGAAGGATGTCCATGATAAGTGATCAGGAATATTGCTTTTAGGTTAGATATTTGTTCTTTTTAGCTTATGTAGCTTCTTGTGAATTATATATACATACAGAAATTTAATTAGATTGTGCATTAATATAGCAAAATGTGATACACTTTATATGTAGATGAGTGGTGGTTATGCGATGGAAGCAGCGCACCATATCTACAAAAATTAGCAATTCATGTTTTAAGTCAAATATGTAGTGCTTTGGGCTGTGAACACAATTGGGCCATGCTTGGGCATATGCATTCTAAGAAGAGAAATAGATTAGAGCACCAACGGCTCAATGATCTTGTCTATGTCTACTATAACCTGAGATTGCAACAAACGTACTTATTGTGTACTATCAAGTTAAACTTATAATTTATGTAACTTGTTTCTATTTTCTGATGACATTTTTTTATATCTATGTGCCTGTATAGGATCTACTTTAAGAGAAGATGTTATGATCCAATTAACTTTGAAGACTTTGAGGAAACTTCAGCTTGGCTACTAGAAGATGAGCCTTCAACCATATTGATTGAGGAATTAGAAACTTTCCAGTGTGAATTAGCAGCCTGCACTATTTATTTATTATGCCCTACTACTAAATCGATTTGTGCTGTTTTCTTGTGTTATCCTTGTTGTTTACAAATTTATAACTTGGCTTCCTACTTATTTAGATATAAATTTGGATTATGTGATTGATGATAATGTGATTGATGATAATGATGAGAGCAATGAGACTGAAACTAGAGCCGAGGAAGGAATTGAAGTAAATGATGGTGGAGTGAATGTTTCCAGTGGAAGTGAAGTTCCAAATCTTGGCATGAATTGGAGTGCATGGGGCAGGAGTAACCACTAGTATAATGAAAATGCATAAAGATAAATCAATTGATCTATGCTTGTTTTAGAATTTGAAAGCTTTCATGTTCTGGGTGTTGGAATTTGGAAAAGCTTAGACTTTGTTTGTTAGTGTCTCAGAATATACTGCCTTGTTGTTATTTTAATGCTTGTAAACTTTTAAAACTTGACAAGTCTTTGGAGACTTGACCTTCTTGTCATGGCTTATGAATGTATCCTCTTAATCTATTTGAGTAATGTATAATTACTTTAATACAATTTTCTATTTATTATTTTTTTATTTTATGAATATTCTTAATAATTAATTATTGACACACAAGTTGGACTAGTGATCTGATGACCTATTGCCTTTGCTGGGTTGACGTGTGGGTCAGCTTTAATAACATTGCATAAGAATATAAAATCATGCCAAAATATGATTTATCCATATATTTTCAAGTTTCATCCATTTAATAGATGCAACAAAACAAAAAAAAGAGGGAATTACCTGGATCAGACCTCTTATTCACCTTTCTACTCTCTCTCTGTCTCTCTTTCTCTCCTACTCTGTTTTTCCTCTCTTATCTTGAATTAGGAGGATAAAAGGGCATTGTGCCCTTTCTCCCTCAATAATTGAGCCCCAAAATGGTATGGGGCCCTTGTAGGACTGCTCAGAACCAAGCAGTTTGGCCCGATAAGGATTAGTTCACATTGGTTTGAGTACAAACCTGTATCGAGACCACAAACTATCCATGTTCATGATCGATATGGTATAGCATTGACCAAACTGGGCAGTTCGATTTTGTACCATATACCTTAATTCAAATCATATTTAGAATATCTAGAAGCCAAGGTTCCAACCTTATTATTTTAATTATATCTTGCTCTCATCTTAGTCTTTTAACACAAAGTCACTTTCTTTTTCTTTTATCTATAATGTTTTGTCTCTAGACAAGAAATAAGTTCTATCCATCATCCATTTTGGACATCTATTATCATTCATTTTATGCAATCTCTTTGACTCCTTGGTGGTTGATTCAATTTCTTATCTAATTTAAGATACTTGTAACTTAACGTAGTTGATCTTCAAATACTAAGTTTCTACAGCATCAGTCACTGATCATACCTGTCCTTGTTTAGTGAAACGTGCCGCTACTAGCAGGCATCAAAAGTTTTTAGGAGGCTTTAATACCAAACGATACAGCAGAATAATGTAGCCCTTGAAAAATAATTTTTGGAGAGAACATAAATAGTTAAAAATTTCTTCAACTAAAGTTCAATCCCGAAAGAATTCATATTAGGAGCTTCAAAAGAAGATATTTCGTTACTTCATTAGATCACATATTCCCTACATAGTGGCTTCAACCTGACAAAAGAAATCAAATTCATTCATAAACAATTAATTGCAAGCTTTTTGGCCTTTGAGGTAAGACAACAAATAATTCTCAATTAAAGATAAATTAATATTTCTTTGATCCAAACATATGCTGATAATAATGACTATGATAGGGCAGGTCCAAGCAGAGCATTGCTAGAAAGCACGGAAATTTCATATCACATGCCATGCCCATATCTGATATGTATCAGATGTCGATACTTGTCGGATACTTCTTAGATACACATCCAATACTTGTATTAGGTATCATTTTTTTAAATTTAAAAATCCGAACACTTCTCGACTACACTTTCCCGATATTGTCAAAGGTGTGGTTTTATTTCTTTGTTCATGTTAACTTTTCAATAGTGAATGGTCAATTTTGGAGTTTATGATCTTAATATTAGAAGTAAAGAAAGGGTATATGGATTTGAATCATGACCGAAGGACGAGCTTGTAAAAGTTGATGCTATGATGCAAGTATGGACTACATTATTTTTGATAGCCCACTATTGTTTTTGGATTTTTTTTTACATACATGTGTACATATATATGTTTGCACATTTATGCTTGTATCTATTGTATAGGAATGCATATATGATATATATAATCATTAATGCATTGTAGCCGTATTGTATCCTACTTTTTCAAGATTTGTTATATCTATGTAGAGCCGGGCCGGGCTGGGTCGGGCCATTCCCTTATCCGAGCCTAATCCAAAATTTTTTTAGGTTTTGGCTGGGCTTAGGCTCGAAAGGTTTTGAAAAACTCAAGCCCGAGTCCAGTTAGATTAGCCCAATCAGATTTATATATTTCTTTACGGACTTACGTCTTATCATCGATTTCTCTATTGATAGCCCCCTTCCCTCTTACCTGACCCTCTCCCTTCCCCAGTGTGACCCTTCCTTGGTCGTCTCGCTCTCCCTTTTGCTGCCCTCCACCTCCGCCCATGCCCATATTCTCTCCTCTCACTTCTGATCCCTCTGACTTGCTCCGTTCCCAAGTTTGATTCCAACGAGATGTCGGTCCCGTTGTGCTCGGCATCGATCTGGCCCTGCTCGACGACGCTAGCAGCTCCTCCGTTACTGCAGCGGTGCAGTACATCTGCTTGCAGTTTGATACGATGGTGCTCCAACTTATCGACGCCACCTTTGCCATCAACACCACCTACTTCTCCACCTACCTCGTCTTCACCATGCTTTGCATCAGATCTGTCCGGCTAAGAATACCATGAACATCATGCTCACCAACGTCCTCAATGCCGGTGCCGGCACCCTCTTCTACTACCTCTTCGGCTTTGCCTTTGGGCCCCTCTAATGGTTTCATTGGTCACCACTTCTTCAGCCTCAAGCACATCCCCCAGTCGGGCTTCAACCACTACTTCTTCTTCCAGTGGGCCTTCGCCATCGCCGCCATCGGGATCACTTTCGGCTTCATCGCCGCGCGCACTCAGTTCGTCGCCTATCTCATCTACTTCTTACTCACCGGCTTCTGATCGTCTTCCATTGATTTTGATCCAGCAACGGCTAGGCATGCCCCTCCAGACCGGTCGACGAGTCCCTCTTCCGTTTCGACGTCATGAACTTCGTCGGATCCAGCATCGTCCACCTCGTCGGCGGTGTCGCTGGCCTTTGGGGCGCCCTTATCGAGGGCCCCTGCGTCAGGTGCTTCGACCACACCGGCCGATCCTTGGCGCTCTGCGGCCACTCCGCCTCCCCCGTCGTCCTCGGCACCTTCCTCTTCTGGTTTGGCTGGTACGGCTTCAACCTGGGTTCCTTCGTCAACATCAACAAATCTTACGGCTCGATCGGCCGCAACTTTAGGTCGGGCTTCGGGCTATGCCTGAAACAATTTAAGCCGGATTTGGGCCTAATTATAGGACCCACTTATCTTTCGGATCGGGCTCGAGTATACCTTTGGCCCGGTCTGGCCCGGACTTGAGCCTAAAGTCAGGCCCAATCAAAAGCCCGAAGCCCCTCTAAGTATTGCATGCACCAGGTGCAATTGGATGCGATCGGGCCATAGGACTTGTCGATGTTGATGAAGGAACCCAAGTTGAAGCTGAACCAAAGGAGGAAGGTGTCGAGGACGACGGGGGAGGCGGAGTGGCCGTGGAGCATCAGAGATTGACCGATGTGGTTGAAGCGTCCGATGCGGGGCCCTCAATGAGGGTGCTTCAAAGGCTAGCGACGCCACCGCCGAAGTTGATGACGTCAGATCCGGCAAAGTTGATGACGTCGGAATGGAAAAGAAGAGACTTGCCGACCGGTCTGGAGGGGGATGCCCAGCTGTTGCAGGACCAAAACCAGTGGGAGACAATCAGGTAGATGAAGCCAGTGAGAAAGGAGTAAATGAGGTAGGCGACGAACTGAGTGCGCTCGGCGATGGAGCCGAAGTCATGTCGATGGTGGCGATGGTGAAAGTCCATTGGAAGAGGAATAGTAGTCGAAGTCTGACTGGGGATACGTTTGAGGCCAAAGAAGTGGAGGCCGATGAAACCGTTGGACGGGCCTCGAAGGCGAAGCCAAAGAGGTAGTAAAAGAGGGCACTGGCAGTGGCGCCGAGGATTTTGGTGAGCATGATGTTCATGGTGTTCTTAGCTCGGACAGATTCGGCAAAGCATGGCGAAGCGTAGCTGCATAGCAAAGACGAGATAGGTGGAAAAGAGGAGATGGGTGGTGTCGATAATAGAGGCGGTGTTGGTGAGTTGGAGCGTCACCGTATCAAACTGGGAGTAGACGTATTGCGCTGCTGCGGCAACAGAGGAGCTGCCGGCACCGCCAAGGAGCAGGGCTAGGTTCGACGTCGGGAACGATGGGTCCGACATCTCGCTGGAATCGGACTCGAGAATGGAGCAAGTCAGAAGGATTGAAAGCAGGAGAGAATATGGGCGAAGGCGGAGGGTGGTGGGAGGGGAGCGGGACGACCAGGGAAGGGTCGCGCTGGGGAAGGGAGAGGGTCAGGTAAGAGGGGAGGGGCTATCAACAGAGGAATCGAATTCTTGAAGTATTATCATGGCTATTTGGGAAGTGAAACATGTCGGCTCCTAGAATTTTTGAAGGGAAACTCAGATTCTTTCTTCTGCCCCAAGTCATGTAACACCTGCTATAAGTCTGTTCCTTGAATTGATGAATTATGCTCATTCAGTAAGCATCACACTACCAATGTTGCTTGATTAAGATTGTATTTAGAAGTCAAAAAGTAGATATACAAATTATTGGTTCTAAATTTAGCCTTCTGTCAAAATGCATTCAATAAAAGTTGGCTAACAACCGACTGACAGGATAACCATGTATTGCTGGTTTATTATCCTGGATAATGATTGAGATAAAATGAGGAACATTTAGCAAGTGAAGTGCCATGAAACATGGGATAACTCAGTTTTGTTTCTCACAAGAAGGCTGTGATGGACCAGCAAATATCACTATTGCTGCTGCCGCTCTGTCCTGTACCTCCAGTATCATTTGAGCTGCTTACTGATCCAACTCCAACCTTGGAAGGTTCCCTACAGCCAGCAAAATATTACAGCATAAAGTAGTTGGCATTATCTAATTTTATCAATAGATTTCCAATAGCACACCAGTAGAGAATTCATGACATTGCATATGAATAAATGTAGACACCTATGTTGGACAAGGTTGCATAAACTGTAACTCAGAACTGATCCAGGGGCTGATAATTTACTGCAAGTCTTTCCATGCAATAAATTTTGGTGGCTAGGCCTCCCTTCAATCAAAAAGATAATTGATTGCAAGTCACTGATAAGATGTATTAAAACTTGAATGTTTCATACCCCAGCCCTTAAAAAGTTGATATTGAATGGATGAGAGGCGGTTCGTGGGTCGATAATCTACTGTCTCAAATGTATTAAGAGGCAAGATCACACCTTTTATCAAGGAGGATAGCAAGTTGTATTCTTGCAGAACGGGTATCTAAAAGTACATTAAGACTAAGGCAGTGTTCCTGGTGATACATTATGACTAACGCAGTGTTCCTTGTCACCAAGGACTTGTAGGACTATGTCAACAAATAAGAGTACCTCCTGGACTATGTGGTTTATGCAGATTGAGATTGGATGACATATGCAAAATACAGGTTAAATATTTTCAGGATTTCTCTTTTGAAAATTATCTGTTTGCTTTGGAGAATGATCAATGTGCAATGCATGTACCATCATACTATAGAAATTTTATGTGGCCAGCTAGCTTATGGTTTTAAACTTCTAGTTACCGGAACAGGGGGAAAATTGTGAAAGTGCTTTTGAACATAAGTGGAAGACAGATACAAAAAATGTTAGGCAGAATTTGAATCTTAATTCACAAGTGAAAAATGTATTCTTAGAACTGTGCTTTTTGCTTGTCCCATGTTTATACGATAATAGGTATCAAGGCATTGTATTAGCGTTAGATATATTAGATGGACAATTTATGACTTCAGAAAGGCAGCTGATAGAATTGCCAAATAGAGGTTTATGGGAAAAGATGATGATTATATCACATATATCACATGAAATCCACATATGGAGAGAGAGAGAGGGAGAGAGATGAGGAGATCTTGAAACACGACGAGATTGAGTTGTAATACATCATATGGCGTGCATTATTTTGACACTGAGATAACAAACAATGCCATTCCAGAGAAGTAGAATCACTAGAGCTGTGGAGGGCTTAAACAAACATGCAGAGCTGAACAACTTGTTAAAAAATCGGATAGGATGCATGCATAGATTTCAAAAATTTTTGAATAGAAACGGAAAACGAATCGGATTAAACCCTTTAACCCTGCATGCATTAGATCTCATCTAATCCTACCCAAATCCAGGAATAAAGACATGCATATAATCTGAAAATAAAATCAAAGATGAGATCAAATCTCAAAACCTTTGTGCGGATAGAAATACACCACTTTCGATGATCTCAGATTCGAAGATCTTTGAGCCGCACACGTGTCCGGTCTCTACAGGTATCCACTGGGATCAACCTTGAATTCTTCTTCTCGTGGTAGATCCTTCTTCTCCAAGTAGGATCTTTGCCTTTTTGAACCTTGATCAGCAAATGATCTTGACGGCAACTTCAACTCTTGAACTGTAGCCTTCTTCTTGTTCCTTGCTGTAGAAGAGATCCTTCTTCTTCTTGACGTATGGAAGATCGATACCAACCCTTGGGCATGGAAAAGAGAAGAGGGAGAGAGGGTGAGGCGTGGAGAGGAGAGAGGAGAGTTTTGATTTCTCAAAATTCTATATATTTTCAAACCCGAAGAGACTGTCTCTTTATATAGACCTTTACTTGATTCAAATCAAGAATCAATCAACTTGAAAAAGCTAGTCCTTATCTCATAAGGATTTCTGCCTTTTTAATTTGATTATTTTTCATTAAAATTAGACTTAATTAGTAGGATCTCAACCTTTTTTGGCAAGCATATGGGGCGCCCCAGTCAGATAAGGCAAACTGAGTAGGCGCCCCTAATAATAGAGGGCAGATAGTTGGGGCGCCAAGACTTGGCGCCCCTTAGGATTTTTCATGCATAAGAGAGGGGCGTAGCCCCTCTCTCTCTCCTTCCATGCCAATGCAAGAGAAGGGTGGGCCCCTCTCTCTTCCTCACGCCAATCCAAGATTGGCGCACCTTGGATTTTCCAAAAGAGATGCATGGCGCTATCTCTTCTTTCCTATAATTCCATACTTAATATCAGAAAATAAATGAGAACATAATGAGGAGATAATTTAGCCAACTTATTGACTTAATCCAATCCTCTTGGGCTCACAATTAGGCGTTCAGCTAAATCCTAATGGATTTAGGTTAGGTTCAATACAATGGACTTGATCCAATCGAAGTCCTGAGAAGAATTAAGTTTAACCATGTGCTAGCATGGTTCTCTTAAACTCAATAGAATTTAATAAATCATAATCCAATTAGAACTTCATAAGTCTAGTTGGTTAATTTAAGATTAAATCCCTTAATGTGTGATCCCATAGATTCTATTCTATCTGGTAGTGAGATATATTATGAACTCTATCATAATATCATCGAAACTCCTTTCGATGGGTTGGAATAATTCCAACTCCACCTTCGAAGGTCATCAATTATCAAGACGACGCCCAATGAGTCCCACAATCCATCAGTGATGCCTAGTAGTATGTAGTGACAATCCAGTAGAATAAAAGTGTGAACCCCTGGGTGCAGTTATCATATGATTCAGTCCTTCTATCGTGAATCCCGACTTGACGGAGGTTATGGAGAACTCATTAGACCCCATCATCAGTCATATGAAAGATTGGCTCGACTCGAGTTCATTTGTGAATCCTGTGGAAACTCTTTTCTAGTATTCATACTTACTTTGGCCAAAGATTTTTTGAACTCAAGTCTCGCAAATCGCATAGGACTTCTCTTTTTTTATCAAGATTGATAGATTCTATCTAAGTGCATTCTACTGCAAACAGCGAACCTGAATCTACTGTAGTCAACATACATATC
Organism: Elaeis oleifera; assembly: GCA_000441515.1. Classification (NCBI taxonomy): domain Eukaryota; kingdom Viridiplantae; phylum Streptophyta; class Magnoliopsida; order Arecales; family Arecaceae; genus Elaeis; species Elaeis oleifera. The sequence goes on along the minus strand of KE504640.1, from coordinate 1,397,023 downwards.
AAGGATCCGAATGGCTAGGGACCAAGGGAACGTGCAGTCAAACTCAGTAGTCTCGCTGTGAATAGTCGATGATACCACAGGTCAAAGGACCACTCACACCACTGCAGCATCGAGAAGATCACCGACGAGTGAGTAAATATCTAAGTGATTTCTCATGTTGGTCACGTTCAGTGCAAGTTATTTCTAATAACTAACCGCACATTCATTCTAATGTCCCTACACTGCAGATCCGAGATTCATCTGTCCACAAAGAAGGTGAACTGTGCA
>KE504640.1:1376088-1396371 GCA_000441515.1 Elaeis oleifera | reverse complement strand
TCATTTTTGTTAATTTCTAGGATAAATCATGGACACATAAATATGATTGGAATAAAAAAGTCCTTATTGATAATAAAATTTTTTACAAATACAAGATTAAGCTCTGGAATTACAAAATATGTCAGCCAACAATTGGCTTCTAGGGCACAAATTTAACACAACTAGCTTACAAAATGCCAAAGGAGATTTTTTCCCCTCAATTCACAATGTTGACAAGCTGAATGTATCCTCCTTTTTTATCCTTTGTTCTGTTTTCATCTTTATGTGATGAAAATGAATCAAAGTTTTTGTATGTGGACTGGCCATTTAATTTTATCTGAGCAATAACCTCGGATTCAGATTGGTAAAATGGTAGACCTGTGCCGGTCAAGTGAGTCAAAATGAATCTTTGCATTGTTGATTTACATAAGAAAGGCGCAAGCAAGCAACATCTTTTTACTGCTATCTCTATTTTAAATATATTAAGCTGGTTCTTTCTTTGCAGCCATTTCATCTTAGCTTTCAGTGATGGCTGAAATGCAAGGTACATCGGATTGTGAAATTCCAGAAGGATTGAAATCAGGATTTGCAAATTTCAGCATCTGACTTATTAAGAATGAGAGTTGGTATGTGTCTATAAATACCTCTTTTGTGTAGGATTACATGTTGAAGAGTATTCCTTCAGTGTATTGCAAGCATTGCGTATAGGTGGATAGAGAAAAGTCTGGCTGTTTTATTATTTAGTCATGAAGTAATGCCTTTGGTCTGCATTCTTTAAACCTTAAATATATCTGTTTCTCATCTAATTTGATAGTAAGTGATCCATGTAAGCATCTAAATCAGCTTTGTTAATTTATATATTTCTTGAATAATCTGTGGTGTACAGACTAAAGCCCCACTTAAAAACTGACCATGGATGCAATTTTTGCAGATTCGAATGCTAGAACTGGAAAAAACAGCTCTTAAAGGTCATTAAGAATGAGGAAGCACTAAAGAAGTATTGATAAAATATAGAATAACAAACGTTTGAAATTTTGTTATTTGCAAATAGTGTTTGAAAAATTAGAATCAAGTGAGACTCAAGTGCGATGAAACTAATATTAATTTTGATACATTATGGTGAGGAGATATGCTAGACTGAAGGGTGATGGAAGAAGTATCATGAAACAGATCTTGAAGTCCGTGGGAGATTGGAAGACAGATGTAGAACATGCTAGCTACTAATTATGTCTAAGTAGTGCCCCCAATTCCTAGAGCTGTTGGGACCATTGACAGATGTCGACAAAAGAGATCTGGCAAAAATTGCTCTCATTGAGAGAATTATGAAATCATTCTTGTGAAAGAAGACACTTTAAGATTCTTTTTTAGGCTTCATTTAAAGATTTGAGAAAACTGACTGACTTGAACTCATGCGGGAAAATCTGTTTCAAAGTTTCTTGTAGATCTAAATAAGGGAACTTGACACCGGTATGAATATGCTTGATCCCGAAATTGCTCTCCAAATTGTTTGACTTTATCAGGGGAAGAGCTAATTAAGGAAACTTTCATAATTAAGTCTTGTATGCATGTAGAAAAACAAATTATTAAAAAATCATTGAACATAAATAGGCACAGGCAGAACACTAGTATGTAGTTATCTATCCTTTCTAATTCAAGACTTGATAAGAAATCAGGATTTTATCTTAATTTAGGGATTAGAGGATAAAACCTCTTGCCAAGTATCTTCTCACTTGGACTATTGCTCTCCTTCAAAATCAAAATCAATAATCAGGAAGGGCAATAAATATGGAAAACTTATGAGAGAAGAAGAATATTGGTCAGGTAACAACATTTGGCAGTCCAGATGGGTCAGATCTAGATGACTTAATTGGTAGAAGTTCAAGAGCCATTGGTCCATTTCTATTTTGTCTCAAACCCTACTTTTTTTTTTTTTTTAACTTTTAATTTCTCGATTACAATCGAAAACATTCATGTATCCCATGTGTATCGCATATGCATAATACCAATAATGAAAATTTTTGGAATCAGACATGTGAAATTGAACTTGAAAAAGTAAACACAAGCATGTAGTAGTGATTTAATTGTACCTATTGTATATCTCATTGTTTTATCTCGGAAGGGCATGCAGGTGCAGTAATTTGCATTGCCGTTCTAGTTGTCCATGGATAAATTACCAATTCATCACTTGTAATGGAAAAGCAAACAATATTTAATTACTAATTTAAGATTGAAATATTTCTAAATATCTCAAAATCAAAAATCTTTTCTATAAAAAAGGTTTGCATACATTCTTTAATGATATAGGAATACTCCAGTCTCGAAGCCTCCCCTTAGTCATCTTGTCCCCTATGTATATATGGATGGCTAATACTCCTTGTTTTTCCTTTCTGGTGGACAATGATGATGGCGATTTTTTTTTAATTGGATGCAACAGTGATCAAGATGATGATAATTAACTTTCTGATTCCAAAAGTAGTGCTTAATCTAAATGGATGTATAAGTGAATGACACATGCATGTGCTATCACATAAATTTTGGAGTTTTGTGGGTGTTAGATGAGTTTTGGTGTGGAATCAACATAGCAATTGACCAACCCGTGCAGTGCACAACACATGTACTTGTCCTCCACTTATACACAAATATAGAGGGTACATCATATGGTAACTACCATAAAGTTTATGCCTGAAGTTAGCATTCCTCCTGCGTTGCAAGAAGAATCCTTTGAAATGCATTTCAATGCAGGTCTTTTAGGGAGAACTAAATATTGAAAGGAGCAATGCATGAATAATCGTATGAATAAGGCAATGCCAAATAGTTCAAGAAAAAGGCAATGCTAAATACTATTATAGTGGCTTATATTGGCTTGTACAAACTCCCATGACTTTATATCTATCATGTCCTTTGGTTCCTCTTTCTTATAGAGCAAGATATCAGACTATCCGGCATTAGTCCCTTTTGGCTGTCCTGCAATAATAATTTTCATTATGCTCATTCAATAAGCCATCATAAACAGGCATGAAACCTTCAATGAAATAAAGCCAAAATCCATGAATAGACTAGTTCCAAACATTTACATATTTTGACATAGATATTGTGGCAAGGAGTTAGTTGTTTCCATTACTCAACTAGCAATATATGAGGTGCTTTTAATATGTAAAGTAAGATAAGCTTGTATCTGCACATGTGTGCATGTGGATGTCTTGTTGTTTGATTTGATATTAAAATGTGACTTGTTATATAAGACATGACTTATGTTCGAGATTATCAAAATATAGGATTATTTTTTTATGAAAGAAATATGGAAATTGTACAATAACTTCTCATTACCTCGAAATGATTGTTGGAAATCTAGAACTTTATTAATTTTGTTATGAAGGTAAATACAATCATATTTGTTAATTTCTTTTTAGTGGGCAAAAGTAACTAAAATTATATTTAGTCGCAAAAATAATAAAATTACAAGTGGCAAGAGTCCTTTCTTCTCATATGAGAGTGGGGTTTTTATGGAAAAAAGGTATTTATTAATTTCAAGGTCAAATATTTTCAAATTTTGCCTAGTTTCAACTATAAATATTTTAAAATGAAAAGATGCAATGAAAATGGAGATTATCTGTTGGGTAGAATTAGGGATGGTAATGAGTTGGGTATAGATTGGATCGGCTAATATTTATATTCATCTCGCAATTAAAAATCTCACACCCATATTAGCTCTGTACTCGTCTTTGGTTGGAACGAGTAGATGAGAGGAGTTGGATCGGGTCAGTTAAAAATTTATTATACAAATATTATAAAATAATTATAACTTTGGAAGGATGGATTTAAATTAAAATTATATCAGGTCAGATTCGAGGTGAAGTAGGGTATATCATTATGTATATCCAATCCGAATCTATTTTGGATATTTTATCTAGAATCTATTCTTGCTATGAATTTTGACTAGGTTTGGTAACAGCCTGCTCTATTCGTGTTGGGTCGGATCGGGTATTTAGTAGGTCGGTTATAATTATCATTCCTAAATGAATAAGGTTATTCTCCATGTGCATCCAGTTAAAATGAAGTGCAAGGTGATTTTTGTAATTACATCAATTAGCGAAATTGTGAGATGAGTTTTCTACAATATATCCCTATTATTTATGTATGTGCATGAAAATATTCCATCATGTGCAAATATACTACTATTTATTTCTTTCTATCTCTAAAACTTCATTTAATCAAGGGGTTATTTATTAGGGAAATGAATATCCTGACTGATGTTCAAAAATTGTTGCTGGATCAACTATGACTCTTGCTTATGCATAGTCTTCTATGTGCTCAAAGATTTGAAGCACATGTTACGAATTTATGATGATTCTGGAAAAGTATTTGGTTGTTCTTTGGATGGCTTGTTCGCAAATTATTTTGTTGGAGATAAAATGAATTTATAGACATGCGCATACATACACACACACATTACGTATGTATGTAGGTACACGCAATCCAAGCTGCTTAAATATTGTTGACATGTGTGAATGGTTAACAAAAGATTCGTGCGCTTTCTTTTTATGGTTTTATCGAGCAACCTACGGCAACCTACCCAGCCTTCATCCTCCAATTACTTATTCCTTTTTTTTGGTTTGACAAGGGTGGATGGTTCATACCTATCTATATGAATATATTCAACGGAATCAGACAATAAAACATCACAAAACTAAATAGAAAGAGTGTCACAATACGTTCATAATATATTGACACGGTGCTCTGCAATATTGAAAATTATCCTGTCCGCAGCTCTATTTGCCAGTTATTTATCCATTTCAAGTTGGGATGATTGTACAAGGTTCTCATAAAGTGCAATTGTGTGGTAATCATCTAAATAAAAATCAATAAATTCAGCAAGATGCATAGTTCTTATTTGTTGCTCCTAACTTGTTTTTGCGAAATATTGTGCGACTGCAAGTTTAACATGTAGTTTTGTGACAGATGTATCATGAAAGAGAAGGCTTACTCTATTACCATCAATTATTAATTATACATGCGTGGAGTGAGAGATAGGTGTTTGCTGATGGATGAAAGCTGTTGAAGCAATGGATGAGAGGATACGCACACATACACTAACATACATGCCAATCATAAAAAAGAATAATAAAGGAATTAAAATTGGAGAATCCAACCATGTGGCCACTGGGCTCGCGCAAAGGAACGTCGGCCTATCTCATTCCTCCATCTGCACAGATGTTAAAGCAATCATTATGTGATCCGACGCTGGATTCGTGCGACGGCCGGGGTCCTTCGTTGGCGCCGAAAGATACAACCCCTGGGCCTCACCTCCACACCCAACCCCACACTCTTGTCCGCGTGTGAGCGTTTACGAGGAGAAAACTTTTCAGAACAATCATAATTGTCAAGGTTTAAAAACTAATGTATTGAACATAGAACAGACGACTCATCAACTTAATTACTACTCGCTTCATAATAAATCTCATCAATGGCTATGATGAAACCATTCAATAGAGAAAAGCCATCATGAAATAATACAGAAGGGATGCCGAAGCTTCAAGAAAGAAAGATACAATAATTTAAAGGAGCACAGCCGTATATCAGCAAGCACGGGTAGAGAAAGCTCAAGGTGGAGGTTGCAGTCAGCAAGATGGTCGTCGGTAAGTCTTTAGGCTCTTCTAATGCTTTGTAAGGTATTTTCCTCCGCTGTAATCTGGTCTCAGAGGGATTATGCAGCACTTTCTGTTCTGTTTTATATTTTGTTATTCTTTGTCTCTGTATTGGTCCGCTTTATCTTATCACTTGTATCAGACGGTATACTTTTTAATTTGTAGGCAATGTAACGCTCCTCTTTACCAAAATAATAACAAAAAATTATCTTTAGGCTAGCCAATGAGCGCAGGAAATAGCCTCCCGGTTTTTGGCCTGATGTTGGCATTGTTAATCATCGAATCACCAATTGCGAATATCCTTCAACCTATTTAACTTGTTTAACAAACCCTTTTAACTTGTTTAATAATCACTTAGATCACCGCAGATCGCGAGATTCCAAAAGAGTAAATAAACAACGAGCAGGATATCATCAAAACAAATCATCCATAAGAAAAACAAAACGGCTGGATCTTCGACGATCTACTTCCGGATTTAGAAAGTGGGATCATCGGATGGCGAGGCATCATTGAGGTTCTTCGAGACGTAGACACGGAGGTTGAACCCAAGGGCAATCTTGTCTTTCCCCATATGCTTCCCATTTTTTGCTGAAACGAGACTGAAAGGCTTTGGATCAGGGTTTTGATATGTCTTAAACGAACTAGGATTGCATCATTTCAGAAACTTCAGCAAGATTCCAATGGATTGGAGCGGGGTTTCGTGATTGGAGATCGAAGGGGATCGATTGAGGGCAGATTCGAAAGAGAGGGTGAGAAGAGATGGAAATGATTTTTGGAGTCGGGTCTAGAGGACAATGGGCGCCGATAGAAGTAGCTTTCCTCTTTGAGCAAGACGCTAATTCAGAGAGAGAGCGAGAGAGTAGCAAGGTGAATGCTTGATGGACCACGGGGCTCAGGATTCAGAAGAGCGACCGAGAGGCCGATATTCGAGAGGCAAGACAACAATCCAATCGGCTCAGCACCACCGCATTTAAACGGTATAGTAAATAGGTTAACGGATCGACTCAATTTGAATATTAAATAATTAAATAGATTAGATGGGTTAGATTTTAAAAAATATGAATCCCATCAATATTGAACGAGTTAAATGGATCAACTATTTGTGATCTGAATCTATTTAATCTAAATTCAAATATATTTATGATAATTAAATATGAATTAAGTTGAAGGGTCAAATATATTTTGCCAGCTTTATTGAGAAGGGCCCTTCCTTAGATGTCTAGCTAAGAACGGCATGCTGACTGCTATTAGATGTGTTAACGGGTCAAACCAAGTCTAGGCATAATGTTGTCACTTGGGGTTAAAATTTCATGATTATCCATGAGTGAAAGTATGCCATGCAACCTGCGCTAGTGGTTGCTGCTTTGTGGCTCTGATCCATTTTACCGAAAAAAAAAAAGGCAATCCATATTCTCTCTCAAACGCATGAGGCCACTTCGAGAAGTATACACCCACAAACCCGAGTGCAGATTAATGGTGAGTTTTCTGTAGGGCGTGCAACTTAAGGAACCTCCCAGCCACCTATTTGCAAATAAATTTGTGTCCCATGCCATCTTATATTAAGAGATGCTTGCCAGGAAATTTCTGTGAATGCTGGATTTATTCGTCGTTACTGTTGCCACGTTATTCAGTCGTTTGTGGCATTAGCTCTTGGTTTGTTATGACTTCATATGTATGATGACGTGCATGGACCGAATAAAATAATGGTTGTGGAAGAGCATAACACTGCATTTTAAGCGCAGCAATAAAACTGTATATAGACTTAAATTGGTGTCTAAAGCCACCCTGTCAAAAGGATTTGAGTCTTCCGTAATTGGCACCACTCTTCTCAGCGTGGAGGACCCCAGTTGGAATCTTATGTGGTGCCCTTTCCCACTGTATTCTCAAAACTAGTGTGGCTCCATATACCGTCGACTTGTGCATGCCGTGCCGGATAGAGATGGAGTGCATTTGACGGACGAATAGCATGGCATATCCGGAACCTTTGCAATTTTTCCATTTTCAGTCCTAGAAAATTACATGAGTTCGGAAGAGCAGAAAGGATAGCACATTTGCATAGAATTCTCTACGTGCATGTATAGAAGACAACATTGATATGCTGATGTTGATTGAACAGTGAGACAAACCATTCAATACGAAAATAGCTGTCACCCACTGGGTTCTAATAACATTAATTTAAAGGTGTCTCTGTTCCTTAATAGCAGTTTGTCAGAAATGGAGATATTAGTTCTTGTATTGCCGCATGGAGTGATGAAGCATTTCTTGCATGTACAAAACTATCGCGAGTTTACGTTTTAAAAAAGACGATATACATCTTTTACTTGGATTAAGAAATATAGGTCCGCTCTTCTTGGAGGAAGTTAAACTTTGTTACAGTCTAATTAATGATGAGATAAGGATACAAACCTCTCATTATTTTGTCTATAAAGCCTATAACGACCTCTTACCTTCTTAACCATCCACACCTTCCAGACTCCTATTTACACATCTCTCGCACTCTCTCTCCTCGCTTCTCTCCCATGGTGGAAGAAGCTAACGGAATGGATAAGAGGATAAACAGCAGCCAAGAGGCTGAGGTGACGAAAGGCCCATGGACCAAGGAGGAAGATCTCATCCTAATCAACTACATAGCCAACCATGGGAGGTGCTTGGAACAACCTCGCCCGGTCTGCAGGTATCCCGTCGTCTCTCTCGGCCTCTCTCCATCTCTCTGGCTCCTTCCTATTGTCTTTCCTTGTTATTAACTGCTTGTGAAGGTTTGAATCGCACGGGGAAGAGCTGCCGGCTACGGTGGCTGAACTATCTGAGGCCCGATGTCCGGCGGGGAAACATCACGCCGGAGGAGCAGCTGCTGATCATGGATCTCCATGCTAGATGGGGAAATAGGTGAGCCCATGTTCAAAGATAGTGGAAGTCTGTTACTTTGGAAAGAATTGATGGTTTTTATAAGGAGCAAGGACCGTGGACATGATGCTAGGCCTATTAATCACTAGTTTGCATTATAGTATTACCCAATAATTAGTGCATAAGAACTAAAAGCATCGCCATGGCTGCGTATATGTGGATAAGATTCTTTGCTTATTAATCACTTGTTTGTATTTTACTGAGTGATTTGTGCATGGTTTCTCTCTCTCTCGTGCATGGAATTATGGACCCAAAGAAACCGGCAGGAGTCACTTCGCCCTCACAACATGAATTCACTATTTTTATCATAATGAAAAATATCTATCTTTTGGAATTTGAATATGGATGTGGTTTTTTCTGCGAAAGAAATTTCAACAAAAAACAATTTTTTGTTACCGTAGTACAATGATCACTAATACCTAATATTATGATAAATTAACCATTATTCCTTGTCTTTCAATATTTCATGAAATATTTCTTTAATGTATCTTTATTGTATCTCTCATGATATAGTTTCTTCATGCACTCATAAGATAATTATATTAAAAAGTTGCATATATAAATCTTAACATCAAAGAAAGAAAAAGAGGAGAAAAGTTGCATAAATCAAGGTGCATCTGCGCACATGGCAATATTATTATAGTATATTATTTATATAAGTCCTAGAAAATATAGTTTGCCATTACAACAAAGGAAAGGGGAAAAAAATAAAACATCCAACATCCGTTGCATTTAAATTTAAAAGTTGTACATCGAAGATCCTCTCCAAGGTTATTTGCTTGACATGAAACAATGCAACCGCCATACCGTTAGCAATAAATCACAAAAAGTACTACTTGGATGTTGAAATCTCACTGTTGCATTGGCCATGCAGTGGCGTTGACCATACAATAAAAACTACATAAATGTTTTGCCATTAGGAATGGCACTAAAAAGAGTTTAGGACAAACAATTACCAATAAAATAATGAAATGCTATGAAATGTTCCATGCATGGCTCCATGTATCACATGTTAAAAATGAGAAGATATTATCTATAATGCACCAGCTCTCAAAATCATTTCCATTAATGCACTTGTAAATATTTCAATAATTGCATATATGCACTATATTGGTTCTTGCACGTCACCATACATCCATGCACTTAAGGTAATTATAATCATCTCTAATAATTCTTATCTTCTTTTTTGCAATGAGGTGGTCAAAAATTGCGAAACAGCTACCTGGGAGGACCGACAACGAGATAAAGAACTACTGGAGGACAAGAATACAAAGAGAGTTGAGCATGGCGAATCCTTTGATTACCATCAGGCGATGGTTATTGATGAAGCTAGTGCCAGTACTATTACCAGCCAAACAAATAGTGTTGAAGATATTGGGCCTCAGCCGAGTCACATCGAACGCCAGGCTCCCAATCCTGATGCATTTGCGCCCCATTTCTCTAGTACTGAATGCAGCAATAACTTCTGGTCTGTCGAGGACCTCTGGTCAATGCAGTCACTCAGTGGCGATTAAATAAAGAGAGATATGCTTATGGATAATATTGATGATGGTAATTATCCTTTTGTATAAAAGTAATGTTGCACTAAGTACTTGGTTACTGTACAGAATAACTATGGTTAAGCTTAATTATTTAAGTTATTAACCTCTCCCTCACCACCCTCTTTTTTTGAAGCAAATTGCCGGTTCCTGCGGTTACTAAGATTAACCTTACACCATCTATGGTTGTAAAGTCTATGTTTTATTATTGCCCAGCTGAAAATCAGTTAAGCACATATGGTTACTGAAGGGTTTGCTCATTAGCACTGGCTGTTAAGAACATGGACCGAACATGGATGCAAATTTCGTGTCATCTCAACACCTGTATCACTTTGAAGTTTAAAACTTCTGTTCTTATAATAATCACTATCATTCTTATAGTTACTTGGTTACTGTACCCATTAGTATTGCTTACCAAAAAAATGACACGAATAACTAGTAATTAAATTGAAAGATGAGAATATAAGAAAAACAGAAATACTGAGAAGAAGGGAGGAATAGATAATCTATCTTTATCCTGTTTCATAATCATCAAATCATGTTATTATCTTAATAGAAAACTATTGGTACACCTCAAACGTCTTAATTACCAAAAAGATTTCTTCCACCTACGTGGCAAGCTCGAGCATGTTTCAAAGCACATGCACGCGCATGCATTTGCATGCTTCCCTCTCTCAACCATTTTCTACCATTTAACTGAGCCCTCTGCCAACCTAGCCATTCATGGCATACCGGATCCCAGCTATCGGCCATTTTTGTGCCCGGCCATGGGAACTTTGATATGAGAAAGGAGCCTAACTATTAGGTACTGCATTGGCGGTTGCACTGACTGGCCTAATCGATCATGTGTTTGCCGAACACCATCTGTGGGGACCTTCAGGTCCTGTAATGAACCAGCTTTTTAGTCTCTTGTAGACAGATGTGGAGGAGTGGGGATCTATGGAGGGGCCATGAGCCACAAGTTGTGGTGGGGTGGTGGGCAAAGGGACAAGGGATGCACATGCTCTATTTGGGCAGTTAAGGTTGGGTTTGGCATCTCTCTTTCCTCTCAGAAGTTAGGGACTTACACAAAGGTGGCGTTGTGGTCCGTGTTGCCGTTCCTGGAAGGATATCCCTTTGGTTGATGGCCTTTTACCTACCCAGTGTTGTTAGAAGGTGCCCCAGAGCATGGGCCTCTCATGTCCTTTTGTGTCACGTTCTGTTGGAGGCGTAAAAGGTCCCATCACATGAGAGAATATTGAGAGGAATTCTGAGGAGTGTGCCTTGGAATGAGATGCCATGAATCGATCCTTCTCGTGGGCTAGTTGGGCCCAACTGGTTGCTCCGCCAGCCTGACACCCAAGCACTTATATCCTAGGCCCAGGGTCATTAGGGTTGGATGAATCCGAAAGATCGACCTTCTCTAGCCCCGGCCAGTCGACACTGCGTTTGGATTCGGCCAAATTTGGAGCATAAGACACGAGCCGGGCCAGACCGGACCCAAACGTTAGACCCAAGCAGCCTCGTCTTATTCAATGAATGTGCTAGGTTGGCTAAAAGCCGAGGACGGTTTTAAGATCCTATGCAAATACGATCTTATCCTTTTTTTTTTTTTTTCTTCCTCTGTTTTTGATTTCATATGATTTTTTAAGTGTATCCTAGTTCTCGATGTTACTTTCAAACAGTCCATGGTTGGTAAAAAGAAAAATCTCATATGGTGCAAAAAATCTTTGAATCTCATATGGTGCAAAAATCTTTGTTTCATGTTGTTACTATAGCTCAAAGAAAATGGATATGATATCATCTAGATTGGGGAATATCAATACAACCTTTCTGGCATGACCTTTTGGGCAAATTTTTTTTGAAAAGAACAAAAAAATTTCGGTTGCGTGGAGTCTGGAGTCCATTTTGCATGAACGAAGGTTACTTTCACGTCATCGTCGACGGACATTTTCTCTCATGTTAAAATTTCAGCCAAAAAATATTGCCTAGAGCTAACTCTCCTACCATCAAGCATCCGCATAAAGGCATTGGGTGGCACATCTACGATTGTATTGAGAGGTCAAAAAGTAGATATACAAATGATTAATCGGTTCTAAATCTAGCCTTCTATCAAAATGCATTCAATAAAAGTTGGCTAAGAACTGACCGAGTACAGGATGACCATGTATCGCGCTGGTTTATGCTCCAGGATGATAATTAAGAAAAATGAGGAACATTGATCAAATGAAGTGCCATGAAACATAGGATAACTCAGTTTTGTTTGTCACAAGGAGGCTGTGGTGAACCAGCAACTATCATTACTGCCGCGGCCACTCTGTCCTGCACCTCCAATATATCGTATGATTTGCTTAGTGATCCAACTCCAACCTCCGAAGGTTCCTTACAGCCAGCAAAATACTACAGCATAAAGTAGTTGACATTATCTAGTTTATCAATACATTTTCATTGAATAAATTTTGGCTGACCAAGCTTTTTTCAATCAAAAAGATAATTGACTGCAAGTCCTAATAAGATGTGGTCAAACTTATGTGTTCTTACCCGAGTCCTCAACAAGCAGATGCCGAATAGATCATGAGGGGAGACCCGTGGGTCGATAATCTACTGTCTCAAATATTTTACGAGGTAGGATCGCACCTTTTATTAAAGAGGATAGCAAGTTGTGTTCTTGCGGAACAAGTATCTAAAAGTACACGTAAGTAAGACACTAAGACTAAGGCTGTATTCCTTGTCATTAAAGACTTGTATGACTCTTTCGACAAACCAGAGTACCTTCTGGGCTATATATGTGTTTCTTTCAGACTGAGATTGCATGATGTTGAACGCAAAGTACAGGTTTAAATTTTCATGATTTCTTGTTTGAAAAAGAGTTCGACTAAGTTAATTTCTTGATACTAGAATTTTGGGACTGATCTAAGACCTTTCAGGCAAACAGTTCCCACTTTATTCTTCCTTTGCTCTCTTCCTCCCTCTTTATCTATAGGCACTGGGAGAACACTAGTATGTATAAAGTTATCCACTCTATCTAATTCAAGACTAAATGGATAACAAATCAGGATAATAAATCTCTTGCTCAGTATCTTCTTACTTGGATAATTCCTCTATCTGAAATTAAGAGCTATAAAGTGGTTATTGTTAATGGTGGAAAACTTATGAGAAAAGAAGAATGTGGCCGTTCGGATAATAGCATTCAGCAGTCTAGGTGGGTCAGTTCTTGATGACTTAATCAGTAGAAATTCAAGAGCCATTGGCCCATTTCAATTTCCATCTTAAACCCTTTTTATCTTTTAATATCTCTATTAAGATCAAAACCATTGATGTATCCTATGTGTATCACATATGCATAATACTAGTAATAGAAACTTTTGGGTTAGGTGCATGAAATCGAAATCCAAAATGTAAACACAACTATATGATTGTGATTTAATTGTAACTATTGTGTCCCATTATTTTCATGCTGGAAGGGCATGCAGGTGCAGCAATTGTCACTACCATTCTAGTTATCTATTGATAAATTACCAATTCATTACACTTGTAATGGAAAATATTTCTAAATATCTCGAAATCGAAAAAAACTTCTTCTATAAAAAAGGTTACATATATTCTTTAATAATACAGAAATACTCAAGTCTCTCAGCCTCCCATAATTCATCTTGTCCTCCATGTATATAGATATATATATATAGGCTAATATTCTTTGTTTTTTTGGGCCCTTTTCTGGTTGACAATAATGATGGCCTTTTTTTTTTATTTGATGCAACAGTGATGAACATGGTAATAATTAACTTTCTGATTACAAAAATAGTGCTTAATCTCAATGGATGCATAGGTGAATGACACATGCATGTGCTACGTATCACATAAATTTTGGAGTTTTGTGCGTGTTACATGCCCTTTGGTGTGGAATCAACCAAACCGTGCGATACACTACGCACGTAATTGTCCTCCAGGTATACACAAATATAGAGTGTGCATCATATGGTAAATACCGTAAAGTTTATGCCTGAAGGCAACGTTCCTCCTGCATAGAACTAAACATTGAAAGGAGCAGCACATGAATAATCGTACGACGAAGGCACATGAATAATCGTACTATTATAGTGGCTGGTATTTGCTTGTATAAAGACTCCCATGACTTTATATCCATCATGTACTTTGATTCCGAGCAAGATGTTGGACCAACTGGCATTAATCATTTTCCGTAAGAAATATTCATCGCAACGGTGATACCACATCACCGTTGTAACAAATCAATAAAAATTAAAATATATAAAATATATAAAAATAATATAGAGTATTACCTATGAAAATCAATATAATACATGATGATCGATGAAATATAAAAATTTTATTGATTTATTATACATTTGATATGATATTACCGTTACAATAAATATTTTTTTATTTTTACTGCCATGCAATAGTTATTTTTGTTTTGGCTCATTCAATAAGCCATCTTGAAAAAGACATGAAGCCCTCCAATGAAATAAAGCCACAATCCATGAATAGACTAGTTCCGAACTTTTACATGTTTTGACATAGATATGGTGGCAAGGAGTGAATTGTTTCCATTACTCAACTAGCTAGCAATATGTCAGTTTCTTTTAATATGCAAAGAAAGAAAATTAGCTTGTATCTGCACATGTGTTCATGTGGATGCCTTGTAGTTTGATTTGAGCTTAAAATGTGACTTGCTATCTAAGACATGGCTTGCATTTGAGATTCTGGTTATCAAAATAAAGGAATTGTACAATAACTTCTCATTACCTTGAAATGATTGTTGGAAATCTAGAACTTTATTAATTTTGCTATGGAGGTAAATACAACCATAATTGTTAATTGCTTTTATTGGCATAAGTAACTCAAATTATATTTAGTCACCAAAATAATAAAATCAAAGTGGCAAGAGTCCTTTCTTCTTGTATGAGGGTGGGGTTTTCTATGGAGAAAAAGATAATTATTAATTTCTAGGTTAAATTTTTAAATATTAGAAATTTTCAACTACATATATTTTAAAATGAAAGGTACAATGAGATTGGAGATTAGCTGTTGGGCAGAAAAAGGTTATTCTGTAATGCACACAGGACATGATCAAGTACTTAAGAAGAAGTGCAAAATAATTTTTGTAATTACATCAATTAGTAAAATTTTGAGATGAGTTTCTACAACCTATTTCCACCGTCTATGTACGTGGATCAAATATTCCATCTTATGCAAATGTTGTCTATCCCTAAAGCTTCATTTAATCAAGGGTTTGCATTGCTAAGGAAATGAATGTATTGACAAATGTTCGCAAATAGTTGCTGGATCGACTATGATCTTGCTTATACATATATAGTCCTCTCTGTATTCATGGATTTGAAGCACATGTCTCGAACTTATGATGGTTCTGAAAAAGATTTTTTTGTTCTCTGGATGGCTTGTTTGTTACTAATTTTGTTATAGATAAAATGCATGAATTTACAGAAACACACATGCACATGTGCATACACGCACATAAATATATATACATATATGTATATACATGCTATCCAAGCTGCTTAAATATAGTTAACATCTATGATTAGATAATAAAAGCTTCTTGGACTTTCTTTCCATTGTCTTATTGAGCAACTTAGGGCAATGTACTCTCTCCTTTCTTCCTCCAATTACTTATCCTTTACTTTTTTCTGGTGGGCGGTAATTCATATCCATCTAGTATGAATGAATCTAACACAATTAGAAATAAACACATTAATTGAACGGATATAGTATCATGATAATTCATCCATAACATATCACCAGAGCGCTCCACAAGATAGAAAGCAATTCAGTTGGCATTGCTGTTTGCCAATAAGTTTTCATCCCTAAAGGAGAAAGTGCAACTGCAATGATAATCATCTATATAAAAATCAAGAAATTTAGCAAGATACAATCCCCATTTATTGTTGCTCCTCAATTATTTTTTCAAATAATATGTAACTGCAGTTTAACATGTAGTTTTGCAGTAGTTGTAGCATGAAAATAGAAAGCTTACTCGATTAGCATCAATTATTAATTATATGCTAAGGAATAATTGCAATTCATGTGAAATTCTGTGGATTAAGCAGGGAATTAAAGATGGCTACAAGGATATTTACTGATGGATGAGAAGCTGTGGAAGCAATGGATACGATGATACGCACGCATACACATGCCTACCATGAAAGAAGAACAATAAATGAACTAAAATGTGAGAACCCAACCATGTGGGTACTTGGCTCGGGTTGTATCTTTTGCACATGAAAGAATGATCTTGTTTTGTGATGTAACCGTTGGAGCACCCTATTTGGACTCAAGACACTCTGAAATCTTTTGTCTCTTCATCTGCATAAATCTCAAAGTGATAATCATGCTATCTAACGGTGGATTAAAACGAGCATAAAGAAAGAAAACCTTCGTTCGTGTGAAAGAT
The DNA here is from genome assembly GCA_000441515.1 of Elaeis oleifera. Taxonomy (NCBI): domain Eukaryota; kingdom Viridiplantae; phylum Streptophyta; class Magnoliopsida; order Arecales; family Arecaceae; genus Elaeis; species Elaeis oleifera. The sequence continues at coordinate 1,379,893 of KE504640.1, read as the reverse complement.
ACAGCCCGTCCGTGACCACTACCGTTCGTCTGTGGACGTGGGATTGTCCCCGCCAGTGTCGTCTGCGACTATGCATAAATAGGAGAAAGCTTGTCACAACAAGGTATTAAACGTGAAACATTGATCGACTCATCAACTTATTACGGTTGTCTTCATAATCTTATCCATAGTTACGATGAAACCATTCAAACAAGAAAAATCTGTCATGAATTAATACCAAAGGGATGCCAAAGGTTCAAATAAATAAATAAATAAAAAGAAAGATGCAAGACTTCAGGCGAGCTAATCAGCACAGAAAATAACGTTCCTCTGTTCATTAGTGGCCATAAAGAACTCCATACAAGACTTGGCCTGGATCATATCCTTTAGAAGCGGATGATTAGGATCTGGAGTTGGCATTGTTGATCCATTGAATCATCATAAGCGAATCTCCTTCAAACCAAAACTTAGTAGATTGTAAGGTATGAAAGGCTATTATTTATCCATCCAATGGGGCTCTTAACTCGGACACATGGAACTGGTAAGGCATGAAAAATTGAGAGCTTGCATGGAAGATGTGTCCAAATAATCATGTATAATGAAACCAGCCCTGGCTAATCTTTCCTTTATGGAGCCACTAAAAATTAAATGCCCTCACAAATTTACTATTTACATGTATAGCTTCATTAGTTGCTCGAATACACACCCTTATAAAATATCTAAAATTATGTATATAACCTCCCAAATTTAGAACTTGCATGTAAATCTTTATAAATTATTTAATTTTCCATGTATACTCTTGTAAATTACTTTTTTTTTTTTGCATATATGCCAACTTAATGGAGGTAGACATGTAAAAAGAAATAATTTACAAGAAAATATACATAAATAGTAAATCTATGAGAGTATATACATAAAAGAATGATTTATAAGGGTATATATGTAAATAATAAATTTATAAGTTTACATATGTCATTTCAAATATTTATGATCGATGGTATACATGTAAAAAGGATAATTTATAAGGATTGTTGGTGCAGAAATTCGCCGGCGTCGGAGAAGCTGGAGCCGAGGATGCCGCGGTCGCCGCCGGGACCTGCAAAAAGAAGTCTAAACCGGAGTTGGGGTTACTCCGACAAGACCCTCCGACGCTCAAGTCAGTTCTCTGCTTCAACAAGAATGGAATGCTCGAACGGAAATTTTTAGCAGAGTTTTGAGATAGAGACTAGAGCTTAGAAATAACGTATCTGGGGGTCCTTATTTATAGGGAGAGGGCGTAACAAACTGAAAGCGACGAATGCAACCGCCTGGTGGTGGGCCGTTCAGGGCCATGAGTGGTTTGTTACGGAGAGTAGTGGGATGGAGTCGTGGCTATCGCCGTGGCCTGCCACATGGAGTCTGTTGTGGAGCGTGGAGTGGTGTCCGTTGTCGTGACTTGCCAGAGCATGATGGAGCCGCATGGGGTCCGTCACAGGAAATGGAGCAGAGTCGTGGCCATCACTGTGACCTGTCAGGGAGTCTGAGCCTGTCGGCTGAAGCTCGGTGGGGGTGTCTGGAGGAGCAGAATGAGCGGAATAGCTCTATCTGAGAGGAGCTCGGATGTCTGAGAGGAGCTCGGATGCTTCCGAGATCGCTGATGAAATCACTGTCGACAGGTGCCTTAGGCGTTGGCGCGGTAGGTCGAAATTATTTTGCCGTAGAAGTTCGGGAGGAGACTTCCAGTTGGCGAAGTCCGACTGGGGTTGGCCTGATGCAGAACTTATTAGAGAGCTGTTTACTGGGAGATCCGATTACACGAGGAGTTCGGCTGATGGTCGACTGGCCATCACTGAATTCAGAAGGTGTCGTTGAAGCCTGTCTGTAGGAGGGACTAGTAGAACACTGTTGGAGCCCGGCTGGAGTCGTTAAAGGTCGGTTGACGCTGTTGGAGGTCGGTTGTCACTGTTGAAGGTCGGCGGTCGGAGAGGTGTGGGGGGACATCGGAGGTAGTCGGTTGCCGGGGAAGTCCAACTGCTGGAGCCCGTCCGTTGTAGAAGCTCGCCTGGGACTTACCCACTACAGGGATTCGGTCGAAGCCTGGCCTTCGTAGGAGTTCGGATAGGGGCAGCTTATTGATGAAGTCCAGTCGAGGTTTGCCTACAATCGGAGTCTTGAGAAGGATCTGTTAACAATAGAAGTACGGGTGGAGGCTTATAGTAGAAATCCGGTGCGGGCCGCCTGTAGTAGAAATTCGGAGTAGACCACTTGTAGTTGAAGCTCGGAGTAGACCGCCTGTGGTAGAAGTTCGGAGTAACCCGCTCTTCGCGGAAGCTCAAAGTTGACTGCTCTTGATTGGAGCTCGGAGTGTTTAGGCCTTGTCGAAATCCGGACGATGTCTACCTGCAATAGAAATTTGGAAAAGGAGTCCGGTTCCCGTAGGAGTCCGGATGGAACGAACCGGCTCCTGTAGGAGTCCGGCGGAAGTTTACCTGCAATTGGAGTTCGGCTCCTGTAGGAGTTCAGGTGAAACCTGCCTGCAGTAGAAGTTCGGTTCCTGTAGGAGTTCTACTGAGCGGACCGTCTCCCGTAGGAGCTCAAGTCTTTCCACAGTAGAGATTTGAGGCAGTGGTCCGGCTCCCGTAGGAGTCCGACGGAGGTCAACCTGCAGTAGGAGTTCGGAGTAATGGTCCGGCTCCCATAGGAGTCCTAAGAAATTTACCTGCAATTGGAGTTCGGCTCCCGTAGGAGTTCGGGGCAGTGGGCCGTCTCCCGTAGGAGCCCGGATGGAACCCTCCTGCAATGGAAGTTTTGGAAGAGGTCCGGCTCCCGTAGGAGTCCGGACGGAGTCCAAGAGGCGGTCGACCGCCGTAGGGATTTGGTGTTGGGGAAGAGGTCCGGCTCCCGTAGGAGTCCGGACGGAGTCCAAGAGGCGGTCGACCGTCGTAGGGATTTGGTGTTGGAAAAGTTTGGCCACTGTTAAAGTTCTGGAAGAAGTTCGGATTGGAGTCGATCGTGGCTGGACAGGATCTGAAAGAGGTTCGGAGAACGGTCGATCACTGTAGAAGGTCGGCCAGTCGATCGCTGTAGAAGGTCGGCCGGTCGATCGCTGTAGAAGGTTGGCCGGTAGTGGAGTCCGGAGAGCACTCGGAGCAGCCTGATAGACGATTGAAAAAGCCCATCTTAGAGAAGTCCGGAGGGTGTGGTAGGAGTTCGGCCGTCGGAGGAGTCCGATCGACACTTGTAGTGGACACCGTAGAAGCTCGTTTGTCAACGAGGTTTGGGAACATTGTGGAAGTTCGGCCGCCAGAGAAGTCCGGAGATGTGTCAACCAGAGTCGGAAGCCGGGCGAGCCATGGGAGGGTCACTCCAGATATGAACTTCGGCTTGGGGTATTTTATACCCAACACCAGTCCCCCTACTTTCGAGTTCGAATTTCGAATGAAGAAAGTACAGAGAAGTTTTTACAGCCGAAGTTGCTCTCTTGACTTATGTGCGCAGCTGCCCTTAGACATTTTGGCATTTAATGCGCGCATGCACTGGAGTCCTTTGAATCGAGGTGATTCAAAGAAAATTTTTGGAATCCACACTGACGCGTTGTTCTAGGTGATCTGCAGACTTTTCAGAGACCTCCGCTGGAGTGCTGCCCCAGGTGATCCGAAGGGACTTTCCGAAATTTCCGCTGGAGCGTTGCCCCATGCACCTCACAGTAATAGTCCTATCGGCAGTCAACCGCTCACCATGGTAAGCAGAACACGTGGCGGTCGGTGGTTGGCCTGGGGATGTCCGTCGCCATTACTGCACAGTCGGTGGTCAGCCTGGGGATGTCCGTCGCCATTACTACACCGGG
>KE504640.1:1344339-1370484 GCA_000441515.1 Elaeis oleifera | reverse complement strand
GAGGCAGTGGTCCGGCTCCCGTAGGAGTCCGACGGAGGTCAACCTGCAATAAGAGTTCGGAGTAATGGTCCGGCTCCCATAGGAGTCCGGAGAAAATTTACCTGCAATTGAAGTTCGGCTCCCGTAGGAGTTCGGGGCAGTGGGCCGTCTTTCGTAGGAGCCCGGATGGAACCCTCATGCAATGAAAGTTTGGAGAAGAGGTCCGGCTCCCGTAGGAGTCCAGACGGAGTCCAAGAGGCGGTCGACCGCCGTAGGGATTTGGTGTTGGGGAAGAGGTCCGACTCCCATAGGAGTCCGGACGGAGTCCAAGAGGCGGTCGACCGTCGTAGGGATTTGGTGTTGGGGAAGTTCGGCCACTGTTGAAGTTCTGGAAGAAGTTCGGATTGGAGTCGATCGTGGCTGGACAGGATCTGAAAGAGGTTCGAAGAACGGTCGATCACTGTAGAAGGTCGGCCAGTCGATCGCTGTAGAAGGTCGGTCGGTCGATCGTTGTAGAAGGTCGGCCGGTAGTGGAGTCTGGAGAGCACTCGGAGCAGCCTGATAGACGACTGAAAAAGCCCATCTTAGAGAAGTCCGAAGGGTGTGATAGGAGTTCGGCCGTCGGAGGAGTCCGATCGACACTTGTAGTGGACACCGTAGAAGCTCGTTTGTCAATGAGGTTTGGGAACATTGTGAAAACTCGACCGTCGGAGAAGTCCGGAGATGTGTCAACCAGAGTCGGAAGCCGGGCGAGCCATGGGAGGGTCACTCCAGATATGAACTTCGGCTGGGGGTATTTTATACCCAACAAGGATATATATATAAATAGTAAATTTGTGAGAATATGCAATTAATTTCACATATCTATATGAGTATATATACAAAAAAATCTTAATTAACAAATAATTTTAATATGATTTATAAATATGAAACTTTTATAACAATTATAACTCTATGACTTATGTGGCATCTACAATAGGGTGGTAATTATAGCTAACACACCAATATTTGATCCAACTTAATCCGAATGGGATAAATTTTATCCAATCCATTTGAATCTCAAGATGGATACGCATTCTAAATAAATATTAAAAATATGTTTGAATCAGATATAAGTAATAATATGTCCTGCACTAAATCTGGTCCAATATAACTTTAATTTAAATCTTCTTTTCAAAGTTACAGTTATGTTATCTTAAAATATTTATTAATAAATTTTAATTATGGGATGGATATGGCTATTAACCTATCCAAACCATATCCAATCAATTACCATCCTTAATCGGCACCATAAGAAATAGAGAATCTCAGAACTTATTTTTGCAAGGGAAGGAAAAGAACATGCATTGACATCTCCTAGAACTAACTTAGGCTATATAGCAATAAAAATGAACCGAGATGAAAACTTGTCAAGTATTTTTTACTACGGCTAAGATTGAACTCTCATTCTTTAGGGTGAAATAGTAAAATAGTTAGTTTATTTTGTATGTATTTAGCACCACTAAAGTAGTTGATCTAAATGCGTTGAAATGGATCGACCATTCCAGAATGAGCGACTTTGCATTCCAAACCAAACGTCTGCATGAAATCTTGGAATTTGAGGATTTTTGAAGTTGACCCGACATATAAAGCTTGGGGTGGGTAGTTGGTGGTTGACCTAGTCAACTGATCCTTGCGTTAGTCAAGCTTGGGGAAATGTCTCGTTTCCTCCATTATTAGTCAAAAAAGACCAAGTCCACCGACCTGCCTCCATCTTAAAACTTCTTTGTTAACTGATGAAGATGTGCTCGACACCAATACTATGCCTCATCCTGGCCCAAACTTGATTTAGATTTGAGAACCGAAGCCCAGCCTAGGCTAATAAGTTTTAGACTTAACCACCAAGCGCTAGCCCTCCTCTTCCTCTTCTATAGGAGAAATTATCGATCGGACCAGGGCAAATCCCGGAGCATATGCACGATTTTTTTTGATGGAAAGGAGGCAGGGACTGCCACCTAATTTATTAATATGAGAAAGTAGAATATTTACAGGGGGTGAGGATGGAGAAGATGCTGAAAGGGATTCAGCAGATAAGAAAGAAAGGAAGTACAATACCTGAGCAGCAGATTTGTACAACTAAAAGCTAAAATAGAATCTGTAAGTGTTATAGATTTATAGGTCCTCTGTTAGTGACAAGTAAGCCTTGTTTTTGGTTTGTTTTGATTAAATTCCAGCATTGTAAATGCTCTTCCCTATTCGTCAATCGCACAACCCCCGGTTAGGTCGCCTGTCATTCTCTGTAGTAATGCCGGTATTGCGGTCGTTTTTCTTCTTAATTCTTGTTAAATCAGTCTCTTCCCATTGGTTACATTATAAAGATATCTGAACAAAATAATCGTCAACAATGTTAATTGCCTAAAGCCTGCGCGTCTACGAGAACAAGGAGTTTGTTCCTGTCCGAACTAGGAGTTTAGCTGGTGTGGTACTGCAGAGAAAAAGAAGGAAAGGGTGCTTAGTTGCCTATAGAGACAGACATTTTCAGATTAGCAGAATTTCAGAAGCTAGGCTTTCCGGATCTGAGACTACGTCTGTCAGTGAGTAATATTTGTTCAGAGATATCAAAAAATTCAGGGAGGTGGGTTTGTTGCTTAGGTGTGCAGAGGTTATCCATTCTTTAAGCGTCCAATAGATGATTTCAATGGTTTAATGGGAGAATTAGCCATAAATCTGAAAATCCTATTGTTCTTTTCTTTCCATATACTCCAGATGTTGGCAATGGCTAAGCAGTCATATCCGTGATTTAGGATGGTTTTTGGCAGCTTATTTCTCTATTCTCCCCAGAATTCGTTAATGTTGGATGGTGTGGGCGTCAAGTTATGCAGAGGCTGCTTCTGAAACAGGTGTACCTAAGTTTGTTTAGAGTATCTGCAGGTGAGGAAGAGATGGTCTACCCTTTCTTCTTCCTGATAACAGAGTATGCATTCAGGTGGAACTGGAAAATTCTATTTTTCATATTGGCAGCTGTCAAGATTTTATCATTGTAGACTAGCCAGTTGAAAATCTTAATTTTACTTGTATTGGTAAACTCTTATTTATCTTGGCAAAGCTGCAAAGAATTCCCCCATGACTAAGGAAGGTATAACATTCGCTGACCTTGAGTTTCTTGCTTTGGCTCCAACGCCATTCAACGGTGTCAAACTCTACCTTCTTCACAATTGTATTAAGAAGAAGTCGAACTTATTGAAATTTTGCCAATGCACGGTAGTTAAGTGGCCAGCAAAAGAGATTACGTATGTTTTGGGTATTAAGGATGTCAGAGACAGCAATTATTTGGTTGATTGCATAAATATAAAGCATTGGGAAGATGTCCTTTAACAGCTGTCCTTTATACCAACGATCAGTCCAAAATACTACCTCTTCCTTCCCGATTCAATACTCAATTCCTGCTTCAAATAGTTGGTGTACCTGATAAATGTTCTTCCATGCAACCGATGCTAGGTGAGGACTATGTGGAGCCTGCATGGACACGGCCTTGTTCTTGTAGTGAATGTCCATGATTAATTTCCGCCAATCCTGTTGATGTTCTATATGATATCTCCACCATCGCTTAAGCAACATTGGTGAAATACCAGGGGTAATGTGGCGTGTTGTCCACCGTGAGATTTGGCGCGGTCCATTGGACCTTGTCCCAGTAATAATCAGACCTTCTTACGGGGCCTCCCCGCTACGTAGCTCCGACCTCCACGGCGTCCATTCCCTCTTCGATGACATCCCCAGAGCTTTCACCTTCACCGGCAGCAAGCTCTTTCCAAGGAGCGTTGACGTTGGCACGCTGGCGACCGCCCGGGAGGAGGACGGAAAGGGAGGGCCGGAGTGTATGGTGCTGGTGCTGGGGCTGCCTCTATCGAAGTGACAAAGATGGTGGGGGGCGCTCGTGGAACTAACGGAACTCTGTTAGACCCTCGTAATTATGCATCAAGAGACGTGCTAGGTCTGACATGGCATTGATGGTCTCCTCCTTATATATAACAAACCATTGACTGAATAAATTAAGAGACTCGTCATCCACCATGCTTCGTATCTCCGTCAAGCTACTTTGGAGCCTTGCCGGCCACATAGGTTTGTCATTTATTCAGCATACTCTCTCCATGAACACTTCGAGCAAGCTTTATGTATAATTGTAGCTCTCCACTTATCATAGATCAGGCGAAGATTACCATATCTGAAATGATGGCACACAAAGACGAGGATTAGTTTGCCGTCAACTTGTTCTCATGTCAACAACTAGAGTCTTGTAAAGCAAAGGGTAACAGACATTGAGAAAAAATCGGACGCGTGTGTCCACATCCACATGTTTGCGTCCACATGCAACCCAATGACTTATCCATGAGTGAAAGTATATATGCCACAGATACTGTTCGAGTTCTGCTAATGGTTGCTAGCTACTTTGTGACTCTCATAATGTGATCCACTTTTTCTCTCTCAAACGCATGAGGCCTGGCCAATCGAGAAGTTTCTACCCACAAAGCCGGGTGGTGCAGAATAGTGAGTTTTTTTATAGAAGCGTCCAACGAAACCTCCTAGCCGCTACCTATTGGCAAATAAATTTGTGTCCCATGCCATCTTATATAGTAAGAGATGCTTGCAAAGAAATTTATAGTTCCATGCCATCTTATATATTAAGAAATGCTTGCAAAGAAATTTATATGTCAATGCTGGATTTATTCGTCGTTACTGTTGCCATGTTATTCAGCCATTTATGGCATCACTATTGGATGGTCATGACTTCATATATATGATGCCATGAGTGAACCCAAAAAATTAATAGTTGTGGAAAAGTATAACCTGCCTTTTAAACGCACCGATAAAACTATATATAGACTTTAAATTGGTGTCTAAAGCTGCCCCCGTCAGAAGGACTTGAGTCCACTGATGGGCACCATTCTTCTCAGCGTGGAGGACCAAGGTTTGAATCCTATGCGGTGCCCATTCCCACTGTATTCTCAAAACTAGTGGCTATATCCATATACTGTCGACTTGTGTATACGTACGTTGTGATGGATAGAGACGGAGTGCATTTGAGGGACGAATCGTATGGCATATCAAGAACCTTTGCAAATATTCCATTTCCATTCCTACAAAATTGCATATGGTAGTTCAGAAGAGCAAAAAGTAGAGCACATTTGCATAGATCAAATTCTCTATGGCATGTTGATGTTGATTGAACAGTGCGGCAAGCCATTCAATATGAAGATAGCCGTCATCCCCTGATCAAAAAATCAAGAGCCATGATCTTCTAGAATAGCTTGTTAGCTTTTCAGAGCGGAACAGATCACATTCACTCCTCTGAGCAGTAGTCTACGTGTAGTGGTTTCTTCTCGCTCTGTACCTAACTTGGTTAGTGGGTTGAAACTTAAGCTCAGCGGCAGTGCCTAACTGAGTTATAATAACATTAATTTAAAGGTGGTTTTGTTCCTTAATAGCAGTTTGCCAGAATATTGGGAAATGGATATTAGTTCTTGTATTGCCACATGGAGTGACGAAGCATTTCTTGCATGTAGAAAACCATTACAAGTTTACATTTTTCCCAAAAAAGGCGAAATACATCTTTTACTTGGATTAAGCAAATATAGGTCCGCTCTTCTCTGAGGAAGCTAAACCTTGTTACGTGCTAATGATGATATAAGGATACAAACCTCTCACTATTTGTCTATAAAGCCTACAACAACCTCTTACCTTCTTAACCATCCACACCTTCCAAACTCCTATTTAGCGCCCACTCTCTCACTCTTTCTCCCCCTCTCTCTCCTCTCGATCCCATGGTGGAAAAGCTAACAGAATGGATAAGACGATAAACAGCAGCCAAGAGGCTGCGGTGAGGAAGGGCCCATGGACCATGGAGGAAGACCTCATCTTAATCAACTACATAGCAAACCATGGTGAGGGTGTTTGGAACAACCTTGCTCGGTCTGCAGGTATTCCGTCTTCTCTCTCGGCCTCTCTCCATCTCTCTGGCTCCTTCCTATTGTCTTTCCTTTGTTATTAACTTCTTGTGAAGGTTTGAATCGCACGGGGAAGAGCTGCCGGCTACGGTGGCTGAACTATCTGAGGCCCGATGTCCGGCGGGGAAACATCACGCCAGAGGAGCAGCTGCTGATCATGGATCTCCATGCTAGATGGGGAAATAGGTGAGCCCATGTTCAAAGATAGTGGAAGTCTGTTACTTTGGAAAGAATTGATGGTTTTTATAAGGAGCAAGGACCGTGGCCATGGCAACATATGTGTGGACATGATGCTAGGCCTATTAATCACTCGTTTGCATTATAGTATTACCCAATAATTAGTGCATAAGAAACTAAAAGCATCGCCATGGCTGCGTATATGTGGATAAGATTCTTTGCTCATTAATCACTTGTTTGTATGTTACTCAGTGATTTGTGCATGGTTTCTCTCTCTCTCTCGCCACCCCAACCCACCCACCACCCCGCGCCTCCCTTCTCTACTTTCATTAGAAAGAGCACGTGCATGGAATTATGGACCGAAAGAAACTGGCAAGAGTCACTTCTCCCTCACAACATGAATTCACTATTTTATCACAATGGAAATATCTATCTTTTGGAACTTGGATATGGATGTGGTTTTTCTTCGAAAGAAATTTCAACAAAAACAATTTTTTGTTACCGTAGTACAATGATCACTAATACGTAATATTATGAAAAATTAGCCATTATTTCTTATCTTTCAATGTTTCATGAATATTTCTTTAATGTATCTTTATTGTATCTCTCATGATATAGTTTCTTCATGCACTCATAAGATAATTATATTGAAAAAGTTGCATATATAAATCTTAACATCAAAGAAAAAAAAAAAAGGAGAAAAGTTGCATAAATCAAGGTGCATCTGCGCACGTGGTAATATTATTATTGTATATTATTTATATAAGTCCTAGAAAATATAGTTTGCCATTACACTAAAAGGAAAGGAAAATAAATAAATAAAACATCAAACATCTGTTGCATTTAAATTCAAAAATTGTACATCGAAGATCTTCTCCAAGGTTACTTTCACATAAAAATTTTGCTAGCCATGAAACATTGCAACCGCCATACTGTTGGCAACAAATCACCAAATGTACTACTTGGATATTGTTGAAATCGCATTGTTGCATTGGCCATGCAGTGGAGTTGACAATACAATAAAAACTACATAAATGTTTGCCATTAGGAATGGCACTAAAAAGAGTTCAGGACAAACATTTACCAATAAAATAATGAAACACTATGAAATGTTCTATGCACGGCTCCATGTATCACATGTTAAAAATGAGAAGATATTATCTATCATGCACCAGCTCTCAAAATCATTTCCAATGCACGTGTAAAATATTTCCATAATTGCATATATGCACCATATTGGTTCTTGCACGTCACCATACATCCATGCACTTAAATGTAATTATAATCATCTCTGATATATAATTCTATCTTTTTGGTATATGAGGTGGTCAAAAATTGCGAAACAGCTGCCTGGGAGGACTGACAACGAGATAAAGAACTACTGGAGGACAAGAATACAAAGAAGGTTAAGCATGGCGAATCCTTTGGCTACCAGCATGCGATGGTTACCGATGAAGCTAGTACCAGTACTACCAGTACGAGCCAAACAAACAGTGTTGAAGATGTTGCGCCTCAGCCGAGTTACACTGAGCACCAGGCTACCGATCCTCATGCACTTGCACCTCCTTTCTCGAGTACTGAATCCAGCGATAACTTCTGGACCGTCGAGGACTTCTGGTCGATGCATTCACTCAATGGCGATTAAATAAAGGGAGATCGTGCTTATGGATAATACTGCTGATGGTAATTATCCTTTAGTATCATAATGTTGCACTAAGTACTTGTACAATATAACTATGGTTAAGCGTACGTAAGGACCGTGAGATATAATTAATGATCATGCTTGGTTTCTATTAGTTATAAGTTCGGTGTAAGTGATTGGTTTTAATTATGATTACAAGATATGATGGTTAATTTCTAGTAAAAAATTACATTTATGCATGTATATATGTTTAAATAAATAATTCAAGTGCTAGTTGTCATAAATAAGAAAAGCCACCTCCTCCCTCATCATCCTCCTTTTTTTTTTTTGGAGCAAATTGCCAGTTCCTGCAGTTACTAGGATTAACCTCGCACCATCAATAGTATATATCACTTAGGGCAGCCTACTGCTGAGCTTATTTGCCGTTAACTTCTTAACAGCAAACATTATATTTGCTATATGCCACACAACAATACCTGTTTTTTTTTTTTTTTTTTTTTCGGTTGGTTGTTAAGTCTATGTTTTATTATTGACACACCTGAAATTAAGCATATGTGGACACTGAAGGGCTTAATTTGCTCGTTACAGGCTATTTAGAACATGGACGCAAATTTTGCATCATCTCAACACCTGCATTACTTTGAATTTTAAAAACTTCGATTCTTAGAATAATCACTATCATTCTTATAGTAGCATGGTTAGTGTATTCATTAGTATTGATTGTCAAGAAAATGACAATAACTTTTTGAAAAAAAAATTAAAAAAATGCTGAGAAGAAGAGAGGAATAGATGATCTACCTTTATCCTGATTCATAATCATTGAATCATATTATCATCTTAATAAAAAGATTGCTGCAACTCAAACTTAATTATCAAAAGATTTTTTCATCTACGTGACAAGCTCGTCTATGAATCAAAGCACACATATGTGCACGTGCATGCACATGCATGCCCCACGCATGTCCCCCTCTCTCAACCATTTTCCACCGCTCAATTTAGTCCTGCCAACCTAGCCATTCATGGCATACCGGATCGCGCCTTTAAGCATCGGCCATTTTGTGCCCGGACATGGGAACTTAGACATGAGGAAGGAGCCTAACTAGTAGGTATTACATTGGCGGTTGCGCCGACCGGCCTAATCGATCATGTGCTCGCCGAACACCATCTGTGGGGGACCTTCAAAGTTGTGGAGGAGTTGAGATCTACGGAGGGGCCATGAGCCACAAGTTGTGGAGGGGTGATGGGCAAAGGGATGAGGGGTGCACATGCTCTATTTGGGCAGTTAAGGTAGGGTTTGGCATCTCTTTCCTCTCAGAAGGTAGGGACTTTCACAAAGGTGGCGCTGAGGTGTTGCCATTCCTGGAAGGATAATAATCCCTAAGGTTGATGGGCTTGTTACCTACCCTGCGTTGTTAGAAAATGGCCAAGAGAATGGGCCTTATGTCCTTTATGTCACGTTTTGTTTGAGGAGTAAAAGGTCCCATCACATGGGTGAACGAGAGGAATTTTGAGGAGTGAGAGCTCCTTATCAAAAGGAAAAAAAAGGAGTGTGAGTTGGAATGAGATATCAACAGATGAGGATGAGGAGAGATGATGGGCTGATAACTTTAGAAGCCAATTAAAGAAAGACTGTCTCTAGCCCCCTAAACTAAAGTATAAGCAAGGGGGTTCTTTATAGCCTCATCAAAGAAATCAATCAAAATGACAATTGTTTCTATTCATATAACCACAATCTTTGATATACATAATCATTGATTGTTAGATACCGCATCTGCAAGGAGTACCCTTATTTTCCAACCATGAAATGATTGCAGTCTGTGGCGAATAAAATTAAACAACTTCTGCAAAAAATGCAATACATATAGAGAAAAGACCAAAAATTCATGGGAACTGATAAATTCATTTACTCATTTCTTCATCGAGGATACAACATTGCCTGTAATTACAAGCATGTCATAAACTGAAGCATTAACGTCATACATACTTTAGAATTAAATGAATAGTGGAATCCCATGATAACCAACAGTTACAGTGGCTTCAAGTTCAGGGACCACTGATTTATCTTCTTGATCCAAAAGAGCTTAACGTACCAGCAGAGCTTTGCGACTTCTCCGTCTCTTTGTACTTCTTCTCTGATGCCATCTCTCTTTGATACTGTGTGCCAAACACTCTGCATTATTATCACAGCTTGTTTCAATAGCCGGCTTTGACTCTGCATGTCCATCTCCCCTTAGCCTAGCAGCCTCTGCCAGAAGGTCGATAATCAGCATCTCAGTGGTTCTGGTGGTGATCCCCCTCAAATACCATGAGAAAGGTGGTGGTGGGACAATTGCTGGCTGGATCAGTTGGTCCAAATTCACAATGGATCCTACTCTCCCCTTGCCCCCAGTGCACAAATCATAGTCGGCCCATGTTTTTGACTTGGAAGCCGGGCAAATTTGTTCATCAACAAACATTGGGTCTACTTTCCAACAACCCTCAAATTTTTCATAAATCCTGATTTCCCTTGCTTGAATCTCACCTGTGCTCAGAAAACCATGAAACAAATCGCATAAGCATGGCATTTTTAGGTGGTATAGCTCTGAAACCCTTTTTCCTTAACTACAATAATGATGGTTTAACTTAGCATTTTGAACAATTTTGGTGGGAAGAACAACAGATTTCTTACAGTATGATCTTCCCGGTTTGATCAACTAAGACATGCACAGATATTGTCCCAGACCACCAAGGAATCTCCATATTGCAGCTTGCTCCACCTCAACTACCTGCCTTAAGCCTTCATCAATCAAGACCTTTCTGGATATCACTTCCTGACAAAAGGTAGGAGTTAAAATGCATGGATGTCTGTAATTAGAAACTTTGCCAGCACCATATCTCAAATTGAAAGTGCAATTCTGGAATACTAGCAAGGTCGAGAGATTAAATACTTGCATGCCTAGCCCCACAAGTCAAATTCGATTCCAGAGACTTACTGCAGTCTAGCCTTATCTACTAGAATTTACTTGCACAAGGACAAGGCTTTCATTTTTTTGAAGAAAGAACTGCATTAGCAGCACCCGCATGCATAATCATATAAAGTACTCCCTCCAAGATAAGTTTTAACACATGGATAACACAACCTAAAATCTACATCAACAGTTATCAGCATCACACATGAACTAATTGGTATGCATAAGAAATGGGTAAACAAATTCTTTCACAGGCCACATTTCTAGGCTCATCCTAAAAAGAGATTCTTTTACAAAGGCTAAACCATTAATTCAAAAATGAATTGTGTGTTTGCATGTGTGTGTTAGTGTTCTAAAGCTTTTTCTGGCTTTCACTTTTTTGAATGTCATCTGCTGAATAGCATCACACTGATAAGACAAGACACAGCTAATGAGATCGATCCAATATAATTCCTTCATGTCTCGTCAGTACTGAATGCAGAAAGATTTTGCCCATAGAACCATCAATATTAACTTCAAGAATGGCTGAACAACTTGACTATCATCTATGTTACCTGGACCCTCTGGTTGAGCCAGAAGTGTAACACCTCAAAACAAACTTTAGTATGACATGAGACATGCGTTTGTAAGGAGAAATTTTTATATATTGGAAGGATCACACAATAAACAAGCACCTGTAGTGAAACACATACTCGAGTCCATGAAACTGACTACAATTTTATTAGAGAGAGATTGCTGATAAGATCTTAATGGTTTGAGGCTGTAACATTTCATGAACCATGACTCTTTGGAAGGTGTTAAAAATTACCAAGTGACATCCGTTTTAAGCTTCTCGATAAAAGACCAATTACCTTGAAGTTTGTTTAAAAAGCACCGAAGTGCCTGGTTCCCTTAAAAATCTTCACATGAAATAAAATTCTAAAAGACCAAGCAACCACACATATGATCAATTTCATTCCTGTCCTTCCTAATTTAGCATTATGCTGGAGATAGACAAGGTATATCCATCATTATATAGAACTAAGATCACAAGATTCGAGTTACTCCATTTGAAGAAGATTAGCAACACATTCACCATGATTGTAGAGCATGCTATAAACACAGATCCCTTCTCTTCTGGCAGATATTTTTTTTCCCCGGAGACCACAAGTGATAAAATGAAAAATTCAGGTGGTCAAATCCAAACAAAAAGGGTTCCACATGTTTCTTCCTTTTTTTTTTTTGAGATTTTTTGACCAAAAATTGGCTTTAAGCAGAATCAAAGCCCAAACAAGTTCATCCTTCCTCTAGCAAGATACATAAAGATCCTTTTGGGAGTTGAGAAGAGTATACTACAATACCATAGCTCTGAAAAGAATTTAATACTCTGAACTATATTATATAGACTTCCCAACAGGAGTTTATAAAGAGCAATTCTGAATTATAGACCACCTCCGGTGAATGGAAAAAAGATACTGAAGATTCTAGTACCACCTAAAGCACACTCAAGAATTATAATCCTTCACATTCCATGAATTTTCACCATCACCAAAATTGCTCTTTTTATTAATACCTTTCCATGGTGTGAAGAAACTTCTTGATGTATCTGCATCTCCACCCACCAGAACCTCGACATTGCCAGTTCAGCCCTCCTCCAATGGTGGTATCTTTCCACCCCTCATTGCCATGGCCATTTAGCAAGCAAAGCCATACTTTTACCTCTAGTGCTTCAAAATACAAATTCACACTCTCCTAATTTCAGAGACAAAATTTCAGTCTAGCAAGTGATGCTTGTATGGTTGATCCTTGGTTGCCAGAATCAGGAGCAGACTGAAGTGCAGGAACAGGGAAATGAATATTGTAGAAACACTTCAAGGAAAACTCAAGAAGCAGGTGTCAGTTCAAGATCAGGAAGATCGGGAGTCTTCAAATTGGGTACCTTACCCTAGGCAGTGGATTCCTGCTACTAAGTGTGGATCATTGAATGCTCCCAAAGGCAATCATTTTGCATCTTAGCAAAGTGATCCATGCTTGTGTATTTGATTACTGCCAATTGGAACTCCTTACTTCCTCTGACAATTTCGATAGAGCTAAAGATAGTAATTATACGAATGCAAATTCAACCACTCAGAATACATTCCAAGAAAAGGCTTTTTCTCCATTTCTACCACTGGCTCACAGATGGATGACAAGGATGGACAGAATTAAAAAAGAGCATATACTGGGTAAATAAGAGAATTCCAACTGCATATGTCATTAAGTATGGCACATATCACATAATCCACAAATACTCATCATCACCTTGCCCTTGTCAATGAGTGATATTTTGCCTTATGGGGAGGGGGTGGGGGCCGACATTCATAAGATAATAATTAACATCCTAAAATTAGATATTCACAGAGTTCCTTCAAGGCTGGGCTGAAATTAGGTTTTCAGAGATGTTCACATATCGGGCTCTAAATCTGAAATTATTTTGTCAAAAAACAAAATGCAACCTTCCAAATAGTAGGGGAAAGAGAGATGGCAAAAGAAGAAAGTAGAGGAAGAGAGAGTGAAAATAATAAGAAAAAACAGAAAAAGGGCATTTCTGGAGAGAGAGACAGAAGCAGAGTTGGGGCATAGGGGATGTCTACGGGGTTTGTTAGAAATACCAACAACTAACATCAGAAAGCTTGAGTTTACCATTCTCATCAAAACCCCATTGATGCAACATGTAAATTGTTCAAAAGCAAAAGCCTAATATATAAAATCAAAAAGAGGTTATAATCTTACGAGGCATAGCAGAACAAGAACTTGCCAACTTGAAACTCAGAGCTCAAAATACTATCGGATTTAATAGTGAAATCTGCTTGAGACTGTCAGGCAATAGTGGCAGACAAAGTGACAATTTTTCTCATTATGCTTCACCTACGCATGAAATTGCTTTGCTAGCCATTCAAGTAAACATCAATAATGTCATGGAGGTAGAAGACAAGGCAGCAAATGCAAGTCTGAAGAAGATAATGAAGTGAACCATCTTTCTCATACTTAAGTCACCCAATGATCCTCAACCTCAATATGCTAAAGCAGCAAAATTTATTCCTCTAAAAAAAGATGGAAACAACCATCTCGGGGGAGCCAAAGTTTGGGAGCGGATTGATCGGGCACTTGCCACTGTCGTCTGGTTCCGGTGCTTCCCTGGTCATCAGGTGCAGCATCTTCTGAGAATCGCTTCGGACCACTGTCCTTTCTCATCACTACTAATGACCCGCGATTGCCCAGAGCTCCTTTCATATTTGAGAAGTTTTGGACATTCTATCCGCATTCGTGGGAGCTGATTAGAGAGGTTTGGAGGATGCTGGTTCGTGATTGAGGTATCGGATGATCAGGAGGCTCAAGCTGGCGAGGCGCAGACTCATCCGATGGAATCGTTTGGAGGTTGGTGACATCTTTAGACGAATTGAGGGGTAGAGGTTGACATTACGAAGCTACAAAAGAGAGAGGATCAGGAGGGGGGCTTCCAGAAGCCCGATTTATGGGAGCTTCGCCGCAAACTCACTGAGCACCACTCCTTATTGAGACAGCTGGAGACGTTGTGGAGATAAAAGTCCAGAGTGCAGTGGATCAGAGAGGGTGATCGGAATATCAAGTTCTTCCATCAATCGACGATGATCCGGAGGCTACCAACCATATCAGACAGTTGAAGGAGAGCGATGGTAGGATGGTGGAGGACAGTAAGGAGATCAGAGATCAGATTCTTCAGTTCTTCAGGTCTCGTTGGACCGTCCCTTTGGACGAGGATGGTCACCCCTCGGGCCTCATCCTTCGTGTAGCATCTCTGAGGAGGAGAATGAGGCCCTAACTCATCTAGTGTCGGCTGAGGAGGTACGTGGAGCCCTCTGATCCCTCAAGGAGAATAAAGCCTCGGGGTCGGATGGTTTTCCACCTTTCTTCTTCTGTCGGTATTGGCCGATCGTCGGAGGTGAGGTGACTGAAGTAGTATAGATGGTATTTGAGGCCAATGGTATTCTGAAGTAGTGGAAGAGGACGTTGATCACCCTCATTTCGAAAAGACCTAATGTATGGCTCTAGGACACTTTAGACCGATCAGCCTTTGCACCACTCTTTATAAAGTGTGTGCGAGGATCTTTGTTGATCAACTTCGGCCGATCATTCTACGCCTGATTAGTTAGGAGCAGGATGCATTTCTTAGTGATTGCTGCATCACCGACAACATCTTGCTTGCCCAGGAGTTTATATATGACTTACAGTGTGCCCCGTTTGTCAGAACTTGATGGCGATCAAGCTAGACATGGAGTGGACGTATGATCGGATAAGTTGGCATTTTTTACAGCAGACACTCTAGGAGTCTGGATTCCAGAACAGATAGATTGACTGAATTATGAACTGTATGGAGGCCCTAAGCTATGCCATCATGATCAATGGCTCTCCGATAGATTTTTTTCATTCGACTAGTGGCCTTCGTCAGGGGTGCCCCTCTCTCCCTATCTATTTATTTTATATGCTGATGCTCTATCTCATGCTCTTCGAGTGACGGTTCAAGGGGCAGAGCTGGAGCTGTATTGGCCTGCCCATGGGATGCAGCCACTCTCGCATCTTTGTTGCTCGGACTTCAGTGTCGAATGCTAGATGCTTCGCATCTATTGTTGACACCTACAGACTTCTGGTAAGCTCGTGAATCTATAGAAGTTCACCATCATATTTAGCCCCAAAACAAAGATCCAGATGAAGCAGACAATTCGGGATAAGCTGGGGATCCCTGAGCAGATAAGGACCCTGACCTATCTTGGGGTTCTTATCACGGGATGACAACTCTAGAGGGTTGACTGTAGGGCCATGGAACCGTGGGTCCAGGAGCGTCTCGAGGGCTGGCAAGCCACTGCCCTCTCCATGATGGGGAGGACTATGCCTGTGAGATCTGTTCTGAGTTCTATACAGAGTTATCTCCTGAAAAAGACTATTGTGCCGTGTTCTAGTCTTAGGAGGCTGGAGCAACAATTCCAAAATTTTCTCTGGGGCTCCAGACAGGGCAATCATGGGCTTCACCTGCTATCTTGGGAGGTTGTCTGCCACCCAATACGAGATGGGGATCTTGATATCCGATCTTTGCTGGTTACGAGGAAGGTGATGATTGCCAGATATGTAGCTAGATTTCTCATCCAATCTGATTGCCTGTAAAGCAGAATGATGAGGTTTGGTATGGAGATTGGAGCTAGGGATCTCAGATTCGCACGAATCGCAGAAGTTCCTTCATCTGGACAAAGATTTGCATTCGTGCTCTGGGAATGACGGCCCAAGTTAGGTCGCTTGTTAATGACGGAACCTCGATCGATGTGAGCCAGGATGCTTGGATATTCAATCTCCCTCTCTCACGTTGGCCCACCTATGTCAGCATGAAGGTGGATGACGGCTTGCAAGTTAGTGAGCTTATCACTGACGACGACAGGGGTTGGAGGACTTATGATATTATCCACCTCTTTGATGGTCAACTTGCTGATAGGATCCTTGCTATCCCTATACCTATTCATCAGAGTCGTGATTTGAGGGAATGGAGCTGGTCATGCTGCCCTAAGGCCCCTGCCTCTGATCTTGCTGCGATGTACAGGCCAGCATCGATGCGGAGAATGGAACTTGCTTGGATCTGAAGAGTGACGATCCATCCTAAAGTCTGACTTTCTCTGGAAGGTCGTCTGAGATCGACTACCGACTCGAACTCTTCTCAGAGATAGAGGTATGGAGATTTCTCCCATCTGTCCGATCTACGGACTGGAGGATGAGACAATGGAACATGCCGTGCTTCGCTGCTTGACGCGTGCTTGATCTGGGAATGGCGGGCAGTCAGTCCTGGGGGCCACCAGTGGCTCCTGCCTCTCCTCCTTGGATGCGACACGCCAGAGTATGATTGAGTGTTAGCCCTCAGACAGTAGGATGGTATACATTGCATATCAGATTTGGCTTTCTAGGAACACCTTCATCTTCGAGGCTGAGGTTGTGCCTGCGCATCGAGTGTTGGCGAGAGCTTGCTGTCTTGCGGAGTACTGTCGGTTCAATGCTGCTGGATAGCCCAAAGTTCTGAGACTCCCCTATTGCGTATGCAGCGACCCATAGGGTTCTCATTTCTGGAAGCCTCCCCCTTGGAGTTCACCAAGGTCAACTTCGATGGCAATGTTAGAGATGGCAGAGGTAGTGCAGACTATGTCATCCAAAGTCCGGATGGTAGACTACTTGCTACTGGGGGCTCCCTCCTTTTGAGCCTTTGATCCCCAAAGTAGAGCTCCGGACTGCCTGGGCGGCATCATTTGCACACGTCAGGAGCTGCGTGCGGAAAGGATCCTCGCGGAGGGCGATTCTGCCACGATCATTAGCTGGATCCAGGACGACATGAAGCACATGCGAGTTCATCCACTCTACGATATCTGGGAGTCCCTCTATCAGTGCTCCACGACGATTGTTCGTCATGTCTATCGGGAGGCGAGCAGCACTGTGGATTGAGTGGTTCCTTGTTGCTGATCATACTGGAGATTGGTCCTGACGCCAGAGAGTTGAATGCCTCCGAGCATTGTGTGACATCTTGTATGCTGACTCCTTGGATTGCTCTCACATTAGAACGGTGTGATCGCCCACTTGTATCAAAAAAAAAAAAGGACAAACAGTTGTAGAGAGATGGAGAAACAAATGTGGAACAGCTTAATCCACAAAAGCTTAGGCGCAAACTTAAACATAAAGAAAGATAAACTAGAGCCAGTAATAGTGTCACAGATGTTTCTGAGGTTGAAGGGAGATTGTTAAAACAAATATAATTGAACAGCAGGCAAAGAAAGCATTATCACAATAGCTTCAACACATGAAACAAATCATTAAGAATAGGTGAAACAGGGAGCTCACAAATGGAAAGCTGAAGATGCAAACACCATAAGGGATAGCATTGGCATGGAAGTCTGAATGAGGTTGCACATGGACCTAATAATTTAGAACACCATCTAGGAAAGCACCTGTCATGTCCACATGTCAAATTGCTCACCCACAGAGCATGATAACCAAGCACCATCCTGGATGTGTGCAAAGGGCGTTCTGAAGTAAATGTCTACTCCAAGTGAACCCTATCTAAACTAACAAGCCTTTTCTCACTCAATTGAGCCATTGCAGCAGGTTTGACTTGATAAATCCACATTTGCTACAAGAATCTTTGTCACTATAAGTAAGACTAGGCCTAGTTATCAATGTCACATGGATACGTACATACATACATATATGTGTGTATACATGTATATGTATATAGATATAGATACAGAGACATTTAGATAAAAATAACAAATCAAACTATTTTAGGTATCTAAAAAAGAATTATTAAACATGATATTTGTTCCACTCCTAGAACTTTATGTAAAATGGAAAAGTGTCATTAATTGCTAACCTATTGGAGATTTGACTAATTCATAATGTCAGACTTGATTTCAGAAGTTCCAATGATTTTGACTTCTTTGATATGCTTATTGAAAGGTATACACTCAAAACTGAAGTTGCTTCCTCAGAACTTCAAATCACAAGTATTTTGTAGGTTCAACTCCACCAATCTTGGAAATCTACAACCAAAGAATCTATATGCAATGTGCCTCATGCCCATCAGACTAACTGTTTTCACATAGAAGTTCTTGAGATAGATGCACGAGTCCAGGCAACACTGACTGTCAAAAATAATAAAATATAAGTGAAGAACCTAAAGTTCCTAAGCCATGGTAATCTGACATCACCAGAAAAGATGTTAAGGCCCCTCCTATATAACTATTCCTAATGTTCTGAATGACAATATATAGCTACAAGAAAAGACTGAAATAGGAATCAATAACAATACAAAGCCATAATGAATGAGCCAAACTTTAGAATGTGATATGGCTCACAGAAGGAAAGTCACTGGCATTATGACATAGAATATACAAGACAACTAGTGGAAGCAATGAACCAAAGGAAGCATATGAGAGGGAGGGATCCTCAGTAAGAGTAGTTGTAGTAGCAGCGCTAGAAGCCCCAGTTCCAACAATTGTAGGCTCGGCTGTTGGTGGTCATTTTGGATATTAAAAATGGATATAAGAGGCACCAACGAAGGAAAAAAAAAAGGAGAGAGAGAGAGAGAGAGAGAATGCTCTGAAGGAGGTCCACCACAACATAGGAACAAATGCCTCTAATAGATGGACATACCCGGTATTGGACATACAACAACGGTATGAGGCATGGTAAATAGCAGTTACAAAAAGGGTAAATTCTCACAATGCAGAAAGAGATCTCAATAAAGAAAGACTGGACTGTAAGGTACTCAATGAATGCATGCTAAAAGAAACAAAGGCCATCAGTAAACGATCGTGATGGTAACAGTTTCTGGGGATCATTGCTTTATCCAGCAGGCATTCTGCAGATCTAAAAATTTTCCAATTCTTTTATCTAGAGGTAGTAAAACAAATTATGCACATCAAAAGATGTGACAATGCATGTAAGCAGAAGAAGGAAAAAGGCTATGTTAGCACCTTGCAAGAACTGAGGAAATGTGATTAATGAACTACACTGAGATAGAGATGTTTATACCACAACAAGAACATGTTATACCAGCAAATCCCCATCTATTTCAGAAGTAACTGCTGCCATAGTATCAGCTATTGAATACTAGAAAATCTTGAGAATCATCAAAAAGGCATCATAGTAGATGTCAAATTGGTAAGACATATTACATAAGTAAAACTTAAATGTATGGTAGCACTATTGTCAAAAATTCAACACAACCTAAGTCGTATGGCACAAGAAATAGTTACAGTTATCGGAGGAGGTTGAGCCAAATTATCTGCCAATCTAAGCTGGTATAAGCTGCCAGAATGACAAAGAACACTGCAAGTGCAACATTCATACAGAACAAAATTTTGGCCTAGGGCCAAATACATGGCATGTAACAAATATGTTGCAGGCTATATGGTGTACAATGAACGGAACACTCGAGATATGAGAACATACAGATGCTGAGCCAGTAAGTAGCCCAAGTTTACAACTTTTACCTACTCTTTGGCCTATGTGAAGGGTTTAGATGATTCTATAACATACAGCAGATCAGAAAGGCTTACTTGAGCAAAGTTTTACAAGTAATGAGTAATCAAATCAGGTCTGAAGAAAATGTAGAAATTATCATGAACCCACCATGCGAGATAGGTAAAGAGGACTCCTTATAGTGCAGGTCTAAATTAGAGGAACACATAAGCAAAAAAGTAACAGATAAAGCATCTGAAATTGTATGATGTCTAGGCCTAAAAGAAAGAGGAGAACAGGCAGTATTAGAATAAGCATGATTCATGAAGCTATCTGAAAGTCTACATAATGAACTCACTGTGCCAAGAAGTAAGTCCTTTTTTCCTCAAGATACCATTAGATGTGTCTTTATATGTCTCCAATAATTGCTGCTAAACAGAAGGAAAGAACTTATTCTCATTATTTGTCAGTTTATCTTCAGCCTTGCTTTAGAGACATATAAAAATTGACTGCCAGCACCCAAATCTTGAGAATTTGACTAATCAGTAGATAAATGAGATCCAGGAATCTACAAATGTGCCTCTGTTCAAGCATTGCAATGCATGCATTAATGCATGCCAACATGCATGGTTATTGCTAAGTCAACATACAAGGATTCTTAGATATGAGCATGGAAATCAATTCAAGAAGATGCTTATTAATTAATTTATTATGAAGAAAGAAAGCTAAGTATTTCATATTATGACTTTACTTTGTTTATCGACCAGCTGTTCTTTGTCAACTATTAATGAATTATTCTCAGTGAGACCACCAGTGTTAATGGCATATGAAGTAAAAAGCATTTGATAATGATTTTAATAACAATATAACAAGAGGACAAATTACATCATCAGTATAAAATAATTTTCAGAGTTCATATAATTAAAGAAATATATACCTTGATGTTTTTAAACACTCGTTTGTTATGGGGGTCAACAATGATGTTATAGATTGCATCTGGGGGTAGCCCAACCTTAAACTTCACATGCAAATTGCAAAGAGAACCTTTGGGTACACTAACCTGCATGGAACATGCATTGAATTCTCAGAAAATAAAATTTCTATATGATTTTGATATAAATAATGTACTACTTTCTTAACAGACATCCTTGTTCACAAACTCTATGAAATTGGATTAGTATATTCCTTGATCCATACACAAATATGCTTTAGCTTTATGAATAGGTTTTGTTCTGGTTATTTATTTATACAAAAACACAGCGATATGAAGAATGAGGTTCACATATTTCTTCTTATATAATAAAAGATATACCAAGATTTACAAGAAATACCAAAAGCAAGAGTATGAAAGAATTCACCAGAAAATTGCTATTCTTACTTAGTACCTTGATTTCTGGTGGTGGATCAACCCATTTAGGATTTTCTCTCCAAGCTTCCAGTTGCTTATCCAAGTTAACCTCCAAAGCAGTACATGGTTCTTTCTCGGTAAGCATCAGAGGTTTTGCAATGTCAAACTTCTGTTCATTCATACTGATGGGCTTGAGATGTGTCTGTAAGGAAGAAAGTAAGTTATCTTGTTGGCATGAACCAACCATAATATTTAAAATCCTATAGGACTGACCTTCAGAAAGTTTTGAAGTTTCTGAGGCATCTGCACAAAAAGTCAAATGCTGGATTAAGGGTTGACTGGCGTCTTTCTCTTTTGCCAGCATGGTTGTCCAAGCTTGTTCCCACTTTATTATCATCCATCAAGGCCTGAAGTAGACCGTGGACTTGTTAAAATCCAGAAACATTCAAAATGAGTTGTTCAGGAATTAAACTACCCACCAAAATAGTATTATGCATCTTAGTATACAACCCAGACCCGAAAAAACACTCTGAAGAGAATAAAATTGAGTCTAAGATTACAAATGTAATAAACTCATGTTAAATGTCTATATCTGGTTTTACTAATTTAGTAATCTAGATTACTGTTTGACTGTCATGAAACAGTCTATCATGAAGGAGTTACTTATAAGAACAATTGCTAGAGTCCAAACCACTAGGTTTTCTGTATCCAAAAACAAAATAGGTAAGATAAAAGGTCTCATGAGGAAGGGAGTGCCACCCAACTGAACTCAAAGACTTCTGCCCCCAGGCCTTTCAAACTCTCACCAAGGAGGTAGGACAGCATGATGGAACTTGAAGTACAATGGACCAACACGTGGTCATCTGTGGTGGCTTATATCCTTCAAAAGAGGCCAGAATACAAAACCAACAAGGAGTCTCTAGCAAGATCTTAGGACTCGCTGGAAGCTTTACCTATGAGTTTTGTGCTTTCAAAGTTCCTTTTCCTGATCTGGGGAATTACATAAATATCATGGAAACTTGTTTGTGGGTGCCCTCAGGAAACATAAGAGAGCATCGATGAGTTTCAAAGATCTCTACTTTTGATCAAATTTTCCATCTTCAAAAGCAGCATAGCTAGCTAAATTGATCCGTTAATTACTTTCCCTGGTGTGACTGGAGCTCCTTTCTTAGATATGCAACTTGAGGAACAGCAGGCATGCAAATGTCAAAGTATGGCTAGGGATGAACACCAAATCATTTCTCCATAAGAGACTGTGAAGGTGATTGGAGCAGGAGTTCTAAAATAGAAATAACTAGTACACATGTAGTCTAGTTCAGGACCAATCTATAAGCATAAAAAGTGCATGACACGTTAATAAATTTGAGGTAGCAATTGAGATAGACTAAGGTTTTCACCAGACAAAGCATCTGACTAGGTCAAATAATAGTGAAGATGAGAATATTTGTAGGAAAATGATAAATGTTCCCCATAAGCTTACCTAAATATGCTGTGCAAACCTAATTCTAGTAGAAGTGCTCAGGACAAAATATTAATTTGGGCCCTTAAAAATACACCAACAACTATAAATAGGCGAGGGAAAAAAGACGAGGGTTTTCACCTTTTTTGGGTAGCTTTTGGGGCACATAGCTGTGCTCTTACTATTGTATTGATTAAGGAAAGATAATCCCCACAAGCCAGTGAACCCAAAGAGCGATATAAGTTGCAATGGAAATATCAAACTGAAGGACCATCAGGGAAAAACTGAGTTGACAGAAACAATATGTTTGTTGTTCTGTAGCATGATGATGCAACGATGGTTAGGAGACTCATGGCAGTTGGCAGATTGAGGCAGAAGAACAATAAAATGCAGCTGAGATGTATCATGTAACAGATACCAACCCCTCAAAAATAATGTATAATGGGGCCAAAGGATGCCCTTCAGGTGCTCATGGCATGACAAACCAGCTGACATCCAAAAACTTCAATGCAGCTGAGAGGAATGAACTCTCTAGTGCAAAAGACACATAATGAAAGAGGACACAGAGACTAGATTACCCATACTATTCAAAAGGTTCTATGACCAGGAGGACTTGCCTGAAGGAACAAAGAGTTGGGCTACTGTACCTATATGACAAAAATAAGAATAGAAATCTGCCAATAATATCCTTCTGAATTGGAAAGAGATGATGAGATCAGGAAATTTCTAAAGAAATCAGGAATTTGGTGATTACTCAACAGGTTTCATGCTCTTAATTGGAAGCACACCAAAATCAAAACTTTAATCAGGTCCTGTTGAGATAAAAAATCAATTCCTCTGGAAATTCTGGCTTTTCTCTTTGACTATGAGCTCAACAACTAGATAGTTATATTTGTAACACACTCAAACTAACGCGAACATGCATAAGTCGATACGCCTACGAACATGCATAACTGAACACGCGTATGTCAACATAGGATCAATGACGCCCAAAATGAGCATGATCATCAACTAGGGATGTCAACATGCCCAAGCTCAAGCAATGATATTCGTAACTATCTCATTTTTGAATTGAGCTGGGCTTAAGACAGTCCACTTATTTTGAGCAATTGCAAGCTGTTCATGAGCAGCTCATCTAAGAGATGTACAAAAAGCCTGAGGTCCCTTGAGGCTTCCCTTGAGGCTTTGAGCTAATTTCCAGAATTATATCTCAATGCACTCTTGTTATAATAATATAGTTATTTTATTGTAATTAATAACCAAATAATATATCACATTATATATATATTTATTTATTTATATTGAGAGTTTAATGGAGCAAAGTTTGAGCAATCCAGACCTCACTCTAACCTGGCTTGTCTACTAATCAAAAGAGCCTGGCTCAAGCCAAATGTCAAGATAAACATGAATTGCACAAGAACAGCTTTCTTATTTGACAGTGCCAGAATCAACCATATCATACCCCAATCAGGAGTCGGAGCAAAAGTATTGCTAATTCAAGTCTATCATACTACTTATGCAATAAGTGCAGTAAATGTGCTAAAACGTGTAACCAGTTCAAAGCGAGAAAAAACATCAGCAAGAAACTTGAGAGGGGAAAACCTTCTAACCTGTGAAAAGGGCAACATCCACCTAAAGATGGATAAAATAGCAGGACCCTTATAATATGTATGTAATTTAACATAACAAGGCACAAAAAAGCAAAGCTATAACCCAATCAAAATCTAAAAGCAATTTATGACTATCTATTCCTTCAACTTCACCCTTGGCTTAAAGTACCTCCCTGCTCTAAGTTACAGACATCTCTGCACCATATAACAACCATAACTACAAACATTCATGCAGAACGAGATTGGACATAGTAATCTCTAAAGTAATTCAAAGTAAAAGAAATCACGACGCGCAATGGAAAGAATATCCCAACTGTAACCCATTAAAAGATAAACCATCATCCCCAAAAATCACAGAGGCAGCAATTGTCCAGTAAAGAATATACAACACTTTTTACCAAAAAAGAACATACAAAACTAGAAAATCACTAATTTATTTTGATCACCAAAAGGATACCAAATAAAACGTTTATCTCTCTTAAAAAAAAAAGTTAATGAAATCTAACCAAAAAGGAAAAAAAGAAAGAAATCCTGAGTTAAATTAAAGGTTATGAAATCTAACCAAAAAGGCATGGAATTGAATAGATTACATTGGAAGAGAATCAGCGGATACTTGTCAGAAATAATAATTTTAGCCAACAGCCAGCGGTAAGACAACGGGAAATGGTGGAGCATCTCGAAGAAGTTGGACAATTAAAACGGGAATAGAGAAAATTCTACCCAGCGATTGCGTATTTGCGTGGCCCTCTCTCCCTTTCTCTCACTCAGAGGCATATTGAAAAGTGGGAGGAAGGGCTTGTTTGGAAATTGCTTGTGGCTGGTGGTCAGGTCACCAGGACCGAACGGCGCGGGTTGGCAGGGTTGGACCGTCCAGCGCGACCAAGCTCTGTTCGGATTTGTTTCAGCTGGGAACTTGGGAGGCATGCCTAGCCGGGTGCCATTTAAAGACACAAATTACACAATTTAAGATGGGTTTGTGTTAAGCCAGAGCATGGCCGGGGTTCTTCTCAGATAATAGAATGGCATACGTCACCTATCAAATTTTATTATTAAGAAATAATTTGATTTTTGATATCAAAATTATACCTTCATATTGGATGCTTGAGAAAATTTGTTGCTTGACTGTGAAATATTATCGATTTGACACTGTTAGCCCAAGCTTTATCATTCTAAGTTTCTGAGATTTTTTTAGTGTACTTATAGCAATTTGAAAGGTTCTTTTGATTTCCTAAGAGCCTTCTCCTTTAAAGTTTATCAAAATCAATTTTGATAATAGTGTTAGACATAATAGAAGTAGATTGAGGGGGGGTTTACATCTTTTTGAGCTGTCCATCCCTAGAGTGGAGCTTCGTACTGCTTAGATGGACATCATTTGTGCGACACAGGAGTTACGGATGGAAAGAATCTTCGTTGAGGATAACTCCATTACAATCATTGGCTAGATCCGAGATGAGGTGCAGCATCGGGATGTTCATCTATTCTTTCGTAATATCTGGATGTCTCTTCATCATTCTACTATAATGATTGTTCAGCACGTTTTTTAGGAGACGAATAGTGCTGTAGATTGGATTGTTTTTTTATTATTAAGCATACTGAAGACTAAACCTAGCATCAAGACGATAATTGGTCCGAATCCTAAAAGATATTTTGTATTTTGATTTCTTAAGCTGTACTTATACTAAAATGATGTAAACATCTAATGTATCAAAATAAAAAAAATTTATATTGTATCTTTTGCATAGAAGAATAATTGATCTTAATTTGTGATCTCAAGTGTTGGATTGTGTTTTATATATCTTTCAAAATATGACGAATCTCTTTAGTCCAATATATAGATTAGATTTGAAGCTAAATTTGAAATTGAATCGAGTTAAACAATTTTTAAATAAAAATGAATTCAAACCAGGTATAAAATCCACTTAAAATCGAATCAAAAAATTCAGTTTGACTTATCAGATTGATATTCTATTTATATATAAAATATAAAATAATATATATATATATATATATATATAT